>VWZG01009805.1:152389-164635 GCA_013396735.1 Grallaria varia | reverse complement strand
CAGCTGCGTTCTCAGCAGCATGGCCTCAATATTGGTGACCGCTGCCTGTTCAAGAACAGACACATTAGTCACATAATCAGACCAGTGGATGTTCAGGATTGATGCATCTCCTCGAACGCTTCTAGCAGCACTTCCTCCATTCACTCCTAATGATAATAATAGAATGGACAAAACAAGTGATGCCCAATGCAATTACTCACCATGCACCTACCAATGCCCAACCAGTTCCCAAGCAGTGGTCCCTGGCCTATTTCCCCACCCCAGTTTATCTGCTAAGCATGACACCATATGGTATAGAATATCCCAGGTTTTTGTGCCCCACAGCCTCTTCGCTGGCTTGGTAAGGTGGGAAGATGAAAGTCCTTTGTTTCATATAAGCATTACTTAGCAACAACTAAAACAGCAGTATGTTATCAACATTATTCTCATCCTAAATCCAAACCACAGCACTGTACCAGTTACTAGGAAGGTAATTAACTTTATTTCAGCAGGAACTAAAAGAGTCAGATGATGGGTTTTAAACAATCAGCATTCAGAACTTAACACACTCTTGGATTATTACTGTCTAAGATTTTGCTAAAGAAAGTCTGAGGATTCTAGATAACGATGAAGTAATTTCCTACATTGCAAATTCTATGGGGAAATCTGTCATCTCAGTGGTTTTGGCATGCTTTGTGCTGTCATGAGCCTTTTGTATAGGATATGAAAGTGAGATAGTCCCAAGTGATTTGCAAAGACCCCATTGTTGGCTGCAATACAAGTATTAGCCTCCAAAACTGAGCTATAATGCAATTTAGTCAATTATCACTTAAGTGTCTTCAGAGTTGTCAGTTAAAAGAAGAATTCAGATCCCTTTCCTGCTCCACACAACTCTCCAAAACATAGCCTAGTCTCTCCATCTTCCCCCAGTAGTAGCTATGTTTCAGTAGTGAGCAATGTACAAACTCTAGAGAACAATATAATGCTATGCTGAATATAGGTCACTATTAATCATTAGGAACCTATGGCTCTATAAATGGTATAAACATCACATACCATCAGTTAAAGTTTACGTGGAAAACTGTGAGAATAGATATTCATGCCAATTTGTTAAAGTTAAATGTCTGTCTGGTTGTAGAAAGTGCCTGGATTCTGCCAGAATTTAACTTTTCATTTTTGATTTTCGCAGGGGAACATAAACCAGTGATGATTTTTTGTTTCCAATGCTAAAATTGTTAGATCCTAAATTTTCAGCTGCTGGTACTGACACCTTTTCAGGGACTCTATGTGAACAATTTAATCACTTCTTTCAGCAGAAAAACCGACTCCATTCGAGTACTATGGCCCAGAGGACCAAGAGCAGCTGTTAAAATGCAATCACTGTTGAGCTCATATAAATTGTTATAAAAGTTCTTTTACTGTTTCTGTATTTAAAACTTGCTAAAGTACAGCCAGTAAATGCAACTAACCTCTCTTTTAGATGCTTACTCCTACTAGGGTTATGAAAGAAGGTCTCTCTGTAGCAGTCTTTGTATTACTCTTTTATCCTTGGTAACGTTCCAACCACTCCGAAAATGGTAATTATTAATTCACTGTGAAAAAAAAGCACCGCTTCTATTCCAATATTCTGATTCATTTTGTTCCAGTTTCTAACCTGCTGTTTCTGGCAAAAGCCTTTTTGATAAAGTGTAGGCTGAGTACTTTTGAGCCAGGCTTTGACAAAATGAGGTGCCACATGTGATAAGTTTCAGTTGGTGTTTACTTAAGCTAGGGGGTAGACCACAACGACTCCATTTGGTAGCTCAGGGCTAGATTGACAAAAGAGTATTTAGCTGCTTGACTCTTCTCTAGGGACTAATCACTTCTGGGAGTTTGGCACCTCATATCTCCACAGAGCAAGCCAATGCATACACTCGCACTGCGCTCATCTGACTGAAATCACAGAACAGGGCTGACAAGTGCCTAAGAGGTTCCTGACAATTGCAGGCTATCGCCCAAAACTGAAAGTTTGTTCCCCTTATCAGGCTCTCCAAGACTGCAGAAACTGCAGTTACAGCCTGACTGTATGGATGGGTTGCAAAACTGTAAGATGAGCTGTGAATTTAGTAAGCTACAGAAGAAAAGATTTTCTTTGTCAAGACTTATTGTAAATTAAATTGGAAATAGCTTCTGCTCCCCTTGCTGGGCAGGTGAGCTACCTGGAATTGCCTGGCATTTACCTGAGGCTAGGAAACACAGCTGGATGGTTGCTGGAAAGCTGCTGGCACATGGTAACTGCTTTGTATACTCAGAATTACAATTGTCATTTATTCATTTGGACTTTGACCAAGATCAACATAAAACTGCTTTCACCGAAACTAAAGGGCTGCCTTCAAGAAGTAGTCTGATGATAAAAAAAAAGATCCATTTCATAGGCATCAGCTTGGACTTGCAAAATCCTAATTCCAGCATCCTCTAGGCCCTGCAGTGATTGTAGGCAGTGCTTTTCTCAGATCCTCAGATGAACACATCACTGATTTTCTGTGTGTATCTAAATGGTTTTGAAAAGTCTGACCAGAATGCCTCTGTACCCTGTGCCAACTCTGTTGAATGAGTTATTAGTAAAATCTTATGTTATAGTAGTGCTGCAGGACTAATAAGGTCCTGTGTTGCTGAGGGCACAATGAATAGTGAAGGGAGATAACAAAGATTATTGCTCAACCGAGGAGTATTTAAAGGGAAAATTTCCATGTAATTTAGAAAATCCCAGAGTAAATTCAGCTGGTAAAAGAATTCTGAACTACTTCAAGTTTCCCTCCTTAGTATCTTAGGAGATATTAATTCAGGATTCAAGTTCTGGTTTTAGTTGTATCCTACGTCAATTTTTGATAAAGTGGACAATGAGACCCTACCTGTTTCATGACTGCCTGGTTGTATTAAATGGTGGCAGTGAATTCCATGTGCCTCGGTTCAGGTTCAGCTAAGCTGTTCCATTGCTGCCTTCTCATATGCACGGGGTGTAATGTCCTTATGGTGTATCACAGCAGGATTTCTTCTTGCAGGTGAAGGAAAACTTTTATATTTGTATCCTGAGGTTTACTGATATCCCCAGTGAGGCACAGGGCATTCCTGTATATAAAACTTAGTTCAAAAACAATTACATATCCATCTTTCTGACACCTGTGGGGATTGAGTTACATGAAAGCTCAGAACAGATTTTTTTCTTCATTGTTGCTTCGCTTAGTCAGAAATAGTTTGTAAAAGACCTTTAGGGTACCTTCAGTGGAGCACAACTGCATTGATTGGAGAGATATGCATGCTTTTATGAGCGTACTTGTGCAGATTTCAAAGTGTAAGGTGTTCAGACCAGGGTTTTCCTGGAACAATGCCAGTGAACTACGTGGGTGTACCCATTCGTGTATACCTGGAGAGACATCTGTGGGTTGTGGGCATTGTTAAGACAGAAAACTGTCAATATTTTAAGTGGAAAATGAAAGAGAAATGTGTTGAAAGTCTATGATCAAGACTGCTGGAGCCACATTTAATGGGTAACCAGGAGGATCCAGGACAGGACAAGGTGTTTCCTTTCTTCTCGATTGATCCCGATCGGTGCTGAATTAAACAGTGAATATTCTCAGAAGAGAAAGGAAAGGGCTGGTAACAGTGTGTCTGATGATCTATTTAAATAACAGTTAGAACTCCATGGTTAGGTGAAGATATTCCAGGATCTCCTAATTTGTTAAATTATTGCAATAGACCTAGAAGAGCTGGTGATGAAAAGAAAGAGACTGGCAGACACCACTTACTTCATCCAGCAATGCACCCAGTTGCCATTGACAAAAGGGAGCTATTAAATCACTTTTATTAAAGAAGGGAAGTGTTCTGCAAAAGTCATTAGCTTTTGAGTTTTGGGGGTGGAGAGGCAAGATATACTTTTTAAGGGATGTGAAATCAATTTATTATTGTGTAGCTATTTTTCACTTATGAAAGATATGACTTATAATGATAACTATGTACTCAGAGCTTGGGGTGAGTGATTAAAAGACTCTAAAGAGTGGCACAATTAAATTTTCTTATTTTCCAATAAAAACGGTGTCCCATAAAAACAGTGTCCAATAAAATAAAATTATGGTTGTGATATAAATCATTGTTGTTAAAATATTCTGAGTCACAACACAGGAAAACTAAAAGAGAAGTCTGAGTAGTAGGAAATTTATGTTTTTCACAGCACTTCTCAAATATGAGAATGCTTAAATTACTACTCCAGCACATTTGATGTAGATGATGTTCATTTTAGAAACTTCTGACTTCCTTCACAAATGGAAATTTAATGTAAATAAAGCAGTCAGATCATAGGCAATGATGGCTAGAAATAACACTCTAAATATTTTAATTCTGACATTCCAGAGATGTTTACCTTTGTGAAGATAAACAGAACATATATTAAAAAAATAATAAAATGAATGAACAACAATCTGCATTCCATCATTAAAATGAACTTTACAGATGGCTTGGTCTTGGACTCTGAGACCAGTTATTTTTTTAGAGCACAGTCTGTAGAACCAGAAAATTAAGACAAAACCAGCCTGTTTGCAACCTCTCAGGGACCAAATACCACACAGAAACTGTTTTGTGTTTTTGTATTTAAGTGCTTAGTTTAGTTATTAGAACACCACCTCTTTGTTCTCCATCTGAAGTATTCTGCATCAGCTCGGGTTTAAAGGGATACTTAAAATGTCTGTAACTTCATTAGACTTACAAAGAATTCATGCCAAAAGCCTTTTGCGTATGTATACTGTGTTAGCTGGATGTGTCTCTTTTATACCACTTCTGTACGATAAAGAGAAAACAAGACACTCTCGAAGCATCTGCATTATCATTCTCAGATGCTACTTTTATCCATCTGATCCACTGCTGTAATTTTTGCATACCTGGGCTGTCATACACCAAAGCAAGTTAACTTGATTTCCCCTTTTATCAAGTTTGCTGAGCATAGAGTTTAATGTGGCTATAAAATTTTATCAATAACTGTTTCAAGGACCCTAGACTTTGGAAAAGTAACATTCAGAGGACCTAAGTCTGGTCAATGTTCATTTCAAACATTTTAACATGTCAGGGAAAATCAAAGTCAACAAAAGTAATGTGTGAATGAATAAGGTAGTGATCATCAGACTCTAATAGCTCCAGCAACCTTCTAGGTGAGACACAAGACTGAATTGCTCATTAGTGATCATTAGGCAAGCATCTACACTGTGCTGGACAGCAGACGTCACAGTGGCATAGACACCAAAATTATTTGTCCATGAACAGCATGACCATGCTAGAGTGACGTTGGGGCTGACTTGGTTGTAACCAAAGATTTTCCCCAGGGAAATGGAAGGTCTGCCAAGTGCACATGCTCCAGACAGAGGCCCCTCACAGTACCGGTGAAGCCCAGCTATGCCTTCTGGCTGAGCCGGGAAGGGGCATCAGGGAACACCTTGAGACCTCCTTAAAAATCCTGTTTCAAGGGGCGAGCATCCACAGGGAACCTGAATGCAGGTTGAGTTTAAGCAATCAGTGTCTTGTGTGTCTTGTTGACACTTCCAGATACAGGATGCTTTGCTCTTTGATTTAACAACTAAAGAATTATCACCAAAATCTTCATTTTACCATGCAGAGGAAGCTAATTTAGACCAAATCCAGAACACTGCTTTGTGGTCAGAATGAGATATTCGTTTTGGGGAATTAGCAAAGTTGTTACCTCTTGAGAGACGGACACAAAGAAAAGTTATTGCTTGTGGAAATCTGAGAGTTTATAGTGTAATTTGTCTTCATGTATTTAGAATTTCCTGGACAAATTTTCTGCTGATTTTGTCTAAGTACATTCTCATCCCAACACTAAACAGAAAATCACATGTTTTATTCACTTAGGAGAGTTAAATGGGAAGTGCTTTAAGCACACTATAAAGTTCTACATAGAATCTTATGTGACAATACAGGTAGCTTAGGATGAAGTTAATTTTGATAGATTCACACTTTTTAATTTTTATTTATGTTGCATTATGACATAATACTTGCACATTCTCACACTGGATCTAAATCAGATTTCTGATGCATTCAGGCCTGAGTTATTATTAAAACAAAATGTTATTAAAGTAGATCATGGTACAGTGAGCCCTAGAACAAGAATAACTTGATATGATTTATACACCTTCTGTTTTAAATTCTTTTTTTCTTTCAGATTATCATGAAAAAATTTTCTCTTTCTTTTTTTTTCTGTGTAAGCTTAAACTTCACTTTTGCTTTTCAAGATTCTCAACATGGGATGATTTTGTGCTGTCATTTGGCAGAGGTTCTTTCTGAGTAGGAGGTTTCGACTTGTTTTCAGGATAACTGAGGTATTCTTTTTCTTTGTTTTGGGTAAATTTTGGTATTTTCCCAGTCTTTTTGATGAGTACATAGGGACCTTCAGGAATAGCTTTTCTCATGGAAATGGAAAAAAATTTATTCTCTGCCATACATGGGAGTGTGAAGAGATGAAGGTTATTTTTGGAAAACAAAAAGTGAACAAATGAATTTGTCTGGAATTCATACCCCTGAAACGTAGTATCTTCTCAGATATATCTTATTTTTCTAGAATATATTCAGTCATTCCTAGAAGAGAATAAAACTCCCTAGTCATTGAGAAATTTGTGATAGCATGACCATGAAATAAAAATTAAATTTGGAGTACAGTACAGAACTTCTGACTTAATTTTGTTATTATTTTTAATACTTATACTAACAAGCATCTCCAAAACAAGGAAGTAAATTTATAAAACTATATAGATGGCCTATCTACTCACTATATTATCTTTTCCTTGTTAAATCAGAGGTTAGGTTCTTGGCTTCCATTCCATTCCTTGACAATGTTTTGCTAATATGTCCTTAAAGATTTTTTGTCTTTGGGTTGGTTCACATAAAAAATGCCTGGTAAGGAAGGAAAAGTGAGGAAAAGTGTTTTGTAAACTGTATTAGAGTACTTCTATGAAAAGTTAAGTTTATGAAAGAACAGTCTGTGGTACAGTAAGTGAATCAAGAGGAAAGATCCATTTCAGTTGGACAACAGAATGAAAATATTACCTTTGGTGATGGGGTCACTAAGAACTAACCTTTGCTCATATACAAATGCCCTATCCAAGTAATTGCACTCTCCTTAACCTTGTAGTGCTGGCATCATGTGGACGCTCATTTCTCAAAAGCTCAGCAAGCTATAGATCTGCTCTAAGACCTTGTGATTTTTATTTTTTTGACAGCTTGATTTGCTTCAGATATAAGGAACAGAGATTATTCTTCTCTGCCCAAGGCTTGTTAGATGGGATTCCAAATTCAGCTGGCAATGACATACTAACTTTTCAGGTATGCCTCTTATTTTAGAATTAATAACATTACTTTTAATTATCATATTAATATCATCATCCCCAGTAAAGTAGGTTATATCAGATTTTTCCTTTTTTCACTTTCCAGATTACTCCTAGCAGCACTAACTCTGTCATTATGGCTGTTCTCTGTATGTTCCTGACTTTCAAGTTCCTGGAGTTCAAATAAGATTATTTTTATTTCGAATTTGTAGATTGCTGAAATTCATATGAGTTGAAATGTATTCAAAGTGGCTTCTACAAATGCTTAAGCTATCTGACTTTACTTCTGGAGGAACAATAAAATATATGAATAGTACTGATCAGAACTGAGGCACTTCACTCTGAAGCAGTGGAGCATCGAGGCCTGGATCAACAGTTAAAGTGCCTACCTTTAACAGCCTTAGCTTAAAGTAAAGATATTATCTCTTATAATTCTAGGTTTCCAGCAAAACTGCCCCAGAGATGCTTTAACTTCAATGCAGTTTTAAGAAGTAATTTAAGTCAGGATCATCAGGATTATTCTAACATTCCCATAGAAAGCGTAATGAAATAATTAATATCCAGATAGATATCTGAGGCAGCAACTGTACATTCCATTGAATGTATAGCAAGAAACAAAAGATTTGGATTTTCTTCCATTCACACTGGTAGAAACTAGAAATTTTCTGTGTGATGAAGAATAAATAATGGCAATATAACTTTAGAGACAATGAAACAAATAATTTCAAAGAGACAAGCACCTGTTCTGGAAAAAGCAAAAGTCTTTAATGTTTAACTGAGGCTGACATACAGAGGCAAAACTGTAATTCAGTAAATATTTTAATAGTCCAATAAAACTTCAGTACTGCATCCGAGAGAATACATGTGGTTGATAATAATACAGTAAATTTAGACAACATCATGTTTAACAGTTAATGCTAAATATGTAAATCTTTATCTATAATGGAGTGGACCATTTTTAAAGCATCAGGATGCTTGATTTCTAAAATTACCTTTGTGCATTTATGCTTGGATTCATCCTTTACTTGCTAGGTAAAATATGTGTTATTGACTGCTTTCTAAATATATCACAACTTGTTTCAAAGTCTTTGAAATTTGTTTTGAAAACTGTGTTTAGTGTAGCACACAGCATTGTCATCTGGGAGCATAGTGACTGTTGCCTGCTACCTGCGTATCAATTAGGTTTTTGCTCTGTTTTGGCCAACAATATTTTCCACCCTACCATCCTTCTTTTTTGTTTAATTGTGAGGAGATTTATTACCTGACATATGATAATAGAGCTACACTGAAAAATCCTAGTGGTACTTAAATGTTTCCAGTCACATGACATCTTAGTGGAAGATGTCAGCAAATTTTTGTCAACATCACTACTTAGTTCTAAAGAAAAAAAATTCACTGAGCTAAAAGAGCCTATGAGTTTTACACTATTATCCTCTAAGGCTGTATTGTGATTTTGCCCAAAATATATTGCTTAGCATTTTTCAACAAATACATATAATTGCCTTTTCTCTTTTCGGGAGTTATTTGTTCATATATAGTCATGAAAATAAGTACTATTATGGGACAATGACTTCCCACTCCGTGGATTGACAGGATGTAAGAGAAATTCTTGTGAACTATGATGTTTTCCAGGAATGTTGGCTACCGTCACAGAATGTGTGCACCTTGGAGCTGGAGGTTTTCTGCAGAACACATCAATAAAATGATCTTTTAATGGCCACCTGTTCCAGCACCCAGGTGTGCTGTACCTGCATCCTATTTCTCGCACACCAGAATACTTTAAGTATCAGGGTTCTTCACTGAAATCATGGCCAACTATATTAAGATATGATTTCAGATAATTATAAATGGAAATAATATTTATAAAATACCTGCTTGAATAAAGGTCACACTGATGTACAAAATCCATATTTTCCTAGGGTATCAGTCAACTCCTTTGGCTTAATAAACCACTTGTTGGCAGATTTGTAAAGTGATACTGGTTTTGCAGGTACAAGTAGTTTTCCACCAAGGAAATAATTTCAGTGTTTCAGATTACAAGTGCTAAAATTCTCAGCCTTATCAAGTTTGTTGCATTTTGCTGGAAATGCATCTACTGTACACACTTCATTTACACCAGTGTGACACCTCTCTCCTGCTCTGTCTTTTGCAGTTGGCCTTGTCTGTGGGCAGTGGTCAAGGATGTGTCTGAAGGATTACATCCTCTGACTGGGTCAGGGAAAACCCTGATATTAATACAGACTGGATGATGAAGGGATTAAGAGCAGCCCTGTCGAGAAGGACTTGGGAGTGCTGGTGGATGAGAGGCTGGACATGAGCCGGCAATGTGGGCTTGAAGTCCAGAAAGCCACTTGTATCCCGGGCTGCATCAAAAGCAGTAGGGCCAGCAGGGTGAGGGAGGGGATTCTTCCCCTCTACTGTCTTATGAGACTCCACCTGGAGTGCTGCATCCAGCTCTGGTGTCCTCAGCATATAAAGTCCATGGACCTCTTGGAGTGGGTCCAGAAAAGGGCCACAAAGAGAATCAGAGAGCTGGAGCACCTCTCTTATAAGGAAAGGCTGGGAGAGTGGGGGTCACTCAGCTTGGAGAAGAGAAGGCTCCCGGCACACCTTATTGCAGCCTTTCAGTACTTAAAGGATGCCTGTAAGAAAGATGAAGGTGGTCTATTTATCAGGGCCTGTTGCGATAGAATAAGGTGTAATGGTTTTAAACTAAAAGAAGGTACACTCAGACTAGACAAAAGGAAGAAATTTTCCACAATGAGAGTGATAAAACACTGGACCAGGTTTCCCAGAGATGTGGTGGATGTCCCGTCCTGGTAACCGTTCAAAGTGAGATTGGATGGGTCTCCAAGCAACCTGATAAAATTAAAGGTGTCCCTGTTCATTGCAGGCAAGTTGAACTAGATGGCCTTTAAAGGTCCCTTTCAACCTCAGCTATTCTATGATTTTATAAGTCAATGATTCTATGAAATGTATTCGCTTGGCCAATTGCAAATTGAGCTGTAACACTTTATAAATTGGCATTTAATTTTAGACTACTGTTAAAATATTGTTTTAGTGAGTCTTTATTCTGAAGAAGCATTTGTTGAATTGAAAGCTGGTGTTCATACTTAAACTTGAAGCAAATTGTGTTCCTGCAATACTGTGCTCTTGAGTTTAGCATCACAAGAGACAAACAAACAAACCCCAAAATTTTGGACCACTATGCCTCTCTTTGAGACTTTTGAGTCATTGGCAGCCTAATTTGGTTTAGAAAAGGAAAACGAAGCCTCTTGATGCAGTTTCTAATTTTTCTACTGAAATACAGAACCAGGAAAGGGGAAAGATTTAAAATTTTCCAGTAAGGTAGGGTGGCCTAATTAACCATCACTCCAAAACTAGGACATGAAAGCAATGCCAGAGAATGGCAGTCCTGAAGTGCATACTATTTTTAAACATTCTTTTAGGATTAATGGCAGAAAATTCCCCTGTGACAAGCATGACCAGCCACCACATGTCCAAACACGATCACTAGGCAGTGAGCGACATCTCCTTGCTCGGTCGAAGCATTAGGACCAGAGGAAGTGAGTCATGACTCGCTTTCCAAGGACCAGCATGAAACAAACAGGCCAGCAAGTGGGGTTGACAGCTGCAGCTATTAGTGTCAGGGATCCAGAAAAGTCATCTGGTTCCCAGGATGGCACATTGCTTGTGTTTTCCTTTCTGATTGTGATGACTCACATCTTGGTCTTCTGATGCTTACAGAGTATTTGGTAGAGCCTAGCCACAAAACAAATGTTTTAAAGCAGCTGGAAAAGTGAAGATATGTCCTAGATTTAATTTTGCTGACACAATTACTTGGTAAGGAAAGGAAAGTTAGCCAAAGATACACCTAATCATCCAGTCACAGAACAAAATCCTGTCCTCTGGCAAAACCACAGCATACCAAAGAGTAAACAACCCTCCTGAATGTCTACTTGCTACATAGTGTTGTAGCCTGTTAGACCTGGATGGAATGTTGAACTTCAGTACCATACACAATCTGAAGTTTTCGATATTTTGTTATCTGCCAAAGAAGGATGAAGGAATGAATTTGAGCTATTTGTGTCTTAAGCAAATTGTTCAAAAATAGTTTCTGTCCAGTTGAAATTATTATTGTTGTTGTTGTTGTTGTTATTACCTTGTCATTTTAATTTGCATATTTGTAATCTTTTGAAGAAAAGAATTTAAAATACGAGATATTTGGGCCTGTAGAAATTAATTTTTTACTTTGATCAGAATAATATAATTTTTTCTTCTTGGGTCTAGTTGTCACATGAATTTTCTGTATTCCGAGGACAAAATTGATCCAGTTCACAGTATGGTTGGATATGCTGGCAGTGTGACCATTCAGTGTTCCCACTGACTTGACACCCAGCAAGAAGACTTCCCTCTCTTCACAGATGAGGGAAGAAAAAATTGTGTTGGGGCAGAGGGGTGTCATACTCTAGAGGGAGTCAAAGTAGGAGAGCCATGGAGACTCCTTCAGTTGAGCTGTTTGACAAGAAAATACTTCATTGTCGAAGTGGAGCCTGGGTGAGGAGACTGTGGGGTTTGTTAGAGATGCAGTTCTCACTTGGCACCACAAAGGGCTGAAGCTGCTTCATTGTGCTGATGGGGCTGATTCTGAAGATACACTAAAGACTTATGGCTGTCTTAATTTCTGATCAAATAGTCAGTGCTTTTAACATAAATAATATGTGACATGTCTTAGTATGGAACTCTGTTATTCAAAGTGTATAAGCCCTTCGGAAGGGCTATGGCTTTGGTGGCAGTACTTCTTTTCGCTGAGACCTCAGCAATCAAGTGTACTCTCTGCCTGATTAAGAGCTGGCTGGAGGGCCGGGCCCAGAGAGTGCTGGTGAACGGGACTGCATCCAGCTGG
>VWZG01009805.1:90933-152229 GCA_013396735.1 Grallaria varia | reverse complement strand
ATAGGGTGGCCAGCAGGACCAGGGCAGTGATCCTTCCCCTGTACTCTGCGTTGGTGAGGCCACACCTTGAGTATTGTGTCAGTTCTGGGCCCCTCAGTTCAGGAAAGATATTGAGGTGCTGGAGCGGGTCCAGAGAAGAGCAACAAGGCTGGTGACGGGACTGGAACACAAGTCCTATGGGGAGAGGCTGAGGGAGCTGGGGTTGTTTAGTCTGGAGCAGAGGAGGCTTAGAGGTGACCTCATCACTCTCTATAACTACCTGAAGGGAGGTTATAGCCAGGTGGGGCTTGGTCTCTTCTCCCAGGCAATCAGCAATAGGACAAGGGGGCAGGGGCTTCAGCTCTGCCAGGGGAAATTTAGGCTGGATATTAGAAAGAAATTCTTTCCAGAGAGAGTAATCAGGCATTGGAATGGCCTGCCCAGAGAGGTGGTAGATTCACTGTCCCTGGAGGTTTTAAACTGAGATTGGACGTGGCACTGAGTGCCATGATCTAGTAAATGGACTGGAGTTGGACCAAGGGTTAGACTTGATGATCTTGGAGGTCTTTTCCAACCCAATCGATTCTATGATTCTATGATTCTATGATTCTATTCAATCCTAGTTCACTGGCAGACCCTGAAGTGGACCGAGATCCCACAGTGCTTGCAGAGACAGCCTACAGCACAGCTGCTGAATAGGGAGAGAGGATGGAGAGAACCACTGCTACGTCTTTAGAAACCCTGTGTGGTTTTAATCCCTTACATTTGTAAAGAGTATGAAATGGCTGTAACTGATACAACAATACTTTCCTGAGTTGATCATCTGCTGCAATTCTTGGTACATGTGCCAATGGATGTTTTTTATCTATTTATGTTTGACCTAATATTCCTGTAACATTGTTAATATTTTTGGTCTTTTAAACAGCATTCCCAAATATGGTTATTTGGAAAATCCACACTCTTCACAGCAATAGGAAAAACTCTGGATACAGATGATTTCTCTAGCTTTCTATTTAGCCTCCTCAGTCCAGGTAGTTTGTTGACTTTAGCCAGCAGTTCTAATAATCAGGGTTCATTCTGTAAATAAAGTTTTAATTAAAACTTCCGAGTGCCTCTATCAACCATGTATCTCAAGAAATATTTGGGATTAAAATATCTGGAATATTTGATTTTGATTTTTTTTTTCCAAATGAATGAATCCATTCATTTGGGATTCATTTTCAAGTCTTCATATTTCCTTTGATTGCAACAGCCTAGTAACAACGTATAATCACAGCTTTAGTTACAGACATACAAAATTAGCATCTTAGTGCCATCATAGCATTGATAAGAGTAAAGCACACAAAAATTTGGGAGATTTTTCAAAGGCTTTATTAACTGACTGGAGAGGGACACCTTCCACTAGGGCAGGGAACCTTCCGCCAGAAGGTTATTATTATGTGATCAACTACTCACACTGAAACACCGTATTGTGACCAGCTGTCCCTGCTCTCAAATCTTCTCTAGCTGCATACTGTGACTGCTAAAGTGACATGGTGACCTGCTGGAGCTGTATTCTGAGTAGCTACTTCAAATCTAACTCTATTCACATATCCATAATTGTGTGAGACAAATATTCATGACAGAGAGCAGATAACAGGGATGGAGGCAGAAAAGGAAAAAAGATACAAAAGGAAGACTTGTAAACTGCAGCAAAACTGGAGGCAAAAGGAACAGAGCTCATGAAAAGTACAGTGAACAAAAATAAGGATGATAAGTGTCACTAATAATTGCCACTTCCCAACATATTTTGGCTCTGCACAGTGGAAGCTTTAGTCTTTTGTCTTTTGAACTTGAATCTGTGGGGTGTAGAACTAGACAGTGGCCATCACACAGGGACTCTGCAGTCCTGAGTTAGAAACAGGACCTGTATCCAATATTTGTTCTCCTCTTTATGACGTGGCAAGTTAAAAAAGTACACCTTCTTACAATAATTTTACAATAAATTAAGTTAGAGTAAAATGAAATCTGATGAAGCAACTGTTATCTTCTTAAAGGAGAGTTATTTTGATAGGTTTCAGATAAGAATAATAACTCCATCTACTCATTTTATACAGACAGTGCAGCATCCTTTACTGGGGAAAAGAATCCCACCACAAACCAACACCACACCCACAAAGAAACAAAAAAGCAAAGCCTTTAAAAGAAGTGTTGTATTTTATATATGGACATAGCTTGTATCTTATTTTAAGCCATTTTTACTATCTTGCATGTTTATTGATTGGACAAAGGAAAATTTGATGAGCTTGTTTTCTTAATTTAGTTAGATGGGTAAGTGAATGAGTGAACAAGTAATGTGGCTGCTTGCTTCCTCAGTCTGTCTTCAATAAGGGGCCAAAGTGGGTTTACTTTCTGCTGAGGGAAAACATTTGCACAACAAATGAGTGGACAGCCACTGTGTGTAATACCAGGAGTCAGCCATCTGGATTTAGCATCAGGTGCCTGAAGAAAGAACAGAAAAGCTCTTTGTCCTACATAAATGTCCAGAGCAAGTTTTAATCCAGATCCTCGGTCGGTCGGATGTTGCTTTGGATGCCACAGAAAGCTTACCTTCAGTTGTTTGTTAGTGTTGTCTGCTTCTGGATTTGCAATGATCCTGACATTCATCTCCTGTGGTTGGAGTGTTTGTTTTCTCTTCATTTGTCAAATCACTAATGCCAGAAAAAATACTAACCTTCAGTGACCTACAGACATCTTTATATCTTTCCTGTCAAGCCATACAGAATCTCAGAGAACAAAGAAACCTCTTTTCAGTCCCATGCCTTTGCCAGAATATTTCTGTTTTCTGAGAGGGACCAGCAAGGTATTCAAGGAGAAACTGCCAGATAAGACAAGATGTCACTTAACACAGATCTTACTGATTCAGTTAGGAGGAAGGATTTCTTTTGTGTCAGGAGGAACTGCTGCTTCCAGACCAAAAGTTTTAGTCTAATATCATGAGGAGCTAATGTCCAGGAAGCCTCCACTGAGAAATTAAGCGCTGTGTGAGGACAGTCCACTAAATCATTAATGCTGCTGGACTGTCTGGTCATCATTCCACAGGCACTGATGGGACATGTGGTACAATAAAGTTCCAGGACTATAACAGAGATTCCTTACTAGGACCATGACCCAAAAGAATTATTTTTTTCTAATAATATATTTCTAGGAATAGCTGAGCTGTTGTTTTTATCTTTTTTTTTAATGCCTCTAAAATTATGCAAAAACCATACGAGTAGCAGAAATGAGCCTTAAAGCCTAATTTCTGTCTTTTTCCAAATACAGTTTACTGCAATTACCAGTATAACTAGGGAGCACATATAGTGCCTATTCTTTGAGAGAGTGTATGCACTTTTTTAGAATTACTGATTTATTTCTCTTTTCCTTTCCAGAGACACAACACAACATAAGGCAGATAAACAGTGTTTAGGAGTCAAGTTTCATGCAAAACCTTGCATTGCTTAAGCAGAGAACAAACATGCATATGGATTTTGCACATCTGTGTGCAAATCTGTTTTCACACCTTAGACCAAGCTGTACCTCAAGATGTTACAAGTATCAATAGATGTGCTTACATATTTATTATTACCATTTTGCTTTCCAAACTGATCATTTCCCCAGAATGTTAATTGATAACACCCTTGCTACTGGAGTCCTGAGAAAACCTTGAAATTTAATGGATTTTACATTGCTCTCAGGTATCCAGCCACAGAATGCAAGAGATATATGACTGTGCTTTCCAAGCTCTGTGATAAAAATATCAGATCTTAGAATAATCATAAAGTTAATAATTTTCCTTCTCATGTACAGCTTGAAATCTGGCTGCTTTTCTGGAGCAGGCATATAGCTATACAAGAAGAAACAATTTTTCAAGGACCAAGGTTAAATTTTTGTCTGTGAAACATATTGTATAAAAATAATAATTTCCATGTTATGCAATATATCTCATGTCTCTCTGGCACAGTGCTAATGCATAGGCCTTCCTTATAAAACCCATTAATTTGGACATCTCTTAGAAATCTCTTTCCTGAATGATTTACATAACTGAACAGTTAATTTCCTTTTTTTAGATGGGCATCTGCATTTTCAATGCTTATAATTGTAATTCAGGGTTGGCACAATTGAGTTTTCTGTAACTAATTACTTGGTAGTACAGTAAAAACCATATGCTTTATGTAATAGTGATATTCTGTAAATGAATTCTATAATGGAAACCGCAGCCCATCTGCAGAAAGGCATCATATGCTGCCATTGAAGGAAGAGCTAAAGATTTTCATGACAGCTTTGTACTGTAAAATATTTTATCTAATTTAACTGAGATTTCTTTACCATTCTGTTTCCATCTATGAATTGCAGAGCAATCCAGTTTTCATACATGAATAATAGAATTACATTAATTCAATAATCCAATTCTATACATATGAAATATCATTTGATCCTTTGTTACAATACTGTTTCCAATAGTTTCCAGTAGCAGGTAGTCAGTGAACTATATGAAATAGAGAGGTTCCGTATTGCTTTACACAGTGGTTTCTCAGAGAGATCAAACATGCCAGATGTTAAACAAATATTCATTGAACTATTTCCTTTTTGAGAACACTTAAAAGATTATGCTGCAAAAATAATTTACATTTCCTGTAATGTAATTTGCAATGTATAAAGTAGTGCTACAAGCTTACTTTCAGTTGAACACCCAGAAGCAAAACTTCATTGCAGTATGTTTTCAGGTCAACCAAGGATGAAAGAATAAGGAAAGCATGCTCCTGGAAATAATGTTCAATACTGAGCAGGTCCCATCTTGTAGCTTTCTTCCCTCAACCTAATTTAGAAGCGGTTGAGGCAAGTGAGACAAAAGAGGATTGCCTGTGTTTGTTCCTTGGAATTACTGCAGTGTGGCTTGCTACTCAGCAACAGGAACATGCTATCCTTCCTGACTTTCTCCTGAGTTTAGACATTTTGTGGAAGGATGGGTTCTTCACCATGAGCACTGAGTTGTTTAAACATGACAAAACAACATATGATGTGCTGATTTTGGAAATTACTGTCTCTAATAAATAAATGTAATTTCTTGTTCTACATGCATTATGTTCTGTATTCGTATTAGTGAACTCAACAATGGCAGACACTGCAGGTTCAGTGATGCTTTGGAATTACTGATGCCAAAGTACATGAATTTCCCTAAACTCTGTCATTATGTGTCTTATTTGGAGGTTGACTATATATTTGCTTGACAATAACCACAACTGAAAACCATAGGCAAAGAAACATACATTTAGTGGGTCAGAATGCATGGAATTTTTTCACCGTGACCTAATTATTTTAGAAAAACTGCAGCATGAATTGTAGTGTTTATTTTCTAATTGTTTCTGGCTTCCACTCACTTGTATGATCACAATGAATAAATTGCTTGTTCTGGGAAGATGCTAACACACCCTTCTCCTCCCAAATCCCCCAAATTCAACAAATATGTGAAGAAATTGAACAAATGCTTTAAAGCCACAGAGATAGGAATTTCAGGTTGCTGAAAATTAAACAGTTTAAAATATCACCAAAAAATGCCTACAGTGTCTCCAGATGCTTAGAAGGAAATATTTGTCCATGAGAACTCAGAGGATGTCTCTGTTTTCCTCTTTGTGTCCCCTCTGAGTTAGGCACAGCCAATACAGAGAGGGAAGATGTATGTTACAGAAGTTGAAACAAGCAGAGACTAATGAAGTTTTAGCTGTAAATTGATACCTGTGTAGTAGCTGGCCAAGAAGTCTGGGCCTATGAATTACTGGATGAAATGTAGGAATGGAATGATGTGGGTCCTGTAACCTGGAAATGACTGGACGAACACACCTGGAATCACAGTAAGGTCACGCAAGTGGGAGAAAAAGAAGACAAAACAAATGAAAGTCAGAATTGAGTTGCAGGGGAAGAAATATCACTGATGGAGTTGATAAGCCAGATTTATAAATCTCTATTTGTTTTATAATTTAGTGGTTGACTGTTTTTGTCTTCTGCTTTTTGGCTAATCATCCTAGCGGTTATAGCCTTTTAGTAGATTAGGTGTCTGCTGAGTGGGACAAGTCAAGCAGACAAGTAGGTTTCTGGGCCATGAATCCCAGTTTCGGGGAGCTATCTCATCCAAAAAAAGGAAAGAAGTGCAGACCAACCCCTCTACTCAGTGTTTCTCAGTGGTTTATTTCCATTCTGCATGTTTGCTGTTGTGACGCCTGCTCCCAGCTGCCTCAGGCTCCCCATTGCACTGAGGTTGGAGGAAAAATGGGGACTTAACTTATATTTTTTCTCAAGTTGCACACCTAATTTATAGTCCTTTTAGTGTCAACAGTAATACCTAAATCTCATCTGAGTCTTAGTACTTGCATATAAATGTTACTTAGCAACTTTTTGGCAGAGGCAGGGCTAGAAACCCATTTTCCTGGGGAGCACATAACTCCCTCAGTCACAGACCTTATTTTGCTAATCTCAACACGTCTGGCTCCTTTTCCTGTGCTTCTTCATGTTGATGACAAATGGCACAGAGGGCTCTGCATAAGAGATGCCTTCACTTGTGACGCTTTGATTCTTCTCCTTCCTCCACCCCTCACAAAAAGAAAGCAGGATTCTTCTACAGGTAAAAGATACAGGAGGAAAAATTGTGTTATCTTGTAAGCAAAGTCTGAATCTCAATACATAGGATCAAATAGAAAAATGTACAGGCAGCTTTTTAATTTTTAAATACAGTTTTATAACATGAATTATATGATCTTAATCTATTTTATGTGTTATGTGTAATGCTTGTGAATATTTACATTGTTTTTTTATATGGGACTAACTTTCAATCACGTCCCTTTCTCCCCATTCACTTGTAAACTCTATATATAACATACAAGCATGCTATTGGGTAAATTTCTTCCAAAATAAATTCAATTTGGATTTAAGTAATTAATTCTGAACAAAAATTACTAGGGAAAAATAATTTTCCCTCAGATTCAAAAATTCATCAGCATAGCATCATTTGCTTATTTATTTTGAACTACACTGGAAATGCTGTCCAATGAAGAGAGAGGTGATGGGATTTTTAGGCCTATTTTCCTGGCTTTCCTTGTAAATATTTTGTATACCTGGCATTTTAGCAAAAGCAATCTAAAAGTAACTTTAGCTTGGCAAGACTACATGCTGCTTGTGTCACAATTTTGTGATGTCAGCGTGCATTTCAGCTACGTAGAAGTGATCTATCAGCCTTGCTGGCTGGGTGTCTACAAAAATTTACTTAATCCTAATACCACTTCACTTGTGCTGATGGAATGATACCTGTTCTTGTATACTTTTAAAGAGACATTTATTTTTTAAGGAATCATACACACTAAAAGGGCAATAATCCAGCAGGCAGTTGTCAGATTTACGTGCTGGTTGTGACCTGTTCTAAATCATGTTCTTCCTAGGAAGCTTACCGCATTTGCCACAGTTTCCTTGGAATCAGACCACACGTGCTTTGAATTGACACAAGAAGATTATTTGAGAAGGTCTGTTGTAGCTGTCACAGGGAATAAAAATAAGTTCTTCAAACAGAAAGCCTGCTCTTTTCAGGAGTTTTTGCTAAGCAGATGTGGCTTCAACCACAGTTTTAATTTGCACTTCACCTTCATAGTTCAGGAACATTTCAGAAGAGTTTTCCCATACACTCCTCTCCAGTTATGTCTCATGGCTGCCATTCTAAAGATAATCAGACTCCCTTGGTATTTTAATGGTATTCATCAGAAGAGAGAGGGACTGAGGACCCTGCTAAACCTCACCAATTTCTGTATCATGAAGGCAATGCTGTATGCAGCAGAGCCACCATCACACAAGGTGACATAGCACACACAGAGCCTCTTCCCAGCTCAGCTGCCAGTCCTTGGGCTGATCCTTGGCAGCTGATTTGCACAGCACTGGTTTTCTGGCTTTGCACCTGCTAAAAGGTAGTAAAAATGCTGACTTCCATTATGCATATTGTTATTTCCAATGCTGTTATTTATTGTTACGTCCAGCTTCGCTCTTGGTGTCTATTCTAACGTGGTAGCTTTTGTGTGATCTTAATTGAGAGCATCAGCTGTTGTGACTGAGGTCTTTGGGATGTCATATGTACCTCCGGTAAGAACACTAGGAGTCAACAAGATTTTGCATATGTTTGGTGTCCTTGTATGGGTGGGTGCCTGTTGATCATGTCCTAACTCAGAGCAGTCTTCTGGTGTAAGAGGACACTATCTTGAGATGTTGTTTTCTTTGTCAAGGCATACTATGGGGAAAAGACAATAGAAGACAGTAGTAACTTTTTCACTTGGGTTCTATGCACCTGGGCTTGGTGAAAAGGCTGAGATTTGGAGAGAAGCCCCAAAATGCTGGTACAAACCTTAAAGCAGACCTAATATTGAATCTAAATACTTGTGTTCATTTATAAATAGAATTGCACATGTTGAAGAATGAGCAAAAGGACCCTCAGAACCAAGCAACAACCTTCATTATGCAAAAATACTAGTCACCCAAAATTTCCTTCAGTATTTTTCTGCGGATCGCTACATTCCTAATCCTACAAACCAATCCTCCCCTGGTGAGGCTTATCAGGTGTTAACAGTGAAAAATAGCCAAATCCTAAGTGTGAAATGATACAGATTGCATCTATCAATGTGAAGTTCAGATATATATGCAAACAAATAACTGTCCTCAGAAAAATGCTCATTGTGAACTGTGTAGTTTTAATTCTGTGGGTTTGGGTTTTTCTTAATGGCATCCCTTTCATGTTATTTACATTCCTTTAAAATACTTTTATTACTCAGAATTTTTTCTTTATAATGCATTATCTTTTCAATAAAAAAACAAAACAGTAAAACAAACATTCTGCTTATCATCTAGTTTTTAGTGCAACTTGGAAAATACTAGAAGGATATTGTACTGTTTTCACACATGCCCCCTTCTCATCTTCCTGCAGCATGTTGGAGATTTGTGTCAGAGTCTGTGTCTTTGGCTGATCTTAGGAAAACTCCATTAATATGTTCTGGTATGAAAAGATGAAATTTATCAGTGAGATGAACGAAGTGGTAGTGAGGCAACCCCCTGAAAACTTAGGGACAACAGAAGTCAAAGAGCCTTGTTCTACCTGAGACTGTAAGACATCCTCTAACTGTCTTGATGCTTGAATTATATGAACATATCATAGAGAATTGCAAATGTCTAGATTATTTTCATTATTTTAAATGAGTGCTTTACATACCAGAGAGTAAGCACCCATGTCCCACCACGCAGATATTAACTTTTTAAATGCATCTTCTATTTGCAAAGGTTCTGAATGCACAGTGTGTTCCTGAGAGTTCAATTAAAGAGCTTGCCTGTAAATCAATAACAAAACCAAGACAAACCCCACAGTTCAGCTTCTGTGGAGGTATGCTTTTGCCAACAATAAATGTGGAAAAAGCCATTAAAATGGTTATGGAGCCAAACAAAGGCTCAAGATTATTTGCCTGTTTTCACTGGCTGTACATACAGTTTCAACAAAATCAATGCCTACATCAAACATGCTACAATTAGGCTTCAAAGAGCGTTTGATTACAAAATTGGTGGAAAACCCTGTAAATTTCAATGCACTGTTTTTAGTGTGCATTTTCAATTTATTTTCTTGGAAAAGTGAAACTTGTATATTTATGATTGAACTGTGTCTAAATTATTTTAACCCTTTATCCTGAGTTGCATAGAAATTCTGGTATCCACGTTTTCTTTTCTCCATATATGTCTTTCTGGGTTTTTTTGCCTTCTTTAACAGGACTGAACTGCTGGTGATTAATGACTCAGACATTCAACCACCTGCTGTGAGAGTCAGGACTTTTGGTGGTCATGGCTCAGTCAGTGGTGTGCTTTGCTAACAATGTGCAGTGTGGGCACCCAGGCCAAGGGCTGAAGGCCTGCGCAGCTGACACCTCATGAGCTGGGCGTTGTTTCATTATCCTTACACAAATGACTCAGCTGTGATAACTCCCCTCTGAAGAAACCTCAGGACAATTTACAAATGGCCTGAAGACATTCATCTCTGCTGATGGGCCATAATGGATGCACATAAACTGACATAACAGGCAGCTGTAATATCTTAGAACATGTGAAAGACTCCTGAAATGTTCCCTGATCCAATATTACATAATGCAGTGTAGAACACCCCCCATGCCGGAGGATGTACTGGGGATGCTCCTACTTGACCTAAGCCAAATAAAAGACCACACTCAGACTTCACTCAGCGCTGGGTTTTCTTCTCATACCACAGTGAACTTTCCTTACCACCTGGGGCTTCCACCACCACCTCAATGGATCCGGGCTGTGACCACCACTCTGACAGGACTACAGTCATCACTCTGACCAATGATGATCAAAATTGCAACAACCAAGTCTTGTTGCTGGATCTAGTGGGTGTCTTTTGTGTCTTTCTAGTCTCCTGGGGGATTTACAGCACTGCTCTGATGGCCTGTCCCAGCACTGCAGCCTCACTCCAGTCCCATGCAAGTCTCTGCTACAATCGAATCCCAGCTGTCTGCCATTTCCTGCCAACACTGACTCTCTAACCATTCCTGCCAGGGTTTCCAGTTGTGGTGGAGATTAACCATGTGGAAGGGCGGCCATCCTGTCTCTGTCCTGTGGTCATAAGTGTTTTTCCTGGGTGGGAGAGGTTGACCGACATCTTGATTTGGTCTGGTGGGCAGGACTTGTGAAGGTCCTCCTCACTGGTTGCTTGGTTTAAACCATTTTCATCAGTATTGTTATCAACATCCTTCTTGTTAAGGAGGGTTTTTTTCACTTACATCTGAGTGTATTTGGTCTCTCTCTCTGTATTGGAGAAACCAGGAGTATCAAATCCAAGGGAGGAGAGTTCTCCCTGAGGTCTCCATCCCTCCAGCTTGTCTCAAACCAGGACATTCTTGAAACCAGCTTTTAATTCTGAATGCACATTTTTACATTTAGAGGCTATTTTCCATAAATACTTGTTCAAATGCACTTACACTGCTTGCTTTTCCAGTCAATAAAAAACTTGGCTATAACGCTGTGCAAAAAAATGATGATGCCTGATCAAGGAAAGTCTATTGATGAAGACTTCTTGCTCCGCCTAGGAGGCATTGTGCTCACAGTCTTTTGTCCTGATGGGGTACTTCAACCATTCCAACATCTGCTGGGAAAGTAGCACGGTGAGCTGCAGGCAATCCAGGATACCCCTGGAGTGAATGAAGAATAACTTCTTGACACACATGATCGGCAGTGTTACCAGAGGGAATATGATACTGGATCCATTGGTGACCAGTGCACGTAATCTGATTGGGGATGCGAAGATTGGAGGCAGCCTGCACTGCAGTGATCACACCAATGGACTTATCAGCTCTGAGGAATATGGGGCTGGTAAGGGACTAAAGTTAAGGCCCCTGAACTCTAGTAAAGCAGACTTCCAGCTCCCAGGGAGATAGTGGGATGCCCTGGGAGACTGTCCCTGGAGACAAGGGAGTGTAATAGAGCTGGGAGACCTTCAAGGAAGCCTTCCATAGAGTGCAAGAGCTAGCAATCTGCAGAAGCAAGAAATTGGGAAGGAAGGCAAGAGACTGGCATATCAGAGTAAGGAACGGATGGTCAGGCTAAAGGGCAAGAAGCAAATGCACAGTCAGTGGAAACAAGGAAAGGTAGCCTGGAGTTCGATTGGGGTGAGAAAGGCCAAGGTGAAGCTGGAATTGAACCAGGCAAAGGATGCAAGAAATAACAGGATGGGCTTCGGCAGATATGTAAACCTGAAAAGGAAGATTGAAGAAAGTGTGCCCCTCCCAAAAAAACAATGCTGAAAAACGTAACAACGGATGAGGAGTAGGCTGTGGTATTCAACAGCTTTTTTTCCCTCAGTTTTCAATGACAACCTCTCTTCCCAAACCTCTCAAATGGATGCACAGCAGGATGGGGACTTGTGGAGCAGTGTTTCCTCTGTAAGTAAAGATCAGGTTCATGACCACCTGTGGAACCTGAACATACATAAGTCTATGGGACCTGATGAGATGCATCTCAGAGTGCAATGGAATTAGCTGATATAGTTGTCAAGCCATTCTCCATGATATTCGAAAAGTCGTGGCAGTCAGGTGAAGTCCCAGGTGACTGGAAAAGGAGAAACATTGCACTCATCTTTAAAAAGGGTAGAACGGAGAACCCTGGGAACAACTGACCTGTTGGCCTCACTTCTGTGCCTGGGAAGATCATGGAACAGATCCTCCTGGAGGTACTGCTAAGGCACAATGAGGACAGGGAGGTGATATGTGACAGCCAGCACAGCTTCTCCAGGGGCAAGTCCTGCCTGACCAACCCAGTGGCCTTCCATAGCGGAGTAACTCCATCAGTGGACAAGGAAAGGGTTACAGGTTCATTCAGCTGGGTTTCTGTAAAGCCCTTGACACGGTCCCTCACAACATGCTTCTCTCTAGAGAGAAATGGATTCAGTTGGTGGACTTTCATGTGGATATTGGACTCATGGTCCTGACTGAGATTTGAATCAATGGACTCCGGGCAGGCACAAGCAGCCTGGCATCATTCCTCTCCAGGAATGAGAGGATGGACAAATATGCTAAATGCTCTGTAGCAAAACCCTGAATGGTGCACTCAGTGGCAAATTCCTGAAGATGAAATGCATTGACATTGCTAGCCATTTGCAGCAATTTTATTGGACCTTTATAGGTGTGTGACAACCTTCAGCAGGTTTTTATGCGGCAGCTGTGTATAAAGTGTAATCCTTCATCTCTACTCAATTCTGCAAGACCTTTTGTAACTTCAGTAGCACACTGAGCTCATGTTTCAAACAGATATAACAAGGAGGTAAAAAAAGAGAAAAAGGTTATTTGAGATAAACCCCTGTTGATTTACCTCAAAAGGTTTTCTCTTGTCCAGGTGATAGCACATCTAAGATAGAATGACATGAGTGCTGAGTCAACCTGATGGTTTTCCAGTTCATCACAGGCTCTTATTGATGCTGTAACATCACTGTTGTGTAGAATGATCTTTTGGATACCTCAAGAATTTAAGATGCTTGTCTCATGCAGTTTGCAGATTCCATTTGTAACAGAGGACTCTTCGGATTCAAAAAGCTTTACACATTAACTTTTTGGCTTCAGACAGAAGCTCCCTATTGCATTCTTTTGCACTGAATAGAGGCTTTTACAGTGTAAATGCGCCCTTATCTAATTCATAGGGTTACTTTCAGCCAGCCAACACAACTGCACGTAACTGTGCAGTTGTTAAGCAGTTATTTTATTTCATTTTGAACAGGTTGGGTTTTTTCTTTATTTTTGTCTCCCATCAGGGTAAGATGAAGGCAGGCTGGAGGCATGGTGTATATGCAAACTCACTTTACTTCAGGCTTTCTTTTATGTTAATCCCTACCTCACTGAAATGGTTGTGTTAGGTCTTCCAATAACACCTTTGTTGCTGATTTTGACCTAACTTTCTTGCTGATGATTGATTATACACCTTTCATTCAGAAAGATTGCAATGCTCTATTTTATTTATGTAAAAGCTCTCAGCTTAAGCACACAATTGAATGAAGACCCTTACTGAATGCTGTGGTTATTCCACAGCACTGAATTCCCTATTCCCTTTGCTCCACTGCTCCTTTCTCTATGCCCAGCCACACAGGATACCTTCTCATTTCTGTCAGCTCTGCCTTACACTGGATCTCCATTGAAAAGTTAATTCAGGTTCTAAAGTGACATAAAACTTGTCCAGTAAAAGAATGAATTTTTTCAGCTGGTTTTATGAGCTGAACTGACTCAACAATAAGTCAGAGCTGGCATAAAGAACAGGGCAGGACACTGCACCTACAAACAGGTCCTAACCTGATGGAGCCAGAGCAGGGAGATGAAGAAGCTGAACCACCCCTCTGGGAGGTGTTTTGATTGCACGAGTGTTTTAGATGAGCTCATCTGTCTAACTGCAGACAGAGGTTAATTAATGGCAATTTTCTGAGCCGGACTTGTCTTGGACCAGAGTTCAGAGACTTGTCTTGAATCAGAGTTCATATGCCCTTTAATGCAAGCAGACACGTATGCAGCTTCTGCTGAACTTAAATATAAGGCAGGTTCACTAGCACTGCTTTTTGTTAAAGCCTTCAGGGCAATTTAACACCTTGTTTTGAATGAGAAATTATCAACAACAGCTCCTTCTGCATCAGTCTATTAAAAATATCTTCCTTGCTGTTACTGACAAATATATCAATAAGATGCGCTGAGAAAGCATCTCAATGTGATATTGATGCAAGTGGTATATTATATTTGCTGTATTTTTGAGACTCCATCTGAATGGACAGCTCCATGAGAATGTCACCTGGACAGGGTAGTGAAGCACTCCAATAGTCATCTGTTGCCCTATTTCTATTGTGCACAGAACAATGTAAACAGAGAGAAAGTAAGCACTGAAAGGAATGTATTTCTGTAGGCTAGTGGTTAGGCTACTCATCTGAGAGAGTGCCCTGGACTCTAGTTCCTGTTCGCTGGTCTGCTGATACAGATGAATACTGAGGGTCAGCTGCAGATAGAAATCTCAGGCACAGAACCTTCAACACTGGATTCTCCAGCCTTGTCAGTGGCCAGACTGGATTGCAAGTTCTTCATTCTTGGCTGCCTACAAGCCCAAGTTTGTTAATGTTTTGGGAGAGTCCTCACTTTCCCCAGCCCAGTCCAGCTCAACCTACTGTCTGATGATGAGCACACTACCCAGGCAGTGTAGGCTTAGATGCCCTTGAGCAAAAGATTCCAGTGTTTGCCACCTGGGTTGTTGCAAGTCAGTGAATGGTATTTGGGACAAAGTGGATTCAGTGCAAAGTGTCTCTGACAAGCATTGTGCAGCAATCTGCTGCTTCCTGGCACCCCTGTTTTCCTGTTTTATCATCTGTCTGTGATGCCCCAGCTGTCCTTTATTCCAGGTTTGAGACTTTTGTGACAATAATCATGAGAGTGTATTGCCTAAAACGGGCTCAAAAGAGACACCTTTTTCTGATTGGCCTGATCTCTCTATATGCTGTGTATACAATGCTCAGTAGTGGTATAAGGATAGTGGTACATCTTGGGTTTGGAGGGAGTTAGTGTGGCACAACCTTCTCATGGAGGACTAGAAAGTGATAGGCCAAGACAGAAAGGAGCCCCAGCATGTCTAGGAGTGCTGGCAAATCAGCGCAGGGGCTCATGAGCAGTGGGTGTGAGGACAAAACTTTACTAAGTGCTGCTGGACCAGAGACATGAGCAGGCAACAGACCAAATTGATGCAGGGAAGGCAGCAATACTCAGCTGAGTCAGATGTCCTTCATTCTTCCTGAAACATGGGTTTGTTTTTGTCTCTGTTTATTTTAACACCATGCCTTCTACCTCACTTTTTTACAATTAGTATAGCTACTAATATGCATATACATGTTATACCTACAACCTATTAAGCTCTGTGGTTACAGGCCTTCTTATGGGAGGTATATGCACAGAAATACAGCACTCTTAATTGAGACAATGTATCCCCAGAGAATAAAATTCAGGACTCAGAGGCACGATGAAGTCACTGTGACATAAGAAGTTAGTACCTGCCAGGTTTGGGTCTGTAGCTGCTGGTATCTGCCTCTGTGAATGCTCCCAGCCAAGCCCTCATGTGTCAGATGCTGCACGAGAAAGGCTCAGACTGTGGTGCATCATGCTGCAGCCAAAGTTGTCTGAGTTTCTAAACAGGGATAATTGTTTCCCCTTACCTCACAGATGGCAACTGGATAATCTACAGTGTAGGCCCTGGCCAAGGAACTCTTGTAGCACTCTGCAGGACTTACCTTTTGATAAATCTCTAGGCTTTGAAAGGCTGTATGTTCATAACCCCTTGTGACCAGCTTGTCTTAGTAATTAAGGAGCATTTTTCTTCTGAACATAAATAAGAATATAGTGCAATTCAGTGAACTTCACTGAAGTACTTCTGGATTTACTTTAATATAGCTGACAGCAGAATTTGGCTCTATATGCGTTGGCATGTGCTCTATGGGACATTGTAACAAAAAACAACAAAGCTACCCTTCTTAAACCATGTTTCAGCTTGCTGGTGATCTGAGCTTTAAACACTACACTCTAGTCTAATGCCAGAAATTTTACCTGCTTTTAGATCTTCTCATTTTAAACTGTTTGCCAAGGCTTGAAAACTGTAGGTGTAAAATACAGTTAAGGAGTTGTACGCTCTGAGACTTGCCAAAAAGAGCCGAGTCCAAGTCTCTCCTGTATTAACAACTTATATTGTAGCATGTCTGAAAAACTATGATTTTAA
Source organism: Grallaria varia (assembly GCA_013396735.1). Lineage (NCBI taxonomy): Eukaryota > Metazoa > Chordata > Aves > Passeriformes > Formicariidae > Grallaria > Grallaria varia. The sequence continues at coordinate 135,930 of VWZG01009805.1, read as the reverse complement.
TTAGCAAAAAATTAGAAAACGCTTTAAAACATAGCCAATTGTGGTACATTAGTGCTATTTCTTAGAATTATAAGCTTAAAAAGGTTTTTACTTACCCTTACCCATGGAAAAAAGGTTAGTGTAGTACCATGTTGAAAATTTCAATTCCTTCTGGGTAGCCAGAGAACAGCAAGATTTCACAGGATGTGGCTGTGCCCATAACTATCTTACCTAGATTTAGCATTCGTGAGCAAGAGGCTTGTCCTGTCTGTTGGCTGAAGACTAACTGTGTACTGGCTTGTATCAGTCAGAGCATGGGCATAGGAATTGGTTATTCTCCTTTAGTCAACACTCATTAGCTCACATCTGGAACAGTGCATCCAGTTATAGGCCTTCAGCGCAAGAAAGACACTGATAAACTGCAGCAAGTTCAGCAGAGAGCCACCAAGGTGCCTGGAGGCTGGAGTGTTTGCCCAGTGAGGAGAGGCTGAGGGAGCTGGGCTCCAGCAGGGTGCACAGCTGCCTTCTAACCTACAAAGAGACAAAAAAACCTACCTGTGAAGACAGAGCTGGGCTGAGCTGCACATTGGGAGAATGAGAAATAATGGTGACAAATGGAAACAGGGAGATTGCAATTAAGTATAAGGAAAAATTGTCTCCATGGGGATAACTTTTTACCGGAACTGGAAAATTAGGGATGATGTGGAACTCAACAACCTGATTTGAATCCTGTGTTGACTCTGCTCTGAGCAGGGGACTGCCCTAGAGACCTCTCTCAGGTCATTCCTAACCTGAAGGAGTCTGTGATGTTGTCACCTTGTAGCCATTTGCATCAACGAAAGTGAGTGTAGCAAGCCACCAAAAGAAAGTAGAATTTTATTTTGTCTGTGTGCAAATTCAAATCTATTGTGTAATTTAAAGCAATAGCAAATGTCTGGACATCACCTTCACTTAGTTTCTCTTCTCTGTGCCTATTGAGTTAGTCAAAAAGTCATTAATGTCAAGCCAAGCTTAATGAGAGCTTAGACTTAGGTCATTAAGTTACTTCCGATTTACTAAGTGAATAGCTGTATGAGCTTAAATAAAGTTATACTGTCAACTGAAGAAAAGCTATTAATAAAAATTAAATGCACAAGAATGAAGAGAGCAGAAAAGATGAAAAATGAAGGGCCATGATGTTTCAATATATGTTGGACATGTTTTAATATATTTTGGTTCTCTCCTCCTTTTTTTTGGGTCATATTCAAATGTTATGAGTTGTGCCTACCCCAATAACTGCAGTATGAATTTCAGGATGATTGGTAGACCTATAACCAGGTTTCTGGAACAACAGTTTCAGCTTAGATTGTCTAAAATTTAGGTAATGCCAAGAGTTTAGAATGGAGTCCAAGTATTCTGCAGGGCATAACCATCCTTAGCACTTCTGCTTGAGCTTATCATTGCAAAGGCTGATGGGACAGCTGGAAGCCTTGTTTTGGCAGGGCTGCCATTTAGTTTGTGGTTTTCCTACATTCTTCCTGTAGCATAAGCACAATCTACCTTGACTAAGGCAAACATCATACACAGACATTTATTTCAAACTTTGATCCACCCCTCGGGACAGTTTACAAAGTAATGCAGATGCAGCAGTTTGGACATCAGTTAGTATTCAATATTCTTGTGACAAAGTCTTCCATCTTGTGGTATTAATATGTGATGGCCAGTTGTGTAAGTAGATGTACATTTGTTTCACAGTTGTCTTCACATTTAATTGCCAAAACCAGCCTGACATTCTTTTGAAGTTTGCTCAGTATAGTTTCGAATGTATCCTTGTTGCTCTGACTGTAAAGCAGCACAGAGAAATCTAACCAAGAACTAAAGACTGACCCCTCCCTCCAGTTGTGTGCAAGTGCTTTACATGGATGCCACTTCTAATTTTGAGATGGTAAAATAGCTATGATTCAGTGTTGATCTTGTTAACAACAGAAATGGATAAATGATTAGGTTAACATAGATTTCTAAGATGGAAGCTTCATCTTGGCTGACATGAAAATTATTTTAAAAACAGCTAGATAAAAACATCTATTAATCTACTTTCCTTCAGTATTTTCAAACATGCTGCAACATAAAATGCCTGATAAAATTATTAAGGTTATTTTTTCACAGTCTCATTGCCTTTACACGTCTGGATGGCACCCAGCCAGAGGTCTACTCAGAGTAGTGTTTAACATGTGCTGGAAGAAAAAAAAAGCTATTTTTAAAATTAATTTGCAAGAGTGTTCTGATTTGTATGTTAAGCATTCTCATAAAACATAAATGCACGTATTTCCAGGCAATTCAATGAGAAAGAAGCAGAAAATAATTTTAAAAAATACAGGACTCTTCTTTTTGATTTTGTAAAATCCTGACACGTCATGTTTTTCTTTAGGTATTCCCTACTATCATCCTGTAATCTAAAGATGCAGAAAAGAAGTGAGGGAAACTGACCTTTATAACATAGCTATCTCAGTGAAAGATAGCAGTCCTGAATCAAAACAGAAACAAACTGCTTATGTTCCCCCCAATATGAGCTGCTATACCGTAAAGATGATGAGCCATGATTTTATTTCTTTCACTTGATAGGTCTTTTTGAGTTTCATTTTGCCACTCTGGCTCAAACTAAGCTTTGCCTTCCTCCTCGAGGCATGTCTTTGATCCTAGTTGCTCTCTCTAGACGTTGCTCAGGGTGACTAAAACTTCCGGAACCTGGATTCATGTGTTGTATTTAACATTTTAAAGATAACTGCAGGCTTGATTTTGGTTGCCAAGACTTTGTAGCAAGTAAATTTTGTAACCAAAAAACCAGAAGATAAACCACAGATGCAACCACAACAATTTCTTAATTAACTGAAAATACCCTCAAGTAGCATTTTTAAACTAAAAGGTTTTCTCCTCCTTCCCATTTTCCCCACTGTGGCTGCTTTAAATCTCCATGCTCTGGTTACTGTAGGGTGCCTGAAACACACAAATCAGTCACTGCATTGGTGCTAGAAATGAAATCATAGTACAGGTTGTGATTTCATGACCCTTTTTGTGAATCCATGTACTTAGGCTATAATACAGTAGAGTTGATTTAATTACTTTGGTTTAAGATACCAGAGGCTATGGTATATTTTGTATAGTTTCTCAAGGACCTCCAATATTATGAAATTTAGAGGTCTGATTTTCAAGAGGTCTAATATTATAAAACATAGAGGTCTACATTCCTCTGTAAGATCTGAATCATTTCCTGCAAATCAGAGTCACAGGAGTCAACAATTTAAGTAGAAGCAGTATATAACAAACAATACGAGATGTTGAAGTGAAGAATATCTCTTAACTTGTTGAATCAATTAGTAATTTACATTGGAATCTCTCCCTGAAGGTAAATTAGTCCAACCTGCTTCTCAAAGCAACTCAAAACTTTTTAGGGCAGACAGATTGTCCAGTGCCATATACAAATGAACTTTGAAAGTGTCGAAGGGTAGAGATTCCACAGTCTGAGCAACCTGTTTCAATGGTTTACCACCTTCAGTGTGAAGTCTTTTTCTTCTTGATTGTAGAGAGAATTTCCTGTGCTGCGATTTGTGTTCATTGCATCGCATTTTTTCACTGTATACACCTCTGAGAAAAATTTGGCTCCACCTTCTCTGTAATCATTCCATTCCCCTGCAAGTGGAGTACAGCAATTCTATTTCCCCTTTGATCTCTTCTGCAGGCTAAACAAAAGTTGTCTCTGCTTCTCCCTGTACTTCCCAGGTCCTGTGATAATCTTGGTGGTCTTCCACTGCACTTACTTTATTATGTAGTAGGAAGATCACAACTGGACATAGTATCTCAAAAACAATTTCACATGTGCCAGATGGATGGAAATAATAATTTTTCCTGAATGTTGTACATTTTTGCTACCAGTTCCAGGATGGTGTTGATCTGCTGCTGGCTCCTGTTCAGCTTGCCTTCCATAATGCCTGTGGTAGTGCCAGTTTCAGCTGGGGCAGAGTTAATTTTCTTCACAGTGTCTGGTATGGGGCTGTGTTTTGTATTTGTGCTGAACACAGCGATGATTATCGAGAGATGTTTTTGCTATTGCTGATCAAGGCTTACACAGAGCCAAGGCCTTTTCTGCCTTTTGAACTGCCATGCTGGGGTGGGGGCTGGGGATGTATGGGAAATTGAGGGAAGACACAACTGGGGCAGGGGACCCAAACTGACCAAATAGATATTCCAGACCATAAGACATCATGCTCAGTATATAAAGTTGAGGGAAGAAGGAACCAGGGGGACATTTGGAGTGTTGGTGTTCCCAAGTAACCATTACATGTTATGGGGCCCTGCTCTCCTGGAGATGGCTGAACACCTGCCCACCCAAGGGAAGCAGTGTATTAATTCCTTGTTTTTTCTTTGCTTGTATATTAAACTGTCTTTATCTCAACCCATGAGATTTCGAGCTTTTACCCTTCAGATTCTCTCCCCCTATCCTGCTGGTGGGGGAACGAGCGAGTGGCTGCATGGGACTTGGTTGCCAGCTGGTGTGAAAACATGACACTTGTCCAATCTCTATCTCTCTAAAGAAGAAGTATAGGAGGTTGTTTATTATATGGTCCTGTTAGGATTACCACTTTACATATACCAAAAACCAGTGCCCAGCAGAGGTTTCCCCATTCTGCTGAGTACTCATTCACTTTTAATATACCTGCCTGCAGTCTTGCACAATGGCATGAACTGCTCTAGTGCTTTCAGGAGATTGTCTTTTAAATTCAGCCAGCTTTTCTAGGCCCTTTTGCTCTTCAGAAAACCCTGAATAAGCTGAAATCAGGTACTGGGGAACCTGGAGTCATTATTCTGCTACTTGCTGTCCTCATTTCCTTCAGGTTCTTAAGCTCCACCATGTCATCACGGCAGCCAGGGACTTTACAAACTTTCATACCAGCTTTTCCTTATATGTCTACAAGGGGTCCCCCTTGCTGGTTTCCTTGATGCTCTCCAAATATCTCCCAGATAACTTGTGCCTCCTAACATTTTCTTTCCCACAAGTGTCAGGGTGGATAGATTTCTCTATGGGACCCAGGGCTTGTCATCATAAGTCTTCTACCTGTTGTTTATACGAGACTTTTATACAATTCCTTCCATGCGCTGGCAGGCCTGCAACAAACGCCCACTGCAATGCCCACTTTGTTGGCCTTCTTCCATGTAATGATACATAAGTGACTAAAAGTTATGGAAACTCTCATGTAAGAAACAGACTCACAACCTGAAACAGTCTCCTGGATTAAGATGGTACCAGGCAAGTCTCAATAGGGTGCTTAATGAGTTCACACTTGCACCAGATTCACCTCCTACCACTTGTGGAAATTCACATCCCGTCATACAGATATGGCCTTGATCATGAGCTCTCAGTGTACAGCAGCCTGTAAAAATGTGTGCAGAACTGGATTCAGCTTTATCCTCTGTCATCTCTTCATCAACTATGGTGTTTTACAAATCATGATGGTACTGATTTATGTAATTTTTCACGCAAGTGAGTTACCTCCTCTACATACAAACATCTGAGAATTATCCACAGACATTAAGATTTGTCACAATGTCTTAAATTTCTTTCATACAACAACATCTTACAGTCCTTGACCAGCAAAAACCTGGACATCTATAAACCATGGGTGCCCACGGGGCTACAGGGTTTTGGCAATTTCACTCTTATGTTCACTGCCTCAGTTCTATAGAAACTCCCCACCAGACACTCTGGATTTTAACCCTGGATTTTATCCTTAGAAACAGTAAATAAAGATACAGATTTGTTTTTCAGGGACAACATATTTTTTACAGTGTTGTGGTTCTACTTGAGAGTGGTATTGTGAGGCCACATTTGTACATATTCTCAATCTTGAGATCAGTTGGGCTAAATTAGCTTTAGCCTGAGGGTACTTTTCTGTTTTGAAAATCCAATTTAATATCTCTTTTCTGCAAATTAATACCTGTGCTAATGGTAACAAATATAAGACATTTGATGTCACTGCCCTGCTATCCTATTGCTTTTAGTCATTGTGCCTTAAACTCAAACATAGAAGAAGAAGGAAACCCTCATCTCTGTATTAACACCATAGTGCTAATTGGAACTGACTGTATTCAGATCTATTTTTGTCTGGGAATGAAGCAGCTCAGATGCTGAATGTAGACAGAGAACTATTCTGATGACTAAGAAGCTGCTTTTTATATACAGTCATGTCTCATAGACAAGGTTCACTTAAAGCAGTAGCTTTGTACCAATGGCTGACACTGAGTTACCAGAAAATTATGTATGTCTCAGTGTGGTGATGAGATTGTCATGCACCTATTTCTGTCAGTGTTGTCGTGTTACATTTTTGGACAATACTAACCCATGTAATTCTCTTTCTGGAAAGAAATTGGTAGATTATTTTCAATTTTCATTGTAACTGGAGCTGTAATATACAATTGTGTTAAGTCATGAGGGTTTTTTTTCACCGTTTTTGAATTTTTTGTTTTAACAGATTCAGAAGATGTAACAGTAATTTCTGATAGATTATTGCATTTGCAGACACCATTGCTGTAGTCCAAGGACTTCAGCAAGACAAAATTTGTAGGCACTGATAAGACCTCTTATTACCAGAGAAACTGAAACAGCTAGAAATATTAGGCACACAAGTCACACATCTGATTTAAACAGAAGTAGCAGATGTCAACAATAAACGCAATTTTAACTAAATTTTTATCAATGAGACACTTCTGTAAAAAGAGAGACGGGTAGTTTTATATTTCAGGGAGAAATTGCCTACCTCTTTTTCTCCTCTTGTCCATATAATCATGATCTTGTTCTCCAGGATGAGGTTCTGGAAAAAAGGAAAAGAGACATTTTTTTTATTAAAAGTTCATGATTGTTTCATATTATGAACCTAAGTCAAATATCCTTGAGAAGAAAGCTACATAATGAACTGTAGAGAAGCATAATGCACACAGACCAAGTCAAAGATACTGTCACAGTAGCCAGAAATGAGAAGTTCTCTTTCAAAACACAGGAGATACCAAACAGGGGGTGGAGGGACAATATTCTTATATTTTCTTGATAAACTAAACATCTAGAGAACACACTGTATACACTCTCTGGCTGGTGTACAGCATCCCTACAGTGAATTGTGCAGGGTGCTTTTTCCTAGAAATGAGACTATGTGATGCCACCTTTTTAGAGTAGACACTAAACTGGCATTGCATGGCTGAAATTATCTTCTGTTGGCCGGGAGCATTTTCAAGATAACTCTTACCAGTTTAGTAATCCTATTGTTTTACTTAACTGAAAGGAAAAGTTAAGACACTTGGATAGTTGATGAAGAAATCAACATCCTGCTGATACCTAATGATAGCCATTTGGCAGCCTTTCAAAGAAGAAAAACAGGTAAAACAATGGTGGATAGTACACTTATCATTAATTTGCCAAGTCAACATATTAATGTGATTTGGGTCAAACCAGTAGTTGCTCAGCCAAGCATTTATGGCTTCACTAAACCCTGGGGGTAGTAGGAGAAATTGAGGAAACTTATAAGAAAGTTTAGTTTGGCAAAGAAATGAAGAACTAAATAAAAGAGAACTCCAGGAGGAGATCTTCTCCATCGGCTTTTGAGGACAGAGAGAGTGAGCAGGAGAGTGAGGTTATGGCAAGTCAGGAGTTGTCAAGGGGCAATAGTTAGCTGCAGTAGGAGAGCTCAGAGGCACAAAACAGGAAAGACTGTGAGTTGACCTCCTGTTTTCAGAGTTCTTCTTTCATGAGCTCATAGGCCAGTATCCTCAAAGGTCTGCTAATGGTGAAAGACAGAAGTGTTTGTATCTCAGGTTATAGGCTCTAGCTTATTTCATGTGGGTTCGGTATTTTATCAGCCTTTAGGAAAGTTTCATTCATAAGAGATGAAGAGAGCTGGCTCTCCCTCAAATTCCCTCTATAATCAGAAAGATATAACTGTATTTCTGTTAAGGGCAGAAGGACAGAGAGCTTTGTGTTGTGTCTAAATGCATGTTCAGTCAACTACTTTTCCAAGTAGTTAAACTTCAACAAAAAAAGGCACTCCTACAAAAGGCAGTGGGTATACTGTGGCGCTAATATCAGTCTGTTCAGTAATGACCATCAGTGTTCTTCTCTAGATGCATTTCAGACTGACAACATATAAAATTTCTCCTCTTCATGAGCAATGGAGATGAGCTGGTGATGGAATACAGGTGACTTCTGCTAGCATGCCATTGAGTATTTCTATTAATCTTATTCCATTTAGGATATCAGAAAGTGGGTTAGGCACATCCTGCCCTTGAACTTGTCCCCTACAATAATAGTGAAAAGGAGTGTCTTCTGTTGCCTGAAGCAGTGTCCTGGTACTATATACAGACAAGAATCATAATTTCAATGTTATTTAATGGTAGTTGACCAATTTATTTGATCAGAACAATTATTAACTGTACTTAGCCCTTCCTGCTAATCGTCAGGTACGCTGATATCATTAAAAAACTAATTTGTCTAGAAGTTTCCTATAGACATAGTTAGAGCTTTCACAATCAAATGCATTAGTATAATTTTCAGGTGAAATTTTAAACACTGTTTAATATCAACTGTAAAGTAAACGTGCAGTAAATGTCTATTCCTACTTCTTTCTACCTGTGATAAAACTATAAGCAAAAAACCTGTGTCCAGAATGTGCAATATGGTACTGTAGAACTTGTGCTAGTCATGCTGAAATAGAGTATTGTTATGGTTTCAACTCTGAACTGAAAAGATCTTTTTTTCTTTTCTTTCAAACTAGCAATCAAAGCATATATATAATGGTCATGCACCAAATTTCACTAAGCAGCAATTTAGCATACATTAATATTCATTTATACAGGAAAAATTGCATGTCACAAGCACCCTTTATTTCCCCTCACTTAAAAGTGCTCTTTCTCCCATAGGTCTTCTAAAGAATGGGAAAGCAGACAAAGTAACACATCTGTTTTCCAAACATTTTTTCCAAGTTGGCAGAAGTAAGGGCCTTTATTCCTGTGGACAATATTGTCAGTGCAAAGCCTTAGATAGCATAGCCTTTGTGGTTCTGATTTGGTACAGAATGCAGAGTAGATGGACAGCTAACCACCTAGACTGAAATATTTTCCTTGACTACTCTGGTGCAGCATCTATCATCTCACAGTGGCTGACAAGGCACACATGTCTTGAAACTGGAAGGTGTCTTCTTTGTAAATATGTTTGTTAGAGAAGGGGAGATTCTGTTCTTTTTCAGAACAGAAAAATATAAAGGTTCAATAAGCATGTCCAGGCTTGGTCCTTTAAATCTTGGCTCTCAGGAATCCTACAGTAGAGAAAATCTTCACCTTTATCGAGGACATTTTATTGTGGCTTTTAACAAAGTCATCATTAAGTGTTTTTAAATGTCCATCCATATGGAAGGTGTTTCACCAGGGTGAGGAGCAGGAGATGGCAAATTGTGGAGGCTGTTATTACATTTCTTTCCCTAGAAAAGCAACAAACACCTTGCCAACTGTACTACTGTCTTATAATTAGTTTTTATGTCTCATATTAAACTACTTCCTAAACCCCATTGTGTCAGCTGATGCAGAAAAAAAGAATAAAATCCAGCCCTTTTGTAGCTCAGACCCTTTAATATTTCTCAGTGGGGCATTCTCAAACATGGGAAACATTTGCATAGAAGCATGATTGCTGCATTTCTTTGACAGCAACATGAGCTGCAAAGGAAAAATTACTTTAGCTGGAACTAGGAGTGGTTTTACCTTAGACAACCTCAACATCAGACAGTCTGAATCAGCAGGAAAACCACTTCTGAGTTCTACACACTAGAACAGTAAAGGCAGATTAATCTTCAAAGAAATATCATAATAAGGCTGTTCACCTAATCAACCCTAATAACCTCTGTAAGAAATTCTGCTCCCACTGAAATTTAGTAGGATTTTCCCATTGAATTCTGAGCAGCTGGTATTTCACTAAGAAGGCTTAGAGCTATTTCTGCTCTACTGTGTCCCTCCCTGGAGTGAATGAAGAACACCTGTGCAATTGCTGATGTTTAAAATCAATGCATTTGATAAAATATTCAAGAGATTTTAATTCTGTTCTCATCAGAAATTTTCATGACAGCTTTCATAGAGTGTTGGGATTTGTTTTGGACGTTGACTGTAGCATTGTAGACATGCCTGTATGCTGGGTAAGTTTTAAGTAATTTGGTAACATTACTGCTGGCAAAGGAGTTGAAGGACCCTCTTCCCACCTGAAGAAAATGATACCATCTTAGCCTTTTGAAAATCACCTGGTTAACATCAGAGCAAAGAGAACCAAGCAATATTGTTACTATAAGCATATGATTCATACTCTCCAAAACATATAGATTCATTGATCATTCCCGGTTTTATTTTAATAACACCTTTATTGGATGTTATATGTCTTCCTGTACACACACACACAGAGACACAGACACAGACACAGACACACACACACATGCAAAGGAGTCACAAATTCAAACAAATTCTCTCCTTGAGCCTCTTTAGGAATGAATGTCTTATTTATGTTGGTGTCACGCATGATTTATGATTAATGCCAGTGCTGGTCCCCCAGACATTAAAATAAACAAGACAACTCTGTCAGGGAAGATGCCAGCTTCTTTTTACTTCCCTTTAATCTCCACTGTCTCAAGAAGCTCAGTGTGTTCACACTTTTTCTCTCTTTAGTGTACAGAAAATTGACTGTAATAATGACTGGATTTAGAAATAAAAGACAGTTGAGCTAAGCCTTACAATCATAACTTTTAGGTCTTTTTGAAATCTCAAAAAAGGAGCATGTCTATCAGCTTGTAATCAGAAATGTTTAAGTGATGCAAAGCCTTCTGTAGTGTTCAACCAGATCCTGTAACCATTCTTCCTGTGACTCCTGCTCCTACTTAATACAGTATTCAGAAGTATTGAAAGCCTTCAACTACCCTGAAAAAGGGATTCAGTTTTATCCAGGAATAATGTATCTTGAGAAAATATTGTGTCAAGCAAACAGCAGAAACTCAGTGTTTATGAGACATCCAATATTCAGGAACAAAACCTGGGGAAATGGATTTCTGATATTTCATTTTTAGAAAATACAGAAAGGCTTTGAACATGGCTAAAGACGTTGTGGCAGTTCACTAATCAGTAGGCAGACAAGGGAAGTGCAATTTCTGTGATACTGACTCTTCTGAGAGTTTGTGGTTTTATCCAGCTGAGCGTCTGGCCGGAACTTGGCTAGATGATAAAAAAAAAAAACAGATCTAATTTTTTGGCCTATGGTATCTAAGAAATTGTTCAGCAGAAACATGAAAGCCTGAACTGGAAAGCAAGAGGATATTGTGTAATAAATAGGAGTCAAGAAGGTAACTGGGGAATAGCATTTTCCATTACACCAACTGAGAGCAGAAAACTCAGTCTTGATTTTCTTTCCTCACTGCATGTTCTCCCTCTCGGTTTCTCAGACAGGCACTCACTATATTGAGATGTAGATTCATTTTTTATTTCTCATGCAAATATTAGCAGACTGAATCATGAGGCTAAGTCCATCATACTCAACACTTTCAAAAGAGCATACAACTGCCAAGAGTTCATGATGCTTCAGGGACTTTGCTTTTACAGACTTCTGCAGAGATTAAAAATTAGATCCAATACAAACAGCCCTTTCACTAGGCTCTCACTGGCTGTGACAATGAAATAAATGTTAAAGTACACCATTGATAAGTATTCTTTCCTTGTTTCCAAGAGAACTATGTTAAATAAAATGGATGCTGATTTTAGACACTTAGAAACAATTGAGGAATAATTTTTTTTAGAAGAAAGGGCAGAAGACAGTTTTCTTTCTTCTACTGATGACTCAGAGGACATGTTGCTACATAGCAAACTCTTTGCATAGAAGATGAATACTGTTTGATGCTAGCCTTTGAAGACTGTCCCTTTTTTCTGTTTCTATTTCTATGCCTCCTCAGTAATTACAGCAGTCAGACTGATATTGGGTGTATAGCACTGGATGTAGATTGGTTTTTCAGATCTACACGAAAAAGATTATACCTAGCACTCTCACAAGTCTCAGAAGTGGATTTCAACCCTGAGTTGTTTGCTTCAACAAAAGTGCCTACAAGAATGCCAGTCAGTGGAAATTTTGTTTTCAAGTTGTGCATCTAGCAGTTAGCAACAGTACTGGCATCACAGAGCAATTGACAGTAAGCTGAAAACTTCTAAACATATTCTTCTCCCAAAAAAGCTAGGCTTTCAGATCATAGATACAGCTACTACTCTTTTGGAAATACAGTTCGACTTACTCCAAGCTAAGGCATATTTTCTCAAGACAACAGTAATCTCCATGCATGGAAAAGCCTTTAAAGCTCACTCATTTAGCTCCTGATCCCTTCCTATCTAGCATTTCCTTGCCCTTCCCTGTCTTAATTTGTTTTTATAATTTCCAAAATATCTTCACAAAACCTGTCTGTGTTACATTTTAATGTAAATTTTGAAAATTCATTCATCAGTAAATTAATGGTGAGAGAATAGATAAGGACACTAAAAAGCATATTTCATCATGGCAGAATATGCTACTGTTCTGAGAATCCTTGGCCTAGAGAAGATCTGCTAGACCAAGGATTAGAGTCTGTATGACCAGAAAGCTGCCATACTTCGGGGGCAGAAACAGTGCACAGTGCACTGTGCATGGTGGCTGGACATAATTTGGATGTCTCAAATGTGATACTGCTTTATGTAACCCATATACAGCCTAATTCCCATTTTTAATAATTTCAATAATCTAGTCATTTAGGTTTTTCTGTCCTCTTGAAAGCAGAGTAAAAGTTTTATGACAGCAAAACTTAGTGCATCAAATTATCTACGGACTATAAATTGTCATTGTGAAGGTTGATCTCGGAAAGAGCAGAAAATGTTTAGTCCTGCAATTTTTTGAGGGACTGGTTTTGTTCCCTCTGCAGGACTAAACCTGTTGACTTATAGAATAAAGCAGAATAGGAGCTGGACCCTGTTGTAGCTATCTCCCATGCTGTTACAATGCTCTTTCAGGACACACATTACCTTCCCTGCTGGAAGGTTCTTGTGCATGAGTGTGATGTGAGACCCCCACCGGAACCTCTCAACCAGCCTGCAATGCCATCCACTCTTGCTTATGTATTTATGCCAACAAACCAGGTCTTTTAAGTGTGTGATAAGTAGGATCATGCATTGCTAATCTTTCTTCATCTACTTCAGCCTCTGGTCTCTTGTCTAGACTCTATTTCTTATCTTCTGAAACAGTAGATGGCAAAATGTTCCCCAGGTGAGGTTCATGTGACCACTCTTTATTGTTTTCTCTATGAACAAGTGTCAGACTTCAAAGCATATTGTGTTTTCCTGATCCTTTTTGACCTTGTGTGGATACCTCCGCCTTTTCCCTCAGCTTAAAATGTTTATGACATATTGTTTCTGCGGACTAAATGACAAAACTCCTAACACTTTTAACAAGTACAAGCTGATTCCCAATAGCACTGCCAGTTAAAAGATCTGTTTTTTCAAACGGTACAACATTGACTCGAGCCTTGGCAGTGGCATTTGAGTCAGGTGCTGCCAGCGTGGGTAGGCACACTGCTGCTAGGCATTCTTCAGCTGTTTCTTGAGGCTGTGAGAACAGTGCCACCTGGGAGGCATTAGCAAAGCATGGGTTAAAGTCACTCTACAAGAGAAAAGGGGATGTGGGAATGGAAACTGAAGTGGCTTAGTCGTTCACAGTCTTGGATACAGTACAAAACCATGCCCAGAGTGTGGTTTCTGCTGCCTATTCTGTCCCGTTATTTAACAACTGGTGTTTTGAAACACCTGAACTCCTTCTCTGTAGATTATGATAAACTTTAGCCACTTTATAATTTTAACTATTTTTAAGTGTAGAAAATAATGCATAAAATAACTTTTTCTTTGTTACTGGCTAACTTCATGAACCACTAGTGAACACACTGAATAAATTCAGCCAAGTGTCACTACATGTGCTCAGTAACTAAAAACTTCCTTTGTCTCAGGGCCATCCGACCTGTGCAAACCAATCTGTTTCTCGCTTCAGATTCTGTTGCATGAGGCATTGTGACATCAGTGGACCCCACGCCATGGAAGAAAAGACAAGTTTCTGGACAGGGTGAGAAAACAATCTTCTCATCAGTACAGCTTGTTTTTTCTGATCAAAGTTCACAACTGGAATAATCCACATGCAAGCAATGGCTTTGGTCATAAATCACAGATTTGTTTTCCAAGGAATCATAAATTGTTCTCATTAGTGTCACTGTATTGACTTCATATTGCACAATTTAAAGATGCCCGAAAGTCTCTGTAAGCAGAAGTATTAGTCAATCAGTTTGCTGACAAGTGCTGAAAATATGTACAAGGACTACAATTCATACTAAATTAAGCACTAATGTAACAAGTTAATCAAGCAAATTCCATTTCAACAACGTCATAAAGAAAAGGTATTTCATTAGGCCTGAATAAACTCTACCATTGGACAAGTTAAACAGTGATCTTATAAAAATATCTTCTTGAGTTTGCCATGCAAAATGATACAAAGGCTCTGTTTAGTGGGTGCATGTACATATGTAAGTATTTATGAATAAGAGTAATAATTTCAGAACTGATGCTGTTAATATTAAAATTATGTTTATACAAATATATCTTGAAAGTTCTCCCTTGCATCTTCGTGCGAATGCAGACAATGCTCGGTGCTAACGCTGGTCCAGCTGTCTCTGGCAGTCACATTAAAACCTTTACTGCTTCTGGAATTGCATCAGAAATAATTTCTTCTTATATGGAATTGCTCTTCATAGTGTAAAGGACATGGATGGTCTTGTGAATATATGCATTTGCATGTGTCCAGTCCCTCACCTGCTCATTCCTGTAACACATCTTTGTCCTTCTTCCTTGAAACTCACACTTCCAATGATGTATTAAGTTGTGCTCAGCAGTCACTTGGAGCATTCATGAACACTGCCAATCCAGAAAATTTTTACCAAGATTTCTAGGGAGTGGAGAAAAAAAAAAAAAAAAAAAAAAGAGTGAATAATTTCCAGAAAATTCATAACATTTTAAGTACCTTTTGTATGTGTTGTAGGTTGCAATAATGGCACCATCTATTAAAATTGCCCAGAAGTTCCATTACAAAATACTTTTTCTGTTGCCAAACTTTAACTATTTGGCCTGAAATTTTGCATACTGGGTAATCTGCCTCAGGCTGAATCTTTCTGGAAAATTTCAGTCAAAATTACTATTTCCAAGAACTAAATTTGGAGAAAATACATCATTCTGGACATATCAAAATTTCCTTGTTGCATCTTTAGTGTGAAATTTTAATGATTTGAAATAGAAACATGAAATTTTCCAGGGACAACTGAGGTGTCCAACCTGTGTTCTTTTTGTTGATGTGGAACTGCATCTTGAATAACTTAAAACTCTTTCAAAAAAAACAAAGATGAAAAATTAAAAGTAAAACGTGTCAGTCTGCAAATGCTGAGTACAGGATTACGAGGCTTCTGAAGTCACAGCTCTGAAAGACTGCCATGTGTACTGACCAGGATATCAGCTTGTAGTGAGCTGGGCTTTTTTTCGCAGTAGAGTAAGTCAGGGACTGGTCCCAAAAGTGCTTGTGGTGAGACTGCAGCACTGTGCATTCCCGGTGTCGTGTGGGGTGTTTGGATTGGTGTTGAGTCCTGCGGAGGTGTAATTTTTTGGACTGGAGGTTGAACACCAAAGGACCATAAGCAGAATTTGAAGGCAGGAGTCCTGTGGAAATCATACTGTGCAGATCTGAAACTAAATATTGTTGTAATGCACGTACTCAACAGCTCTGCATTGCAAATGCAATTTTGATGTTTGGTAATGTGTGAATGCTTATTACTGGAGCTGGTGTTATATTTTAAATGCTGTATTTTAGTGTGCTGTAGTTTCTAGTGTCAGGCTCTCATGACCTTCTTGGTTTGAAAAACTGAACTTTTTAACTCGCTGGAAGAAGTGTAGGATTTTCTTTGGATTTGTGTAATGTTCCCATCATAACCCATTTGAGTGTCAATACATCAGACTTCATTTTCTCCTCCATGACAGAAAGTGCAATCCTGGACTGGAATTCCAGGTTAATCTTGTTTCCAAAGACAAAAACTAAGTAAATGTTTCAATTCTTTTTTTCCTTAAAGTGAAAGGCATTTATCTAGGTTACAGTAGTGTCTTGATCTGATGAAGAAGGCACTTCATTAATATGGAAAGGATTCATATTGGATGCATGAACTTAGAAGTGCTGAGACACATGAGTTAGAAACCACTCCTGCGGGCAGCAGGTGAGAACCGGACTGAAAACTAAGTCAGGTCTAGTGCCATTCAACTGCTGACATTGGTTCCTTGATAGCCTGTGCTGTACTGAGCAGAAAAGACTCTAAATCAACTTTTAATTCAGCAACACTTATGGAAGAATTTACGTTAGAATGGGCATTGGAGACCATCTGGTCCAAACCCCTGCTCAAAGCATGTGTTAGTAAAAACTTGAAAAACCAGATTAGGTCCTTATACAGAAAAGAAAACAAAATATTTTAGTCTTTTTAACTAAATACTGTTTTGATTACAAGAAATTACCCCCTTTGCAAGAAAAAAACGCATTTTTGAGGTCTGTAGATAAGTTTATATCTTATGTCATATGAGAGCAAACAATGGGGGAAGAATTAGTAAAATTCTTAATACAAGAAACACAAAGTGTGAAATTCTTGAAAACAGCTGTTCTGCTATTAGCATTCCTCCGACACCGAGCAGTTTTCAAAGCAGCTTTAAACGTTGCCAAGTAAATTCTCATTGTATCTGAGTTGATCAGGACCAAGACTATTGAAAATGGGACCTTATTATTGTTCACTTGGGTCAAATGAGGGCAAGTCTTAGCTATCTGTGAACTGGAAGGTTAAACGTTTGACCCCATCAGATTGTCAGGATGTCAAAGAGGGCAATAGAGACAGAAGGAGTTGCTGGGTTAAGCTGCAGTCTTTCATCTATACTGTCTTCCAGACAGTTGCACAAATATAAACATGAAGGGGAGAACTCAATTCTAAGGCATCATAAAATAACAGCTGAGAAAAAGTTGTTTAACAAGACAACAGACCCTGCCTCTGAGAAGTTGATCGCATCATCCAAATGCTCTATGTATGGACATGCCTTTGCACAACTGAAGAATCTTTCAGTAATTGATTATGATTTGTGTTTAAAGGATATGTTTGGAGCAAGATGTAAAGCATCAAATAGTGTAATATAAATATCATATCATAAAACTTTCAAAAACATTTAACTGTTAACAATGCTTAATAAACAAATTACCGATATGACCAACCAGATGGTCCACGTAGCAAAAATGATAAGATAACTTAAAACTACATTACCTTTATGCTAACCAAAGAATAAAACCAATAAAGATACAGTATGCTTTAAAGTCGAAATAAACATGCGAGTTTATGCTTGGAGTTTCCCCAGCTGCTTTCATATTGGTCAGATACAAATAAATCTGTGTGGTCCTTATTTTTAACCATGACTTATTTTTGGACAATAATGAATCTGAATGTATTCTGTTCCACTGCAAAAACTGAGCTGTTTATAAAACAGGAATCTGGAGTTGTGTTATCAGTGGGTGCTTTGAACAGTGGATCTTGGACTGCTGTGTTGGGATTAATCTCCTCTAACTTCAGCTACCTGAGATACATCCATTAAGCCTAGGAGTCCTTAAAAAATTCTCTGAGGATTTATAGCTGTCCCCTCAGGTTCAAATGACTAACTGAGACTATGGCCCTTATTTTTCAGACTTTTAAAGCCATGTGAAATGGAACTAACTCTGGATCTAAATGTTTTTGGTCTTTGGATGCACAGAGTCTTGCAGAACTGGAAAATCTCTTGGTTTTGCAAAATAATGCAAACATACATGTAAATATAGTCTGCTAAAAAGAGTATATAATCTGGATCCAAAACCTGATTTATAAAAGCCATTGGTCTTGATCAAAGTACTGTCTGTAGAAAGGAAAGGAAGAGTGCACGTGATAGGAAGGATGAATAAAAGGTTGAGAAAAGGCAAAAATTCTGTACAGATAAAAGCTTTCAGGGTGGAAAAATGTAGTGACCTCCCTGTTGGCCATGAAATGTCACTTGTTCCACAACACTAAGTTAAATGTCTGTTGCAATTGATAACATTGTTGATGACCTGCTTTGTATCAAGACTTCAGGATTTAGTTCAAAATTTTTGTCTGTCCTCTAAAGTTATCACTAAAAAATTTAATTTTGAAATTTCATGAAAGAGACACCTTATGTCAATCGATATTCTTCATTAGCAGTTCCATTACAGAGAAGACAACAATAAGGTAAACACACCCAATTATTTTGTTATTCTGGTAAGCCTCAATACTACCTTACAAAATACTGTTTTGCAGTTGTATCTTCAGCAACTTTATTCTCAAACTGTCTACCTAGTACAGACATCAGAAAAGGAAAGTAACAAGGTAAGAACAAAATTATCATATTCTTCGTTCTTTTGCATTTGTTTAAGGCCTATCTGACATTTTAATTTATTCCAGTGTTGTACAGGTCCGTACCACAGCAGGCTTTTGATGAATTCCCTCTATATCCATTGCTAGGGTTAAAAAAGGGAAATGTTCAATCACAATCAAATCATCAGCTTAATCAGAGCTGCAAACAGGTTTATTTGTGAAAGACAAGGAGTGATTTTATTTGATAGGATATAGTCTGTATCACAAACTGACAACCCCCAAGTAAAAAGACGTAAGCACTTTGTTCAACAAATTGCTGTCTAATAATGCAGTCTTTTTACAAATATCCCACAACTGAGAAACTGAGACCAATGGGCATTTTGTCCAACTTGTGACTTCTAGAGTGGTTAAAAACCAGCTCCAACTTATTGATGCCTTAGGACAAGGACCCTAAAAAAACCTGTTTGTTATCAAGGAAATTTCTACTGCTCATGTATCTATAGAACTATATTATTAATCTCTAATCCTCTTCATTCTTTTCTTTTTCTGTTTACCAGTCTGAACTCACATGCAAAACTTTAATTTTTGGAGCTTGTATCAGTCTAGGTAATTTCAACCAATAATCAAACATACAAACTAAAACACAATTTTTCCATCAGCAGGAAAATAGTTACTGTTACTAAGGAAAATACTATTCGCCCTGTTGAACTTCAAGATGATTCTTAGCTTCACTTTCTCTTTTATTGGAGTTAGGTGTCAACATTTTGTGAATTTCAAATTGGTTTTAGCTGTCATTAAAAACACACAGTAAACCAGAAATTTTTTTTTATTTGTTTATTTTCTTGATCTTTGAGTAAAAGTCAAGTACATGTTTTTAGATTAGTGGTATTCATTCAAGCATTATGAAGTCAGGGAAAGAAGATATCTCCAGACAGTTATTAATGTAAACAGAATATTGTTTCATATTTCAAATATGAAACAGAAGTGTTTCATATTTTTCTGTATGATCGATCAAGATATAGAAATAGATTTAATGGTAGGATTATTTTTTCCAAAGAAGTGCTTTAATCAGAGATTGTTTGGAATAATTTTCTTGTCCTGTGGCATTTTCAAGTGTTCATACATGTGCCTGGTTCTATACCAGATGAAAATGAAAGAGGAGATAAAAAGGGGGGAAAAAAAAGAATGTTTCGCCCTTCTGTAAACAAACACTATCCAAGCCATTGAATTACTCCCTAACAGGACAAAACACACCAAATTTCAAGTTCCTGATCCAAAAGACTGATCCAAAAGAGGAGACTGAGTGGAGACATTGCAGTCTACAACCTCGTCATGAGGGGAAGCAGAGGGGCCAGTACTGATCTCTTTGCTCTCATGACCAATGACAGGACTCAAGGAAACAGCACAGAGTTGTGTCATGGGAGCTTTAGGTTAGATATCAAGAAAGGGTTCTTCACCCAGAGGGTGTCTGAGCACTGGAAGAGGCTCCCCAGGGAAGTGGTCACCAAACCAAACCTGTATGAATTCAAAAAGTGTTTGGGCAATTCCCTCAGGCACATGGTGTGACTCTTGCAGTGTCCTGTGCAGGGCCAGGAGTTGGACTTGATCCTGATGGGTCCCTTCCAACTCAGCATATTCTATGATTCTAATTCTAAGTTGGTGTGAGCAGTGAGACTGCTTCTGAAGGACAGAAGTATTCTCATAGTTGATATGAATCACTGTTTTCCTTAACTCAGGGCAATCCAAATACCACTATCACTTTCTCTACTAATCTGTAAGTCAAGAATAAAATAGTCACAAATGCTCTGTTTACACAAATGAACTGCTTGCTCCACATTGTTGTTCATATATGAAGTAATGAAAGTGTCATACTGAATACTACATAAACATGAAACAAAAGAAGAAAACCTAAACCACAGAGTGTTTTGAACTGAATTGTGAGTGATAAAACAGGAAACCTGTAGAAAGGGGAGTGAACTGTAAAGGATGGGGCTAAGTACGTAAGTAGATAAACTGCCCAACTTTACTCTGAGTATAATGGCTGAGAAGAGCCCTAGAATCAGCCTAGAAGAAAACAATGTGAGACCCTTGCAAGTTCAAAGGATAACCTTGACAAAAAAATCATGCATATTGGAAACATCATTGCATATTTGGAAACATAGCAGCATTCAATCATTAACAGTGATTGCAACAAGGATGCCAAAAAATACAGTTAGAAAGGATTCTTGTGCTTTTATGTGATGCAGAAGGTAGGAATTTCAGAGGAAACCAGAGCTGGGTGATACGGGTAGCATAGACAGGTGAGAGAATAATCTTTGAAGTAGGGTAACTACTGTATTTTCAAGTCCCAGGAGAAAGACAAACTTACCATGCTGAAAGAGTCTGGGTGAAAGAGCAGTGCAGATACAGAAGAAAGATTATCTTAGTAGTAGCACATGGAAATAAACTTGGACGTGGTCTGGATGGGAGAGCTCAGAGTGAGCTTAAAAGGATGAGATTCTCCATTGTGTGTGAACTTGTGATAATTTGTTTTCTTTGCTTAGTCCACTCTACAGTTTGGTCTGCCGCTGCATTACCATGTTTGCAAAATCAATAGACTTAGTGAAATTAAGTTGGAATAACACAACAAGGAGCAGGATGCTCTTATCTTTGGATGTTGCCTGCTACTAATTTTTCATTTATCTGTTTGCTGATAATAAAAATTACATCAATGAGAAATTCAGTCTGAGGTTGGGGAACTACCTGAAATGTCTGTGAGATCCACAAGACACCAAAACAATAGGATGTTGTGTCACAGAGATACTGGTATCCTTTTCTGTCTATCCAGTTCCCACCAAAATCCTCTTCTCATACACCTCCCAATGGTAAGCTTACTTTTTATGGAAGAAGAAAACGATAGTGATGTAGCTATAGGCCGTGTTCAAGAATGCTTTGATGTATGTAGGGTTTGACTCTTAGTTCGATTTTAGATCATAAACAAAATTCCAACCTTCTAATAATATGTAAAGTCCCTTTTATTTTAATACTAACACTTCAAAGTGAACTCTCTGTAACACTTTGGAAAAAGATTGCGCAGCCTGAGATTTACATTTTTTTAGTAAGCTCTAAAACATGACAGTTGTCTGCAATGATGCATTGTTTATAGCAATGTTTTACATTTTTCATTAAATATTAACCCAAAATGTATTGCTTTTCTAAACAAGAGGTAGACTGAAGAATATTAATGTTAAGGACACTATTTTGACTGATATTATAATTGATAATTTCCCAGTACAAATTCTCGAAGGACTGACTGATGCCATGCTCCACTTTTCCTGCAGTTGAAAACGGGGAAGAAATGATGACAAATGCAGCAGGAAAGGGCAGCTTGGGCAGTAGCAACCAGGAAATGACGGAGTACAGGGTCTGGATGAAGCTGGGAAGGGATGCAGCAGACTAGGAGAGCAGAATTTGATTTATTCAGGGATTTGGTAGGCATAATGGTGTCAGGAGGGGAAAGAGTGTCCATGATAACTGACTGATTTTTAAAGAAAACTCTTTGAGACTTCAGAGACAAACTATCCTGTTGCACAGGAAGGTGGAAAATTTCAGCAAAAGACCTGCTTGGCTAAGCAAGGGCTTCTCAACCTATCCGTCAAAGGGATCTAAAGGCAGCCTCCGACTGCCCCAAGAGGAGCTAGGAAAATGTCAGAGCAGTGGCAGTCAGCATATGAAGAGAAAATTGGCACAAACTGCAGCCCAAAGGGCTCAAATCAGCTGGAAGGAGTAACTTCTAAAACCAAGTAAGTACCATAGCCCTGGAACAGGTACCCAGAGAAGAGGTGGAAATTTCTGTCCCTGAAGACATTCAAGATTTGACTAACAAGGCGATCTGAGCTGGGGCTGTTCTGAGAAGGAGGTTGGAGTAGGCAGCATTTCTATGGTTTTTGAAATGCCCACGGGCAAACAAAGAACCCATTTATCTACTTGTCTTGGCTGAGCCTCAAACCTGGCTAAGCTGGGGATTTTGAACTGTTGAAGAGGGAACGAGAACACCCTTCTGCCTCCTTGGTGCTGACTGAGTTCCAGCGGCTGTGCGAGACCAAGAGAGGAGCTTCCTATCCACCCTGCCCAGGCAGAGCTGAGTGTGCAAAGCAGCAGGCTGTCGGGCAGTGTCGGGAACTTCATTGGTAGGTTCTTTTTTGTGGAAGAGAGTGATTTGGAGCTCTGTTTAGCCAAAGTCCCTGTAGATGCCCAAGTGTTTTGGTGTAGCTAGGCCAAAGACTCTGTAAGGGACAGTGGAATGACTGCAGCTCTGTGACACACTCCTTAGAGCTAAAAGTCTGAAGTCTCTGAGAAAAAAAAAGACACTAAAACAACAAACAGCAACAGCTACATATTTATTTATTACCAAAATTTTTAAAGTGTAAATCTTTCACAAAATTTCAACATTAAATATATTCTGCACATTGCTTTTTCAAAACTCCATCATAATTAGAGTTACTCTCACCTGACAGCTCGAACTTTTTCTCCGTTCCATCTCTGATCTCCGACTGTGCATTCCTTCATTATTTGCAGTTACTTGCTAATTAAGTGCTACCTGCAAACTGGATGTTTTTGCTTTCCACATTGCTGTTACATTATATTTGCGTAAATATTTCAGATTTGGACCTCTAACACTGACTCCTGTCATCTTCTGCTACTGATGTTTTAGCTTGAATACTTTCCATTTATGACCACAGTAGATTTCCTACTAATGCAGCCAAATTTATGTTTAAGCATGCCAGTTTTCTTCCTCTCCGATGAGTAGAGGAGAGAAACTTAGTAGCAAGAATCAGGTAGATTTCATGCATTTTAAAAAATTAATAAAAATGCCCAAACCAGCATAGTTTTTGAAGCTATATGCTCCTTTATCTCTGCTAAAGGTACTGATTGCTCCCAAAGGATTTAAAACTGAATTTGTGACACCTGAAATGCATTTTCTTTTGCAATTTTTTGCATCAACTTCACTATTCTAAAACCATTTTGTGACACTTCTTTGTGCGTAATATCATATTTCCTTTTACATCTAGGCATGCATAGCCCTATATGTTTCTGACTGTATATGCATACATACACAAGAACATATCCAGGATTTAATTATATTATTTGGAGGAAATAAAGAAACAACATGCTTGTTTTGTGTTTTGTTGTTTTTTTTTTTTTTTTGGAAGTTCCCTGTAATTTAAATGTAAATCTTGAAGTTCTTGAATTACAAAAATAATCTTACTTCCTCTTAAACTCTCTACAATGCAGCTGTGCTTGTGTATATGCCAACTGATCCATCAGCCTTCCTTTCAAACCACTTCAAGAATCCGTACATCCCTAGGGAACTGTGGTCTCCCAGAAAAGGTGCAGTTTTACACACAGAGCTTCTTCATGGTCTTGCTTTGTGTTAAATATCCTTGTCTTATTTATGTTCCTTCTTCAATATTTGCCTCTAAATATACTTTTCTTGGCTACACTTTTAACAGTGTCTTCCTATATTTACTTTACTGGTGATTTATGTTAAATACCAAAGTTAATTTTCTTATTTGAAGCGAGTATGCCTGGTTTTCACCAAGAAGAAGTCTAAACTTAATTCTTCAGAAGCACCGAACTTTGTAATTTGCCACAAACAAAAATGTACATATACGGCTATGAAGAAATAGAATGATTTTGTACGAAGGATTGCCAAACATGGCACTTCATAGGCTATCCTGAAGACTGCATCACTAGAAAAATTTCTGAAGTATAATTACTTATGCATGATTTACTTATTGACAGAAATACTTTGGCACATAAAAGACAAAAGATAATAGGGTATTTTCAAACAGCATTTGAAAGAAGTGTTAGAGACAAAGTTCATTTAGAATATTTAACAAATGCAGTCCATGTTAAACGTGAAACATTCTGTTGAGAAGTAACAAAAAAATTATAAAATATCTCTTAACAAACCAAAACCATGCTCCTGGAACTGCATTAATATATAGTACAAATACATTATGCAGAGAAAATAGATTTAATTGCCCCTTTTTTCCCCCCACAACATAATGATTTACACATAATTCAAAGGCCATTGCCTTGAAAGAGTCTCGCTAACTCACTTCAGCCAAGTTTATACTCTCTTGAAGAAGAGTTTTTTGTTTATGATGGTTTGATTGTCAAGTATGGCCATTTTATCAGCTGTCTGACAGGTTATCTCAAAAGTTAAAAGGTGATTCTTCAAAGAAAGAAGTTATGAGCCCTGGTAAATAGGGGATCGTCATTGTACACCTCACAGTTTGTGAATTTTTTAGAAGTTGTATGAAATATGCTTGCTGCGTGAATATCCTTTTATATCTGTACGTTAGTAGAGCAATATAGTGCAGCAGTACTACACAATTTTTCCATGTTGTTCCCAGGCAACATCACTGGGACTCTGCTTACGTGCAATTGATGTTCTCAAGAATTTTTGTCATTAAAATAAATTTAAAAATCACATGCTCTAAGCTAAACATGAGGAAAAAAAAAGTAAATTTTTTGACAATTTGAACAATGTGAACTTGTCTTTCTGACCCACCACAGCAGTCTGGCTGTGGTGGGCTCCCAGTGAGGAGTGTTAAAAATTGAGGCTGGGCACATGGAAACAGCATGGTGGCCTGTTCAATCACAACACATAACCACAAACCGACTCTGAAGCCTCAACTTGAATGTCTAATCGTGACTAACACCTAGATAAGGCTTTTGACTATAATCCAAGTCTGTTACCAGCAGCCTGTCAAGGAAGCATGTGAAGCCACTTCCAGTTCATATGAGGAGTGTGCCTTCTGCTACCAAAGTATTAGCCACAGAAACATCCTACGGAGAGGTGTATGTGGGGGTCGCACACCTTTACCCTGTTGTTCTGCAGTCTGCTTCTCTGGCTTATACAGCTGTACACAGTGGCCTGGGCCGGCAGAATTTGCATAGCTGTAATCTATCAATAATCAGCATCACTTGTTGCAATTACATGAGAACCTGCTGTCATGAGGAATTGTGGGACAGCTGTCCCCTAAGGCTATATCCTAAGGCAAAAGAGAGGTTATGTGTCAATACAACTCTCATATGATTAATTTAATAATGTATTACACACCATACTTCCTGAATGTTCCATTGTGCTCTCTTTTTCCTATCAAAGAGCTATTCAAAGTAAACAGTGACCTCAGCAATACCATCTGAAACTTACAGTAAATGGAAATTTTCCAAACCCGTAATAGAAACCATATTTCAACAGATGTAAAAAGCAAAATGAGGAGTGAGACTTAATTTGGATATGAATGTTACAGTACCTGATACTTGGCTTTGCTCAACCTCATCTTTTTGCTAAGAGCAGTATGTTTTTTTCACCTGAGAATCTAGATTAAAAAAAGAACAAGAAAAACGCTACTTCAGCTTGTTCTGCGATATTCATGACTTGATGAAGATAGAAGTAACAAAGATTAAAAAAACAAAGCAGAAAAAGTTGGACTGCAGGAGACAGGACCATGAGTGCTGTCATGACTGAGATTTTCAAAGCTGCACAGGTATTTGAACAAACAATCTTTTATAAAAGTATTCATTAACCTATTCATTCATGACCTTTAAAATGCCAATCTTTCAGAGAGCATGCAAGGATTGCTTCAACAGGAACAAAGTTGCTATTCAGGCATTTTTAGATTGATCACAATCCCCAAGCCAAATAAAATAGAAGACCCTATCAGAACATCTTTGTATTAAACTGCAGGTGCTTGATTTCCATACAACTCAGAGAAACACTTATCTTTGCCTTGCTGATATATCTGGATTCTCTTAATCTCTGAAACTGTTAATAAATTGTCCAAGTTACACTTATTTTTATTTTCTAGATAGAGAGAAACGTTGACTGATTTAAAGGAAAGACAGCAGAGAGTTACATTTTGATTCAGGATCTACACATTCAGCAAGTGTTTTAAAAGCAGCACTTGTTTAAAGACTAAGCAATTAAATGCTTGGATTCCTCTTGGATGTCTTTATTTTGGTTGTGGGGTTTTTGGTTTTTTTTGTTTTAATCACTAGATTAAAATCTCTGATAATAAATTATAAGGCTAGCTGCATTTTCTCTTACAGTATTAATGTGGTCAAAGTACTGAGCACATCACTGTGATTTCTATTACTTTAGTAGAAATCTCCTATCAGAGCTGTCCATCACTGCTGTGATATTCTGTCATAGAATCCTTGCTGTTAGGTGATGTAACAGTGCTTACACCCATTAAGAAAAAAACTCAGTTAAAAAAGTCATGTAAAATATACTAAAGATATTTCACACAACAAAGCCCTTGTTTCCAGCATTTTGGCTAACATCTTGATTTTCCTTATCTAATTTTGAAATCCAGACACTATAAACAACTGAGCTTTCTAAAGACATAGTCTAATATACAGTCAAAAGTGTATTTATTATGTTTGCATGTATTACTATCTTTGTATTTCCATCATATGTTTTATATCTGACAGACAACCACAGACAATCTAAATGGGTGAGATTTACCTCTCAGAGTGTGAAGAATGTCTAATAAGTATGCAACAGGATTATCATGTTTCTGGCAAATGTGTGGCACCTTAAGAAAATTATGGTTATTTACAGTATCAGAGGAGCAGTAAGTTGCTTAGCAGTATATTTTAGTAGTATATTGTCTGTTTGTTTTTTTTTAATAGTCATTCAAAATTGAAGAAATCTCATTAGAACATGTATACTTTTTTGTCAATTCATGGTCTGCTTGCTGAAGTTTTTACCATATCTACAAGCTGTGATCTTTTGTGGGCAGGACATTTCCTCCACTAGACTCTGTACCCATGATGAAGATGCTACTTCTAGTCTCAATAACCTCTTAGTTTTAGAATAAGGCAGAGGAATTCAGATAGGTTGAGAAGGATGTACAAGAAAGCAAGACTGTACAGTGTGGTAAATAACTGGATCTGCACAGTTAGCAGCCTTCCTGACTAAGAAGGCTGTCAGTGTTTGTGTATAAATGTCTATCTCTCACAAGTATCAGTAGTACATATTATTCTAAATAATAATTTTCTCATCAACCTGAAAAATACCAGTATGCTAAATAGCAAGATCTTGATTCAATGAAAGTGCAGTTATTTTAAAGCTGCATAAGTTCACAAAACTGTTCTCAAATTATTTTCGTTGGAGGACGAGGAGAATCTTGTTACTTTATAGTAGTCTCAGAGCATGAGATTCCTGATTCTTGATTCCATATTTTTTAACATTTCCCCCATCCCAGCTAAATATCACAGGATAAGTGCTCTTCTCCCATGTGTAAGGGATGTGAAGGAGGGATGATTTGCCAGGCTGGAATACATATTGACTGGTTTCAGTAAATAAACACTTCTTACTTCTCTGTTTTAGAGTCTTCATTGATTCATCCTCTGGGGTAACTTTTTCCTCCCACTCCACATTGCTAATGAATTGTATAAAAAGTTTCCCTTTGTCCGATCCGCTCATCATTGCTTTCTTTCAACAGAATGACTCACTGTTGATTTGGATTCCCTGTGCATGGTATCACAGTTCTGTGAACAAACTTGCAGACATGATAGCCTGACATCATCTTGATTACATCTTTCTTGTGACTGACATTAAACAGGACGGGCCTAAGGAGACTACCTCTGTCTCCTCATTTCAGCACCACTTTGACGTTATACTTAGCACACTTTCTATCATATTTTTTCCCTTACCCCCCATTCCTCTTATAAGAAAACTATATAGTAAGTCAAGAATTTTATAGGTATAAGTTTTTTTCACCTAGCTCCTGTTAGGATTCATATTCATCACATTTCAGCTGAGCTGATGTCAGGGCACAAAGGCAATGTGTTTGCACTTCTATTAACTTCTGTGGAAGAAAACATCTAATCTAAGTAATGCCATTCACAGTTAAACTTCTTTTCTCTAATAAGGAGGACTGGTTTAACTCACTTCTGTCATCCCTGAGCTCCATCATGCGTGCTGGTCTGGAGTCCCCTGATGGTCTGGAGTCTCATTTGCAGAAACCAGCCATCACTCCAGTGTAATTTATGTAAGGCAAGGAACCTCTCTTTTATTTCAGCTTCATCAGGATTGCACTGGGATGTAAAATACCATTCACAAAACTGCCTCAGTGGTTCCTTACTGTGAACCACAGTGCCACATAGTCCTGTAATGATCCTAATTTAGACACAAGCACTAGTCCTTGGGTCACTGTCACACTTGAGGTTACACCTCACTTCAAGCAGCTGAAATGTTAATGAAAAACAGCACAGTGAGCATATAAAAAAAAACCCCAAACTTATAAACTCACAAAGAGCCTAAAAAACAATTGGCTATGAAAGGTATAGCAAAGCAGGAAAACTACCATTTTTGGTGAATGACAGATTTATTGTCTTTCTACCAAAGCCCAAAGGCACAATACCACAACCTCCACCAACTCTAGTGTTTTGTAAGGTTTGACATGACATAGAAGAGGAGCTGGATTGTTTTTAGCCGTATTATCTGTGCCCTTCTCAGGTATGTAATAAGGGTTTACTTAGGAGGTGAGTGAACTCCATGGAAATGGCTCTGAGCTTTCCCCAAAGTCTGACCTTCCATACATTGGCCAACTCAGCAAGGGCTGATCTGTAAACTGTTGCTGTAGACTATAAATTAGCACAATGTGCATTTGGGGACAGCAGCTCCTGCAGCACCTACACTAAGATAGGTTGTGCCTGAAACATGAAGTGTCTTCTAGTTCTCCCCATTTTGTGACTGGCTGTTTTGCTCCCTATATACATTATATAGACATCATACTTTTCAAACACCATACATTGGTTGGAAAAGGGCTATGCACTAAGGAAGATTTTTCTTTTTTTCTTTTCTATAAAGAATATGTGACTTCCTATTTAGAGGGAAAAAAAAGGTCCACAAACTAAAAATGCAAACTGTATACCTGGAAAACGACAAAAGATTTCAAGAGTAGAAGATACTTTTCGTTGTCACATTTATTTGATAAAAAATGTAATCTCTGATTTTGAGAAGTTCCATCTTAGTGTTTTTAATTTTTTGACAGAAAACGAAAAAAAAAAAAAAAGGATTCCATTAGGTAGTTCATGAGAAATTTTGCTGGGTATTCCGAAGATTTGTGTCCTTTATTGTTCTTCCTCTTTGCAATGTATCAACAGCACTGACAGGAAAGGTTAAAAAAGAACATGGAAGGAACTGTGTGGCTCTAAAGCCCACTTCTGGCTTGCTTGTTTTCAGTATGCATCCTGCTGGGCCATGCCAATTTTTTAGTTGTGAGGTGGAAAAGTATATTCAAATATTCATAACCATCACTTTTATATAACAGTAAAGTGGCATAAGGAGTTTGCAGAGATATGAGAATTAGTTTCACAAAAGTTGTAGACAGCACTGTTGCTGTTACCCAGGAGTATGCTACACACAGCACAGTAATCTCTTTTATAGTAAAACATAAGCCTTTAATTACAAATGGAAGGGACTGGAAAAGTTCTGACACAACATTTTCTGGTAGGAATTTGCTGGTGCAGACAGATTGAAATCTTTTTCTGAGACACTGGTGTTTTCCCGTGGTTCCCTCAGAAGCCCAGAAGCTGGAAAGCTGCTATGGGGCAGAGGCCCCAGCAGCTCTGGAGCAAGTCCATCAGGAGCAGCCTTCAGGGCAATCCCTTTCCTACCCTGGCTCAAGAGATCTCAGCGCTCACAGGACAAATGCTTTGGGGAAGCCTGGTGGCTGACCTGCTCCCACACTGAAGCTTCATTGGCTTTTACAGATAATTATGAAATGTTTGGCTTTTGTTACCAACTGGAACAAATCCAGGTTTCAAAATCATCAAAATCCTGTGTGAAAGTCAATTAGTTCTCTCTGCAAAGCTGAAACTATGACCACATACTTCCCACATGTAGCACCTTCATGAAGATGTCAGCACTGAAAAACTGGCGGTTCTGAAGAGGTTGTGTTCAACATTACTGGAGATCAACTTCTTGAATATAGTGTGTTTCATTGCCTATCAGCTGTACAGGCCCTATAGAGCTCCCTGACACTAGAAAGAATAAACAGGGATGACAGTACATATTAGGTGACATTTAGTATTGTAACTTGGAATTTTCTTGCATTTGAAGTTTTAAGATGTGACTTTATTACAAATATGAATAATCTCAGTGCCTTCAGAAACTAGTGATCAGGCGTGTAATACTGAGAAAAAGTGGGGTTTAGCTTTTCAGTATACAAACTTCTGAAAAGAGATTCTTATCTCTAATTATAAGAAATTACTCATTCTAAGAATCCTGTTCCAAGAAAATTTGTAATTTTGACCTTTTTTTTTTTTTTCTTCAGATAAACTTTCATTTATCATCCTCCAATGGGCAGAGTAAAATGAATTACTGGTCAATAATTTGGCATCAATTCAGGATAAGAATTGGCTCTAAGGGCTGGGTTGGTCATGCTGGGGAGCAAAGCAGGGCTCACATGCATGATGGCTGGATAAGCTACCACATGCCATCCACCAAATTAAAAAAAAAGAAAAACAAATAAAGGGGGCTTACAAGGAGGCTGGAGAGGAGCCTTTCACAAGGGCATGTAGTGATAGGACTACAGAGAATAGTCTTAAGCTGAAAGAGAGTAGGTTTAGACCAGATATTAGGAAGAAATTATTTTCTGTGAGGGTGGTGAGGCACTGGAGCAGGTTGGCCAGAGAGACTGTGGAGTTCCCAGCCCCACAGGCATTCAAGGCCAGGCTGGATGGGGCTCTGAGCAGCCTGATCTAGTGGCATGCATAGCTGCCCATGGCAGGGGTTTTGGAACTAGCCAGTCTCTAAGGTCCCTTCCTAACTAACCATTCTATGGTTCTCATTCTCTGAATTCTCTTCTTGTGTCACAATGTTCAGGTCAATTTATTGCATATATTCTCATACTGCTGTTCCCATGAGAATGAACACAACTGCGTCATTTATATGCTCTTTTACTTTCTTCTACAGATAGCTGTGTTATAACACAGAGAGCTGTGTTATAACACAGAAAGCTTCTAATAATCTTCTTCCAAGCCAAATGTTTAATGTAGGATGCAAGAAGAAAGACTTCAATTCTCTTCAATGAAATAATGAAACGTAGATGTCTGTAACTTTATATATGCTAATACATGTGAGCCAAAGAAATCTACAAATAAACAGCATTGTAGTTTTGAAGCAGAATTCATAGAATCATTGAATGGTTTGGGTTGGAAGGCACTTTAAAGATAATCCAATTCCAACCTGCCTGCTGTGGACAGGGGCACCTTCCACTAGGCCAGGTTGCTCAGAGCTCCATCCAACCTGGCCTTAAACACCTCCAGGGATGGGGTATCCACAGCTTCTCCATGCAACCTGTTCCAGTGCCTCACCACCCTAACAGGAAAGATTTTTTTCCTAATATCTAATCTAAACCTAAACCATATCTCAGCTTTTTCGCTCCTGTCTGTTTGAACTTGGGAGAGAACAGCTGCAACTGACGGCCTTGGCTGGAGACCACTGTCTGGTGATGGAGGAGTCTGTTCTTAGGCTGGTTATACAAGGAAGCTGTTTCCAACAGACGGCACATCAGCTGATGCCATCTGCAAATGCCCTACATGGAGTCTTACAGGACAAAAAAGAACATAGTTTTATAGAAAAATAGTATTAAAATCACTCTATCAAATGTAGGAGAATGCCTTACCATTCAACGTTTTTTGTTATTGCTGAACAATTTATTGAAACCTATAGGTCTCTGCACCGAATATTTGTCGTTTTAAACTTAGACAGCTGAACTTCAGCTTCTAAATGGGTGTCTTTGTTCCTGAATATACCTGGTGTGTGTTTGAAGACTAGTGCACCTTAAAGTAGTTCCTGTTCATTAACAGGACTTTCATTTTGTTACTTATGATACAGTTAATTATAAGTGTTGGTGGAAGACCAATTATATTCTCCATTAGTCTGAGTCACTTCTCTTCACAAGGCTTTTATGGTATATATTTAAATATTTGTATGAAAGTAATTTTGGGCAGGACTAACCTCTTAATAGATTTCAAAACAGCGAAGCAGGCCGTCAGTACAAAAGTTGTTTTTATATATCTGAGAAGTGGACTGATACAAATGTTAATGTGATTAACATCCTTGCTTAATCAGTGACCCCTTGTATTGAGCCTGGAGAGTAGAATTAGGTGTTCACATAGCACAGTAACACTTCTGAAATACACGGAAAACTCTAATTCCAGCCAATAAGGAAGTTGAAATACTGTATTATACTGTGTAGGAATATGAAGTTTTCATTATAGAAAGCTCAGAATCCTGCATACAGCTTAACCTACTAAATTTTGATCTGCTATTTGAACCCTAACTACTTGTCAGAAAAAGTGAACCGTAGGGGAAATGTACTAAACATACATAAAATTTGTTTTTCTAGGTTGAATAGACAGCAATATTGTTAGAAAATTATTTTCATGTTTCCTTCTCATATGACTAATGATTTTTTTTTTAAATTATTGAATGAGGCTTTCATATTTCTCAGGCTGTTAAAGAACCTCCCACTCTCACAGTCCTTAGAGATTTGCAGCCAGTCTTACTCAGAGGACATTCCAGACCTGTCACTGCACAGCTGCTCTTGGCAGTCAGCCCTCTATACAAGGGCTTTGCCAAAGCATTGCTTGGACCCCCCAGCCACTCTGCTGAAACAATAGTTAATACTATGACTTTTGCACAACTGCTAAATATTTTTTGGCCTTAGAATTAATTTGTTTACTTCAGTTATAAAATGTCCTGTATCTTTGACATCATTGGTTTATTTCTGCAGCCTACGGTGTAAACTGCCATTGATAGCTTATATTTCAGAAGCAGGCTGTTAGGTAGCATAAGCTTTTAAGTCTGACATAGTGATAAACAAGATTCATTACATTTGTTTAGTTGCATGCTTGCTCTTTGAAGGAAGTTATCTACTTCAGAGAGTCTTCCCTTTCTAAATCTTTGAAGTACTTGCTTCAACTATGAATGACACAAAGAAATAAAATAATAAATCTTACCTGGAAGACGTTTCTTTCCTTTTCCTTCCATATGAAATTCCATGTGGTTATTTCATGTATCTAGTCTGGATGTATTTGACTGCAACCAGTGAAAGCAGAAAGATGTGTATTTATTTTTGTCCTTTTCTAGACTTCATGGAATCATAGGATGGTTTGTGTTGGAAGGGACCTTTGAAAATCATCTAGTCCTACCTGGCTGTAAAGGCAAGGGACACTTTGCTCAAAGCCCCATCCAACCTGGTGTTGAACAATTAAAAGCTTCCCATTCTGTGTGAATGCCGAATTTAATGCAGGTTCTTATAAGGCATTAAAAAAAACCCCAAAACTAGATTGGAAATTATCTTTGAAAAAGCTATGATAGATCTCGGAGGTTTGGGGCATTTCTAGCATCTGTTCTTTGTAATTTTTATCATCCACTAAGGCTGGAGCATTTGGAACCAAGGCACTAGGGATTCTCCTTCTACAAGTGAAAAATACTTTGTAAAAAAGTGGCAATAATGCTTAGAGGATTTTTGACACAGTTTAATTGTAAAATTTATGATAGGTTCTACTTTTTTCATACAAGCCAAACTAACTTTCTGGCTTAACACCTTTATTCGTTTTAAAGTGAATGTAGTCCTGGTGAAAAGAAAAACCAGGAAGACCTCAGAAATCTCTTTTGCCTCTAGCACAGAGAACACAAGACAATAACAGTGAAATCTTGTCCTCTACCAGTATGGGGTCAAGGGATTATATTTGGCCTTAACTGACCATCATCCCACAATGTGCTTTATAACTAGGAGGGTATGGATAAATGCTGGGAGGGAATCTCTGCCCCTTTCTTCCTTGTTTCACCTATCTATTTCTTCACAATGGATTTCATCCATATTATGTGTTCTACTCACACAGTAGGGATTTTTTTAAGCCCAGACTCAAGCTAACATTTAGGAAGAGAGCAATCTTTGTTGTGCAGGGATTTTTTTTCAATATTGATTTAAACAGTTGTTCTTAGGGATGTCTTGGACAATATACGTTAGTGTGCAGTAACTTGTTTAATGGCAGTTACTGAAATGTATGTGAGCTTCTGAAGCTGGAAACTGAAGATTAAACTCTTCGCAACCACTAAGAAGTTGCATTAGACCTTTCTCTCAATTGCTATGGTACAATTGTCTTTATTTGTTCTTAGTACTTTAGTATATTACGTATGGTTATTTTAGTTTTAAGGACTATAAAATGTAAACACATTTTAAATCATATTAATTCCTTTGAAAAAAATACACTATTTCATAGAATTTTTATTTTTAGGCATGGACCTACTAAGGTTTACCTTCCAGTAACTCTCTGCATGTGTCATTTGGATCTTACCTAATCAGCTTTTGAGCTTTCCTGTTGCAGTAGTAAAATCAGAAACCAGGCATAAAGGAAGTGATTATTTTTATTTCATTTGGTCAAATTGTAAATTCCCTAACTATCTCCAAGTTGTCAGCTCTAGTGCCAATCCAAATGGAACATCATGATATAAAAAATGAAAAGACAGACAATTACCAGCCACAGATTTCTCCAAAACAGAGTTTAGTTCACATAGAACAGGATGACTCAACCTTCCCTGACAGAAAGTTCAGTGGCTCTTTCACTAGGGAATTAGAAAATTCTCAGAATGTACTTTTATACCACCTTCTGTAATGTAGGAATTTTTTGTTCCTTATACAACTTGTCCTGATTGTCACTCACAAATTCTGACCTGTGATTAAATATGCAATCATTACCTATTTATTGACTCAGCCAGAAAGGAATCCATGTGCCTGCTGCTTAAGTGACCTTTTACAGCTGTGTTGATGTCTTTGCTGTTCTGACTTCAAGTCTGAAGCACACCAGATGTTTACTAGAATTCCTTTTGTCCTTTTTTTAAATTATTGTTATTATTGTATCATTTATTTCTATGAAGATATTGAATTAAATGGCAGTCTAAGTCTCAGAAGACTGGAGAATTATCTGAAATGTTGTAAACTAATTTTTACTCTTTATGGAAATGAACAGAGATTAACATCTTTGTAGCCCTTCACTGAACCATCTCCAGTAGTTCTTCGTCTTTGTACTGAGGAGCCCAGAACTGGACACAGGACTTCAGATGCAGCCTCACTAGAGCTATGTAGAGGGTGAGGATCACCTCCCTTGACGTGCTGGCAATGTTCTTTCTAATGTAGCTGTGGATAACATCGGTCTTTTTGTCCACAAGAACACACTGCTGGCTTATGGACAGCTTGTTGTCCACCAGGACCCCAGGACCTTCTCTGCAGAGCTGCTTTCCAGCAGGTCAGCCCCCAGCCTGTACTGGTGCATACAGGTTATTCTTCCCCAGGTGCCTTTGTTGAATTACAGAGAGTTGTCTGCCCGTGCCTCCAGCCTGTCTGAATGGCAGTGCAACCCTCAGCGGTATTGGCCACTCCTGCCAGTTTCTGTATAATCAGTGGACTTGGAGAGGAAGCACTCTGTCCCTTCATCCACATCGCTGAGGAATAAGTTACACAGTATTAGACCCAGTACTGACCCTTGGGGGGACAACACTAGTTACAGACCTGCAGCTAGACTCTGTGCCACTGATCACAATCCTCTGCGCTCTGTCATTGAGCCCATTCTCAAAACACCTCACTGTCCACTCATCCAGCCCACAGTTCCAGTGTTGCGTGTGAGGGTATCATGGGAGCCTTTGTCAAAAGCCTTGCTCAAGTCCAAGTAGACAACATTCACTGCTCTCATGTATCTAGTTGTAGGAGTCAATCAGATGAAACACAACAGCTAAATCTCCACGAAAAAACAGTCAAACATCTAGGCAAATACAGGATGTATTAGGAGAGGCATTTTCAAGAGAATGTACTAACTTTCATATTTTTTTCTTTTTTGCACAGTTTGGATTCCGCATTCAAAATGAAAAAACATGTACAGTTCTGCTCCCCCATGTTTGCGGAAACTTAGGGAACTGTAAAAAAATTACCCAGTTAATCAAATCTAGCAAAACATAAGGAGAGAAGATGGACAGATCTTTCCTGAAGAATAGCCAGAAAAAGCATCAGTGAGGAGGAAAGAGACAACATGAAGAATAAAGCATGAATTTAGACTGGAAGCTAAAAAGTTTCTGACTCTCAAAGGAGTTTCTGAAACAATCAATGAGAACACAAGGAGGATGAACATGACGCAGTTGCCGTTACTGCAGTTACACAGATTTGCCGAGCTTTTAAACTTTGCATTTGTGTAATATAAATAGAAAGAAAGGAAGAGGTTAAAGATGAAAACTTAAAGGAATGTGCCTC
The DNA here is from genome assembly GCA_013396735.1 of Grallaria varia. NCBI lineage: Eukaryota > Metazoa > Chordata > Aves > Passeriformes > Formicariidae > Grallaria > Grallaria varia. Next base: position 99,110 of record VWZG01009805.1, on the reverse strand, counting down.
AGAATTTTTTTAAACAAGCATGCTTTATTTCTTAGGAATGAGGAGTAACATGGAAAAGCTTTATGTAAATATACAGAGTTAAACATTAAGCCAGTAGCAGTTCCTTCACTGGAAATCTGAAAGATCACAAAATTAACATAAATATTACTGGTAGGCAAAATTTATTAACCTAGATTTATACAGCACGTATTATCCAAAAGGATCTTAAAAATCTCTTTAGACCTCACTGAACTAATAACCTCTATGAAAACTTACTATCCAAATTGAACTATACTCATGTTTAGGAAAGGTTCTGGTTAAGATCCTGGTTTCTGCCCCCACACAGAAAACAACCACTCTGAGTCTGTGCAGTCTATAAACTTTAAAACAGTTTAGGTACTCTCATCTTCTTTATTAGATTTGCTATAATCCTGCAATCTGCTTTTTTGAGATGGAATATGCAGATTTAATCAAAATATTTAAGGTGAAGTCGTACCATTACTTTAGACCACAGAATTGTATATTTTCCCCCATTAGTTCCCGTCTCATTCCTTATAAAGTGAGACATCTTCATTTTTTGTCAGCAGCTGAACATGAGCAGAGGTTTTCTCTGACCATGCACTCAAAACTCACAGGCTAGTGGTTTTCGATGTAATTTTACTTTTCCTTTTCCTTTTCACTCCTTGTTTGCACAGGATACCAAATCAGTGTCTATTTGTCTTGGTATTCAGATAATTTACAAAACTCGAGAGGATTCCGGCATGGACCAAGGTTGCCTTTCTATCTAAAATACTCAGTACTAAGCTTCTTAATCTCTAACACTTCCTGTGTGTTCTAAATTCTGATTTATATCTAACTCATAGGCATCTGAGGCTTTTGAGAAAACTTTAAAAAATGGCAGCTCATTTTTGACTCATAATGAAATATGATGCATGCTATTTATTTATTTGGCTATGGGTTTACCTGTGTTGCAGTAGTCCCTGGGAACACTGGTGAGATGCTAGCCAGTGTATGGAAGTAGAAAATGAGGACTCAAACACCTCAGAAAGTAAGGGGTGGGAAAAGAGAGGCTGTTGAAGAGAGAGATTGCTGGAGAATTGAAGGGAATTGATCAGCCAGTATCAGGATAACAGTCGTTGGCACACCAGACCAGTACCTAAACAAGCAAGACCTGATATGTGGCAGAGAATGTGAGTGGAGAAGCACTCCTAGGCCAGACAAGGTAGCTGCAAGTGCAATGTCATGAACAAAGAAGGAAAAAAAACCAGATTCCATCTTTCTGAGAGCCAGACACTAAAAATAATTAACTTCAGAGAAAATCTGGATAACTTTAGTTTTATTAGGCATGACACAAGCAGCTAAGACACAACCAGAGAAGGGGAGATGAGAAATGGACAGGGGTAAAGAGAGGAAAGATAATAAGACATATAGGGAAGTAGAAACAGGAAGGGTGAACAAGGGAGGATGTGGAAGGAAATAAGGGTGAAGACAAACAATGTGAGAAGGAGGTAAGAAGAGTATTGAAATGAGATCTGAATTTTTGCTGCTGGGAGAATCCAGCGTGATTAAGACAAAAAATGAGCTTAAATTCCACAAAGCATTGGGAAATAGGGAGGAGAGAGTTATGAAGAGGAACAAATGGGATCAGCATGGGGAAAGAAGACAGGGAATCTGTAAATGACTGTTCAAATGTCAGCTGTGGAAGGGTCAAAGGAATCTGAGCACACTATGAAAATTTTAAAAACTGGGCAGCACAACGAAGGTCCTCTTGTTCAGACCTGCTAGGTAGCTATTTTGTCAAGCACAATTTTCTTTTCTATGACTGAATCATAATTTTCCTGGTTGAAAAGGAAAGACCTGAGATGTTTTCTTGAGAATCTAGCTGATGAAAACATATTTACTGAACTTCTCACAAAAATCATCACATAAATATTTGACTCTGATGGTGATTTCAACAAGTTTATTTCCAAGAGTTTGATTTATAGATAAAATTTCATGTACTAGGTCTCCAAGCAAAACAACAAAACTGAGAATTTAAGAGAGGCAAAGTTATTTCACTTTGTTGTAAGATATTATTTTCAACTACTCTTATTTCATTTTTAGGATATAAATCCCAGAAACTAGATGAAGTTGGAGAATGTCCTTTCAGTTACAATAATTTGCATTTCAATTTTAACTTCTTCTGCTTCCATGAGAAATTCCTTGCTGCAGTTTTTAGATACAAAGTTCTGCAAAGCAGTGCAAAATCTGAATTTAAAAATTTAAAATAATGTAGGACTATTCAGGCTAACATAAATGTGGTGTACCACTTGTAGTCTGATTTAAGTGATTGCATAATGCTGAGACTTTGTTTATATCTGTGGAGTAAATTCCTGACTTGTAAGGGAGACCTGATTCAATTGAAACATTTCTAACTTTTTCCACAGTCATATTTTTAGAGACGTACTCTTGGCCATAACTAGGAATGCAAGGAAATGAACAGGTTCCACCTTCCATCATTTCAGAGCTGAGCTGCCGTCTGCTTGACAGCTGAGCTCACATTTTACTTGTCACTGAGCCTGATGAAAATAAGTGTAAAATATATTAACTCTTCTCCTCTCTACTTCTTTTGGATCAAAATCTCATTACTTTAAAATAGTGTTGCTCAAACATTTTGAAATCATATGCCTGTGGTAAGCGTTCTTGTTACTTGAAACCAGTTCTAATTCTAGCAGCAGCTGAAAGAAGTGTAATTTCAGGAGTGTGAACTGGTGCAGCTGAGATTATAAACTGGCAGTGTACCATGTCCTCTCTAGTGCATGAAAGCCAGTGAAAGTTTTCTCTGGCTGAGGATGTAGCAACCAACATGTCAGGGCCTCATCCTGGCTTTTCTCTTGTCTGTGCGTTTTGCACATTCTTTTTATGAGTTGCCACAGAGCATGTATGAGGACCCTATTCTTTCTTGAGGACTGAAGAAACCTTTCAAACAGTGTTAGCAGGCTATACATTTCCCTACTTCTCCATGTCATCTAATTTCAATACCCAAAAAATTCTTGTAACTTGTAGGAAATAAACAGTGATGAGCTGTAAGTTTTGCAGCCCTGCCACAGAGGAAGCAGTCAGTTAATATGGGAGAGGAGAAGTTGCTAAGTGGAAAACAAGGTCAGTGAAATAACACTGAACAGAACAATATTTGGGAAGTGAGCTGTGCACAAAATGAATTGAATATACAATTGTACAAGCTTGGTAAAGGAATCCTAACTGTGTATATAAAATACTTCCTTGATGAATTGTCAGCAGCTCTGGTTTCTGTTTAAATTCCTCCATCTCTACTCATGCATCTAGGAAACCAGCTTGGAAAAGATTCTATTTCTGACATTACCAGATTTACTGGAACAAAGAGAAACACATCTACTGCGAAGAAACTCTTTCTGAAAGAGCCAGTGATGGTGTTGTGTCAGGTGGGGAGGACGCCGTTAGTCGGTGTCAGAGCCTTCATAGAAAGGGTAGCTGAAAAGGTCAGGATACACTGAAGAAGCATGATGTTTTGTTTTCCCAGAACACACCACCTGTTTAACACGACAGATTACACCAAGCTGGAATATCACACATGCGCAAATGGCAATCCTTGATCATTTAGGCCTAGATCTTCACCCACAAACATCTGATATATGTGGCCTGGAAATGTCCATAGGAGTAACTCCTGCTTTGATGAACCCAGAGGACTACTGCTCTCTACAGGGAAGATAAGGGCTTAAAGGGGCCCTGACTGCGGTCTAACTGCAGTGCCCTGGTGTGTGTCTCATTTCGTCAACCTGTTTTGAAACATAAATAACATGTCACCTGAAGAAACTTGTTCTGGATTCTGTTGCTGGGTCATATTTAAGAGACTCTTTTCTCCTTATTAACCAAGCAAAGGGAGTGAAGGTTTTAAGACAGGTTTGTAAATGTATCCGTCAATTGATGAACATGCTCATTTTGTTGCTTCAAGACAACAGGCAACTGCTAATTGAATGAATGCTAGGGTAAACTGAGGGTTTAACTAGGAATTGTTTCTGTGGGAAGCGGCAGTTGTGGTTGCGGAATAAAACAAATTCTTTGAATATACAGAAAACATTAATCACTGGCATCTAAAGAAGAAAAATATTTAGCTATGTTTATTGAAGGCATTGTTGAATGTCATAGCTTGTTATAAAACATGGAAGAAGACAAGCTTCAACAAACCACAATAAAAGTGAGATAATATTTTCTTACATTACAAACTTTTGAAAGAGCTCAGTTTCTGCTTTTTTGGGAGCAAGTATTTCTTTCTCCGTCTTTAACCTTCTAGTATCATAAAGATACTTCAAAAAATAGTTACATAGGCAGCACTAAAAGAGTACATAATTCCTTGACAAACCACAGGGGAAGAAAGGGAAATAAGTTTGGAGGCAAAGGACATGACACCTCAATGTAACCTGCAGTCAATAAGAATAATAGATAGCGTATACTTTCTCATAAATAAAATAATACAAACCAAGACAGACTAAGCTAAAAACATTGAGCTTTTTTGGTTTTCCATATAACGTCAAATTTGAGAAATGTTGCTTCTGAGCTAAGGTCAACAAAGAAATACAGCACATGCATCCTTCTGGAAGCTATGCTAAGGCACATGGAAAATAAGGATTGGTGACAGCCAACATGGCTTCACTAAGGGAAAACCGTGCCTAACAAATTTTGTGGCTTTCTATGATGGCTTGACTGTATTGGTGGATACAGGAAGTATCTGATGTCATCTACTTGGACCTGTGCAAAGCATTTGAAACTGTCCTGCACAACATCATTGTCTCTAAACAGAAGGGATGTGGATTCTATGATTCTATGTATTTCAATCCTTCAGTATGAAGCCAATTCTAGTAATGAATGGGATCAGAGCTATTCCAAATTTACTCAGCATAGTGGAACCAATTTTTATATTGAAACCAGATGTATGTATATAGATAGATGTTTTCATTAAATGCTAGTTACCATATATGTATAGCAAGATAACTTGCATTTCCAAGAAATAAAGGACAAGGCTATGGAAGATTCAAGACTTTTTTTTGGGTTACCTTTATCCTCGTGATTCTATTCAGATTTTTTATCTTTTGAGTAGGTAGAATGAAAAGTTTGACTAAGCTTCAACTCAGGGCAACTTTGGTAAGTTTTTTAGTAAGATCTCATATAAGAGCAGATGTTTTACAGTTTTTTTATTAACTTCTTGTAGTTTTGTAGCCAATGACCAGTTAAAGGCAATAGCCATTTTACAGATCTGTGTTCCAGACATTTTTGTTTTTGTCTTTTATGATTTGAAGAGAACTAGCCAAATCTATAAAAGGCCTATAACAAACTATTATTCCATGCCACTGTCTAAGATCATCTGGATTTCTCCCATTATTAGTGTATCCCAAACATTCCTAAACAATGAAAAAGGTTACCATCCTGCCCAAAGTCAGAAGTTCTGTCAATTGCTATAAATACAATCTATGCTGTAGAATGGATAGCTATTTTAATGCATGCTTTGTAGGACTAGTCACAACATGCATCATCTGGTACCTGGGGAGGCTGATGTTACATGGTTTGTCTGCTGTTTTGTCTTTTAGCAAACAATAAGAGCTTCTATATTTTTACCCTTGGCTTAGATAGTACTCCTGGGCACAGGCTAAGTTTGTTTTGTTTTTTTTTTTACCTACTTAGTATACTGTAGCTCAGAAGCAACATGAGAGCAGTAGCAATTTCTCAGTTGTTTTATTCCTCATTAGTATTGCAATACTTTGGTAGTGTTCTTGTGTTGTCTGCTTTGGTTGACTATGGAAAAATAATTTACTTGTTAATACCCTTTCCAGAACTGGTCTGACATGTAAGTGGTCTTCAGATTTAAAGATGCCTTGCGGATGCTGCCAAGAAGTACTGTACTGGGCCTGCTCTGAGCAGTACAGTGAGCAGATGAACTCCAGACATCCTTTCCAGCCTTTATAGTTCTGTGTCTCTATGCTCATCTTACAATTACATGCAGAAGTACATGTGGTATGTGTGGTCCTATCTTTAAGAAACCCATACTTTGGAACTATTTTCAAATCTAGAACCATTTCCAGTTTTATTGTTTCTGTAATGCCACTTGTTTGCTGTCTCAATTACACTAAGATTTCACAGATTTCACAGAATATTCTGAGTTGGAAGGGACCCACAAGGATCATCGAGTCCAGCTCGAGTGAATGGCCCATACAGGGATCAAACCCACAACCTTGGCATTATTAGCAGTATGCTCTAAGAATATTAAACAGTCCTACTGCACCTCTGGAGCATCTGGAATCTGTTATCTTCTCTTTGTTGTATTGTCAACATGGCTGAGCCAACATGTCAGGTGGATGCAAGCTGGATGAACATGTAGCCAAAGCAGTCCAACAAAAACACTGGCATCTTGTGTAATTATGCAGTTAGCATAGGGGGGGATGCAACAGCATTCTGTCTTTATTTTGGTCTGTTCATCCATGCCTTTGTGCGTATAACAAAGCAGATAACACATCTTACCGATATACAGAATCAATATCTGACCCATATGGATCAGTAGTCAGGAGCAGCTGTTTGAGGAAAGGAGTACAAGAGGAATAAGGTAGTTGATATGTTTGCATGTCAGTGCAGACATGCAGAAAAGGAATAGACAGCTCTTTCTCTTCCCAAATTATAGGGAGATGGCTAGATTTTCAACAACAGTCAAACATACAGAAGTCACAACTTTGTCTCACAAGAAAATGCAAAATGAAGCAGAAATTCTCATCCCTATTTCACTTTATTCAATAAAAATAATGTCCAGTGAGATCTTTGAAATTTTCCAAGATATAACAGAGATAGTGGTGACACAATTTATTACTCAGTTACTTTGGTTTCCTGCAGAGTTAGCATGTTCCCTTAGAGTTGTCATACAGTTCCGGCAAAATAGCTTGTGGTACTTCATTTTTTCAAAACACTACCTTGTATTCTTATTTCTTCCTCTTAAAGTGGAACCTATGAAAAGAACATTAATGTAGAATGTTTAATCAGGATTTGTAATGCTATTTGGTTAAAGATAATGACAAAGGCTGCACACTACTTCAAATACATATCAGTCTTTTTAATAACATGCCTGTGGTAATCTTGCTGTGAGTTTCTAAACCAGAAAATGAAAAACACGGGAGACTATTCAGCTATAAAAGATTTTATGTTAACTCTTCACCGTTATATTAAGAAATGATAAACTACATGAATTTCTACCAATGAAATGAGAGACAGTAAAGATGATGTAACTAAGCTTCTAATCTCATAATTCATTAAATAAAAAGTATGATCTCCCTAATGCCTCTTTTTGGTCTGTCCAACTAAACAGAAGTTAACAAAAAAGGAGTATTTGATTACTTCAGTGGTCTGGTTAGTGAAATTTAGATCTTTCATGGTCTACTGCCCTACTTTCTTAGAGGAAACCCACTGAAATCAGAAATTTTGTCAAAATACTTCCTGGTGAAGATGAGTGTGAACTACATGCTTTTGTCACAGGAGTAAGATTCAATTTCCTCAAACTACTGACCATGCAGAAATTGGAACTGTAATGTCTACAGTTAATACATACATATGTATGTTTTTATGTATATTGTATTTTAATATGATGCTACTGACAAAAAGCCAACTGGATTTTTTCATTTGTATTTGGACACATAAACACCCTTTATCTAATCTGGAAAATGTCTGCCTTCCAGTCAAATTATGAGGAATTGACAGCCTACCAGACCAGTTAAAATAAGCTAATTAGGTATCTGAATATTCACTGAAGTTTTAACTCCAGGTCAGATATTGGATCAAAGTTTTTATAGGCAGAGAATACTAAGTACAGCCTCTGTGGTAAAGTAGAAACATCTAAAATCTCCTTTCAGCTATACTCTATATACAGAAAAAACAATAACACCTGTATACATGCACAAACACACATCTATGCATAAATGTAGGAAATAAACTACGTAAAGGTATGTAGGATTTCCATGAGAACAGCTGTACTGCCAAAAACTGCTATCCCAGAAAAACCATTCTGGCTCAATGATAATAAGACTTACTATATTTGAACCTTCGCTAGGAGGTTATAAACTCTTTTTTGTAGGTTTGGGGTGTGATTTTTTTTTTTTTTTTTTTTTTTTTTTTTTTTTTTTTTTTTTTTTTGTTTTTTTAAAAAAAAA
>VWZG01009805.1:0-82500 GCA_013396735.1 Grallaria varia | reverse complement strand
TTTCTTTTCTTTTCTTTTCTTTTCTTTTCTTTTCTTTTCTTTTCTTTTCTTTTCTTTTCTTTTCTTTTCCCTTGTAACTTAATAACTCCAAGGTGGTGTAGAATATAAACATACTAGAAAAAGCAGGTTGTATTTCATAACCAGATCTGATATAGTTACTGGTAGTAGGGATGAACTTGAGTCAGAAGCTATGAATCCCAAGTCAAACCTACTGAAAACTTAGCGTGTGTTTGGGAGTGAAGGTTTGAGTTGGACTTCCCCCTAACAGGCAGACAGAATGTACTAATTCTGAGTCCAATTCCATGTTTTTCTTTGTTTTCATTGTTATGATAGTCATGGCTACTGCTGCAAAATTAGGCCATTAAAAAAAGGGCAAGCAGCCCAACCCAAATGGTTCCCATTTGAGCTAAACTCCTTGGGCTCGGCAATAGACAGAGAGGTACCTATTTAGGACATGTGTTTTCTACTTATTTCTGCCCTTGACTTGTTTTGGATAATACAGAGAGTTGACAGATGACATTTCCTTCCTAGGGAAAAAGGTTGATATTTTCCAAACTATTTTCATCCCAAATTGGCATATTCAGAGACCAATATGTTTAGGAAGAAAATCAGTTCAAAAATGTGAAAATATTTTTTTTTAAATCAAACCCAAATATTCAGCATTTCCCAACCTGTTTTAAACTTGCTCACACATGAGCTGGAGTCATGTTGCCTTCCTAGGGAGTGTCAAGGACATTATAGTTACATTTACACCTTTATAGTAAATATGTCATCAGATTTTGAGCTGATGGAAAGCTGCTCAGAAACTGCCATCAGTAGGGGACACTTAACACCTGTGTAATGCAAAGTATTGCTAAACATGCAATGGACTGGCCAGGATGTATACTCTGGTCCAGCACTGACAGATCCTCACAATGTGACAATCCCAAAGCAACCTAGCTGTATTATCACGGCACAGAACTCAGAAGTTCTTCACTCTACTTCTCAACCAAACAGTATAAAATTTTTCTGTGAATTTCATCTGTTGATGCAAAACTTCTATGATGCACAAGACGAAATCACAATCAGAAAGTTAGCAGCTGGTCAACCTTACCATAGACCTACTGTAAGTTGTGCAGGCAGTTGCAGAACTAGAGAGTAGGAATAGAATGGTCTCTCAGGATCTGCAGAAATGAGGGATGGTATTATTAACAGGGGAAAAAAAGCAATAATACTCAAATGTAGCCTCCAGAAGAACCGATGGTATTTTCTGCTGGCTTCACACTTGTTCTTTAGTCTGAGCTGTGCTTTGAGTAACATTAACTCTTATAGCTTGACTAAAACATGAAGAATGTTCTTTTCTTGCTGATTTCCCCACCTCTTAAAAAATATTGTGTAAGTGCAGTGTTCCCATAAGACTTCTAAATGAGAGAGAAGTGTAACTATGTTGTCTTGCAGACTTCATTAAATTGTGTTTAGAACTCATTTGTTTTGTTGACTCAAATCATGGAATGAATTCTTGTTGTAGGATTGTTTATATGTCCCTGAGCATTCATAATTCACTGAGTTCAGCCATCTACAAGTGTTTAATGACAGACTGTCTGTTTCATGTAAAAAAATGTTTTCCAGCAACCTTTTGGCACAGTAAGGTATGAACTTTGTAGAGTTGTTCATGAGCAGTGGAAACAGAAATGGGGAAAAGAACTTCCCCAGAATTCCTTGAAGATACAAGTTGATGGATTTTGGCATTATTTGGTATTTTATATAAATCTGGATGGAATTGTGCTAAATTTTGCCTTGAAATTTATTTTCCCACCACTTCTCCAGCTATAAATACATGTGCATTGAAGATGTCATTTTAAAATTTAACTCACAAGACATCATAATACTAGATGTGAGCTCAAACTTTGTCAAGAAATAGAGAGAGCGTTTTGAAAATACAGATCATCAATATGCTACAAAAGTGAAGATACATCTCACAATTCATAGGCTAAAACAATAAAAATGTCCCACAGTATTTCATCCCTGAACTGATAATATTGAATATTTGAAGCAACTAGACAATGGATATTTCTTTAACTCTGTATTTCTAACTGATTTTTTTTAAATTGTAGGTTTTTATGCAAAATGTTCTTGTTGTGTAAAATGCTGAATTTCTCTGATAGAGAGCTTTTAAAGCTAAATCTGAAGATTTGGGTTGAAAAAGAAACTTTTTTTTTTTTTTTTTACATTTGGAAACACCATTATCCTGACTCCTGGGATTTTTCTTGTAATACCTTATCTCTCCTCTCTCTGCCTTTGAGATTTATGTCTACAGCTGCTGTGCAAAGAAAAGTATCCTTTGAATGTCCATTTCTGAAGAAATACTACTGCTATCCTTAGCTGCTGAAGTTTGAGATCCTGTATGAAGCCAGCACACCATATTGCAACCTCAGCCTCCTCTCCCTGAGATGCTGCTGCTTCACCTCTGTCTGTGACCCTTTGTAGGCACTCATCAGATAGACAGAAACATCTGAGCACCTATTTGGAGAGTGATGTTGCCTTGCCTCTGTCTGAAAGAGAGAAGACAAAATTGAAACAGGCAGGACTTAAAAAAGGGCATAGTTGTTTCAGTACCTGAGGACTATATGAGCAAGTCTGTTGTAATGCAAGTGGAAGTTTTATCGGAAAGGCAAGGAGAAGGGTTTCCCAAAACTACAAAGCCAAGTGCAGTGAGTCGGAACTAGGTGCATATGAGAAGGTGCCATTTCCACCATCTCTTCATTTCAGCACACGCCAACATGGAATAAGCCTCCCCGTCTGGATTTTGGGCTCCCGGATCCTGCTCCTCTGCCCACGCAAAGGGCCGTGCCATGCCTGTGGGTGGTGCTGGCAGGGAGGCCAAGTGCCCCGGAGGACCGGGGGCAGCAGGAGCTCTGCTGCTGTGGGGGTGCCCCGAGGGGAAGGGGCAGCCCTGCGGCTCCTGACTGTCCCCCTGCACCCTGCTCTGGCAGGTGGGTGCCCTCGGTGCCCCGAGCTGCACTGGCACGCTGTGTCAGCAGCGCTCAGCCATAGGGCTGGGTAGTGTGTGCCGGAGCACCCGGGCCAAGGGAGGCAGTGACCCCTCCATGGCCCCTGCCAGAAACTCAGGAAAGTTCTCCTCAGCAAGCCGTGAGTTGCGCAGTTTCGCACCTACGTCCTGAGCCAAGAGGGTGGAAGTGGCATTTTCAGGCTTTCAACAGCCATCCAGCCTGAAAGGCAAGGCTCAGCTGTGAGAGAGGCTGAGGGTGAGATATTCCCCTCTGGCAGCTCCCATTGTGAGCTCGGTCCACTCCCCTCTAGGCCCTGGCTGTGCTCCGAGGTACCTTGAGGTACTCGAGTCCTGAAGTGTGAGCTCATTTGTTGTCATTTCCACTTCTGGGAAAAAAGAGTTCATCAGAAGAGATCAGTAAATGTGCAGCATTCATACAGCACAGCCTTTAACAACACAGACATGTTGCAGTGTTATCATATCCAGGAAAACAGCAGCAGACTGCGTAACTTTAAAATACCACCCAGAAACTCTTGTTTGGAAAGGACAACTCATAGCATCAAAGCCTAAACATATTTGCCAAACCATACGCTAACTTACTGTCAGGACACCAAATTCATCCCCTTATTTGCAACAATCCACCAGACATCATGGTGACTGCTACTGCAAACTGGCCATGGGTTTGCTTCAGGGAGGTCAGGATCGCAAAAAGGGCCCTACACATATTAATGCATAGTGAGAGAGGAGGGAGGGTATTCCATATGAAATCAGCTTGGGGCTAGCTTTTTAATAAATAAGACTCATAGAAAGAATACAACGGAATCAATATAATGGCTAGTTTCAGGTCTACAAAATTTATGAAATTATGAAATGTTTAGGTTAATAGTTTCAGACCAAAATAAAATGGGAAATAAATGTCAAATAGAAATCTGATTTTGGAAAAAATTACAACACAAGGTATATAACCATACACAAAAAAACTAATGGGAATGCCCTGCTTTCTATCTTGCTTCTTCAGACTGTACTCATCTGCAGTCGTTTATATGGCAGGGTATGTGGAATGACTTCCTCCTGTAACTGCAAAGAGGGAAAGGGAGGCAGGAGCTATGACTTCCTCTTCCTTAGCTGTTCCCCTCAGTAGGCTGAGCCAACAACAAAGCAAAGTCACCTGTTCACATCTGAAAGTCCTGCAACAACACACTCTGCATATTGAAATACAGCTCTTCAAGCTACAGCCGGGCCCGTCAAACTTCTGACATAGCATACATCCAAGTCAGCTCTTGTGATAATTGTAATCATGGTATCAACTGACATTCTGACTGTCTATGACTATGTGTATGCACAAGTCCAGAGAGAAAATTCTGAAGACTGTGATATGCCTGACATGGCCTTATGATAGTTGTGTACCATGAATATGTGCGTTGTAATTGACAGGAACTCCTTAGGGTAGACAGACTGGCAAGTAAGGGAAGCAGTTTGCTTTTGTAATGCTGTTTTTCTTCTTTTCTTTCTTCCCAGAAATACATTTTGTAATGTGCATGCGTCTTTCAATACTGGTCCTCGGACTCCTGAAAATAAAAATGCAGAATGACAAAAGTTGATAAGGGATTTAAACAAACAAACAAAAAAACCCCATGTAAACAAACTGCATGCAAAATAGATACTTCAGCTATATAGGACACTTTTTGTATATACACACATTGCTATGCATGTGCATATATGTCACACATGCAAATACATGTATGTACACAAAAAGCCAGGCATTTATAATGGGCATACACACAGGCAAAAATCCCCCTGAACCACACCAAAGTGGTAACCGTGGTCAGAGAGGGAGTAGGTTGGTTTTGCTGTTTAATATTTTGCCCTCTGAACTCAGGGGATAACAGTAAGCACATGTAATTTTGGAGGTTAAACATCTAAGACGTTTTTGCAAGTACTTCATGTCTTGGTTCTACTGGGAAGTGTTTGTAAATGTCCATGTATACTTCTAGTAATTATATACATGTGAGCTCACTCATGGAATCAATTTCTTCTAGATGTAATTAAAATTGCTACTGATTATCAGATCCTAAAGCAGAACTCACTGTGTTTGCACCTTTGACTTCCTTTACTCTAACAGAAGATCTTAAGTACCATGTTTAGAGCTTGAAAATATGAAACGGCATTTCTCAGCGTAAGGATGAAATCAGGTAATTTGGTTTTTGATGGTCATTTGGTTATTATTGACTTTCAAATGGGAGCAAAATACTCATGAGCTTTATGTCCCCTTTATTTATAACACGCTTACTTGCAGGACATAGGAGTCAGGTTTATTGTGGCACAGGAAGGAAAAGGTGGTTGTTGTTACTCCTATTCCTAGCCAGAAATAACAGCGTTTGTAGATTTAATGGTTCTAATCAACCAAAGAATGATTTTTTTTTTTGCTTTCTAGTATTTCTATATCTGTGATCAAAAAGAGATAGCTATGTTTGAAATCATTTTCAGCTCATAAACACATAGACTTAAAGAAGACTTATCTCAACCACTCTACAACTTTCTAAGCCAGGCAAGTCTTACAAATCCCTAATCACAGTTCTCTGTACTCAATAATGCAGAAAAGTCCAAATGTAAGGAGTGACAGTTGAAATGTATGTATAAGGGGCTAATTGGTTTCAGCAGTTATGTGGCATAGAAATAGTAAGATGCTGAGCTGGTTGCAAGGACACCTGCCACCTGTTTCTAGCATTTGAGAACAGCCACCTCAATGCCTGTACAGGATGCAGGTTTGTGGTGGGGTGTTGTGAGTGGCTTTTCCATTTGTACAATGTTCATACTAGCAATTAAAACAGTTTATACTTGTCTTCAGTGAAGTAATTTGACAGAAAACTAAGAATTTTGTCCTGAATCTTTTCTGGAAGGAAGATAACAATGAATCTATTTTAACAACACACTGGCTGAATCCCACATTTGAGGTACTAAGACATTACATTTGATCAATTCATTTATACACCATTGGATGCAAATTGTTTAATTAATTAATTAAAATTAATTTTGTCGTATCAGAATTCTTTTGCTGATGAGGTAATTTGTAGTATTTGAGCTATGATGTGTTTTTGACTGGACATGTCTTTATCTGGACCAACTCCACCATCACTATACTGATGTGACTGTGCAGTTACTGACAAAGGCCCTTAAACATGATGTACTGGCCCTGGCTGAGATGGAGTTCATTTTGCCTGTAGCAGCCCTCACAGTGCTGTGCTTTGCATTGGTAGCAAGAAAGGTGTTGATAACACACTAGTCCTTTGGCGACTGCTGAGCAGTGCTGGCACATCAGCGCTGTCTCTCCAACATTCCACCCTGCACCAGTAGTCCGGGTGTGGGCAGGATTCTAGGAGGGCTCATAGCCAGGACAGCTAACCCAAACTGACCAAAGGAATATTCCATACTGTATGATATCCATTCAGATAAAAAAGAGAAAGGAGGAAGTGGGGCCATTAATCGTCTATAATATTTGTCTTCCACTGCAAACACTACTTCCTTGGAAGTGACTGGATATTGCTGGCTGATGGGAAGTAGAGAATAAAATCTTTTGGTTTTTATCTTCACTTGCACAAGTGCAACCCCTGATTTTGCATTGTTAGACTGCCTTTATCTTGACCCATGAACTTTTTTTTTGTCTTATTTTCTCCCCCTTCCTGACCTGCTGAGGAGGGGAGGGATACAGCAGCTTGGTGGGCAACTGGTGTCCAGCCAAGGTCAAACCACCACACATGAACCTGGATAAGTTCCACTAGGATGGAATGATAGCCATTCTTAGTGCAGTATATAAAATTACCTGTTAATATATGCCACAGTACTAACAACTTCCTGGAAACCTTAGCAAAGCAGAAGTTTGAAAGAAATGGAATGTCCTGCAGTTCGTAAACAACACAGGCTGAATAAGCTGCTTCTAATGGTATCAGAAACTTTTGCTCATAGATTTATCCTTCACTTCTAAAATTAAAAGTGCTAAAAAGTGACTTTAGTAAAGAGGTAATGAAGCAATAAAAATTCCAGTTTGACTCTAGGGATAGCTTCAGAGACATTTTGGTTAGAATTTTCTCCTTTATTTGCAAGTTGCCAAAGAACTATGTTCTTCATTCTGGGTTGGTTTGGGGAAAACTGTTAAGATTTTTACTTGCATCCAAAAATATTCTTATGTTTTGAAACATAGTCTGCAGGAAGACCTTCATTAAGGTCTCTGAGTGTGGCTGAGACCTGTGTGTTAGGAGGTGCTTAGCTTGTCCTTGCCCAGTAAAAATACAAGGAGTAATGCCAGTTTGGGGAATGAATAGAGCAGAAAGGAAGGAGAGGAGCACAAGTTATGAGCTGCTTTGGTCTTTGTACTCAGGAAGTACTTACCAACTTCCATTGCCTCATCCCATCTCTTCCATTAGAAGGCCTTTATAAATTACAGGAATAAGTCACCCATAGCAAATAACTTCACAACGGAGAGTAACCAAATTGTACTGAAGCAGGATAGGAAAATTCCTTCTGCTGCTGCAGATAGTTCTGAGCCGCTAGCATTTTTTCCTCTCGGGTAAGGATGAAAGTAAAAAATCTCAATAATTTCCACAAATTGAAAATCTGTGAGGTGAGTGCAGATGAAGCATTTAATTTCAATAATTTTGTAATATCTTCTTACAGTGCTGATCTTCCTTTAATCATTTTATATCTAAATTTGCTAAGATTTCAAATATTTTAGTTTTGTGAAAAATTTCAGCTTGAAGAAAAAAAAAAGCTTTCTAATTCAAGAAGTTGAAACAGGGCTGTTTTTAATGTTTCTTATAAAAATTAATAGTTAAAAAGTAAAAGCGAAGAGAGGGAACCTTTACTTAGGCATCCGTTTGAGTCATAATTCAAGTCTGTAAAAATGCTCTGTGTTTTGGTGTGATGGTTGTTCAGTGACTAACTCTTTTTCCTATCTGATTGACTGCAGCAGTATTTGGATCAGGCCTAGAAAGATGGCTCTCTTAACTGAGTCAACACCAGAAGAAGGCTTCACTCATATGCTGATAAGTCAATGGACTATCAAGGAGAAATATTTATTTTTTAGCCAAGAACAGTGGAGCTGATCACAAATGGACTGTATCCTTTGGCAACAAAAATTTTCCTCTAGAGTCAATTCCATGATTGAGCCAAACCCACTGCTTTGTTCTTCCACCTGTCTTTATGAGTCACCAATGGTTTCCTCCTGTTTTCCCTCCAAATGGGATGCCAATGCCTCGCCTGGACTGCAGAGGCACAAGTGGTGTGCCCACATTTATGAACTATTTAGCCTTTGTAATTTTAGCAGGCTGCCTGAACTCTTGCAGGCTTTTTAATGAACGAGATAGCAAATAGAGGGGACCATCGACTTTTCATGCAGCTCACGGTTTTTTTACTCTAAAACTCAGGAGTTTGAAAAATATCATCAGCATCATCTGTAATTTGTATAGAATTGTGACTAACAAAAATTCTAACTTTTCTTCATTAACAGAAGAACTGAGACTTTTTTGAAGTTTAATTCAGTGGAACTCTGAAAGTCAGAGATGAGATATACACGTCTGGGCCAAATTTTCCATTCAGTTTGTTCTGTACTGCAACTCCAATCATTTCACAAGCATAACTAACAGTTTTGTACCTGAGAGTTATGCTGCTGTAACAGACACGTCTCTCATTTACTATATATGTTTTAACTTATGGCTGCATTTCACACCCAATTCGCTCCACTAAGGCACATATTTGATGGGTTTTGCCAAATATTCTTCTAGAGCCAATAGGAGTTCGAACAACAGGAAGACGTGCCACTTATACAAGTGTCATGTCAGGCCATGCACTGTGCTTCCCACCTAATCACAGTGGGAAAGAATCTGTGTGACTCAAAAGCAGGGAAAGGAAAATAAGCATCAGACCTCTGGACTGAGTGGTCAGCTTGCCAGGGAGGAGAGCTGTCAGAACCAGTGAACTCTTCTCTGCTTTATTCGATGGATTATAGGTCTGTGATTTCTGTCCCTATGGTATCCATCTCCTCCACAGAAACAGAGTTCTGTCCTGGGTATCATTGTTTTGGTGACAGCAACAGATTCAGATACTTTGAGGCACGGTGTTGCTAATACAACCAGTAAGAACATCGGTAAACAAATCAACCCCAAAACACAGAGGAGCGTGCATGCACCCACGGTGCGCGTGCAAAAACTTCAGACTGACTCGCCTCATGCCATACTGATGAGCAATATATTCTGGCTGTTCTTTTCCCATGCAGGCTTAGCATGGCTGATTTGTGTACTCAGCACTGAAACCTACACTTTTCCCAGGACCCATGATGTCAGATTGCCCTTAACCTATTGCTGCTTTGATGGCTCTCATCCTGCTTTCAATTGATGTGGCAGCGAGTGAATACATATGACCAAAAGCTTGATATAAAATTCATTTGTCTAAACACCAGCTATTTATGTTTGATGGCCTGAACAATTATTAATCCTGATTGGAAATATAAGTCATTGTGTCTGCAGTATCCTGTCACAGCACCCCTGTTAGCTCCCCTGAGGCCAAATTCTCTGACAATGCACACAGAGTCCATTTCTTTCTGCACACAGTACCGTGCCCTAGCTGAAATCCCAGGGAGGAAACCTCTTTTTCTGTATGCTCACTAGTGTGGATGATCCCCAGGAATTTTCCTGGTCTGCCAGTATATATCCAGTAAGATAGGAGACAGACCTGCACCACTATGTGCAATGATTCTCCATATTTTCAAAAATGTTAAAAAATGCCATGGTGCATACACATCTCATCCTCAGTGGGCACAACACGTATCTTTCCTGCCAGGGTATGAGCTCCCACATTAGCCCTGCATCAGGGTGGAACCCTGAAGGAACTCAAGCCTCTCATAACCTATAAAGAGAGTGGAAAGCTCCACAGCAGGAGCAGTCCTGTTCTTTGTGTTAAAAAAAGCCATACATACCTCCTCAGTGCTTCCTTTCCCTGATTTCTCACCCATAGATGAAGACTCTTCTTCATTGCTGGCCATGAAATACCAAGTTCTAAGTTGTCAGATGACCTGCACCTGCCTAGCAGTCAGATATGCACCCCAAGACAGCAGGCACCAACCTCACACCTGGTACACACATTCACTCGATGCTATTTTGTTGGTACTTATTCTACACAGCCACCATGTGCCAGTCTATGCACAGCCCAGTGAAACAGAGGCTGGCCTGGGCCAGCCACTACCAGTTACTGCTGTGGCAGTACTAGGTACAGAAATTCCCTGCGCTGGACGGCCCCATGGCTCCTCTTTCCTCCTCGTGGCACCAGTCCTCAACGCTGCAATGTGGTAGGGGAGCCCCATGGTGAATAACCCCCCCCAAACCGACAGAGTCGCCTCTCTTCCAGGTCAAAAAATAGCTAACAACGCCAGGGGAAACAGTTCAGACACAAATAACTCAACTGTTGTGGAATATCATGGTTTGGTTTCTGTCACCAAATATCCCAGGACTGTTGAGCATTTCCTTGATCTGATGTCATGGGAGGCTTCTAGACAGCCATGAACCTGCAGATGTTGGTCTGGGGCGGCTAGTACGAAGGGATTTGCTCTTTGTACACAAATGAGGCAAGCAAAGTACTTACTTCACCTCACTTCACAGCGTTTTGTGTTTGATTCTTGCAAGAAATAAGTGTCTGGTTTTGACTTTGTTTTGCTTCCCAGCACAATGCCCCGGGAAAGATCTTGTCTCCCACATTCTCACACATGCACGATCACTACAGGTCTCTCCCCTCCCAGATTTCCGGCAGGCTGAACCGTGCCACATCACATTGCTGCTCTGTGCAGGGTTTCTGGACCAAGTCTCTGGGTCCATCCAGCGCAGTGTGTTGCAAGGCATGAATGACACAGTCAAGTCAGACAAGGCTGATACTAGAAATCTTTTGCTGAGTGAATGGGAGCAGGAAGGACAGAAGGGAAATGTAGAGCAGGTATTATCCAAAGGCACACCAGGCAGAATGCGACATAGACAACCCTGGAAAACTGCAGAGGTGGTTTATGGATCTGCATGCTCTATTAAAACAGAGTGTTTCTCTATTGACCTTACTGGGATAATTATCAGAAACACCATACCAGGGGATTTAAGTTATGCATAACAGAAATACTGATTTTGATGTTCGGTTTTGTAGAAGTGCATCATCTCAAGGGCATCACTGTAACTTCATTTTGACTTCAGCAAAGTATTCTATTTTCCATCAGGTGACAACATTGTTCTACGTATAGAAATACTAAGGCTAGGGGGTGTGCGTTTGTTTTTCTTTGGTTTTGTTTGGGTTCGGATCTTTTTTTTGTGTCTTTTTTAATGCTGAATGAATCAGAAACCCACTGCAAGACTATAAATAATATTTTAGGTCTAGCAATTAAAATTCCTGGATCTTAATCCAAGAGGGACTATAATAACCATTTGGTCAGACCTCCTGCCTGAAAATGGGCACGGACAGAATGAAAGAGCATTGTACCTCTGGGTGTATATTTCTATATTTCCTGTTTCACAGAACTGATAACGTGGGAGCTTGGTTGCATGGTAAAAACCAAATGTGCCATCAGTTGATATGCTTACACTTCATATGCATTCTATTGCAATGCCAGGATTCCTTTGCTTACAGTGAATTAATACAAGGATATAGTCTACTATAAAGAACACAGCTATGGAGAATCCAGAAAACACTCTAGTCAAAGTAAGCTAAGTTCTCTAAAAGTCTTAACAGAAAGGCCCAGACTTTCTGGGGTTTTTCCCATATGTAACATACACTCATTTATTAATCTGACTTATATTTTCTCCAAACAAAATTAAAATAATTAAGTAAATTCCTAAAAAGGTAATCATGAATCAATCAGAAACAACACAAATACGTTTTTGTTCTCTCAGTTATTTTTTCAGCTGAATGTGAAAAAAAAAAAAAGTGGTAAAATATTCTGTCCAGAATATTCTGGATATCCTACTCTGTGAAAGTTATTATTAGCTAAAACAGCACACTAAATAAAGTAAGACCATTTTAAGATGAATTTATAGAGAGGTAGAAGGTTGGCTTTGATTTTTTGTTTTTGTGATTTCTTAGAGGTTTTGGTTTGGGGCTTTTGTTTGTTGGGTTTTATTGTTTATGGGGGTTTTTTGGGTTTTTTTATTAATGAAACAGAATATTCTGTTTGGTAAACTGGTTTAATGATGGAATTACTCCTGAAAGTTATTTGTCAGTGAAAGGAGTAATAAGAGCATAATAGCTAATCCCTCAAAAGTTCAGCTGGATTAGAAACAATTTGAATGCGCTTTTGGAACCAAAAAGAAACTATTTGCAGCCGGTCTTCATTAGAAACACTAGTGGCAAGAGTTATTTCACAGCTCTAATAACGTGTGTAGTCAATATCGCCTAGACCTTTATATTTTCAGTATCAGAGACTAACATTTTTTTTATAGTGATCTGCTTGCACTGACGAAATATGCTTACCATACACACCTATATATACGCATAGTGTGTGTATGTATATACACACACAGACTATTCCTTTAATGCAACCAGATAACTACATAAACTATATATATATAAAACAAGATTTGCATATATTTATATTAGAAGAAAAGGAATTAAATAGATTTGATGCTGAGAAGCCTGCTGTTTCAGACTAATTTTTCTTTTTTTGAATCTGAAATCCAGAAAGTTAACAATTTTTACTGTACTTGTAAATTATAAATTACTATTGAAAAACCAATTTCCTGCTATGGAGAAAATGGATGTATCTTGGAGAACAGCCTCCATGTCACCCACTGCCTTGACTTAGCTACAGTACCACACACAGGCAGGTAGTTAGATATATACTGATCCAACCTGCATATATTATCTGATTGGCATGTTCACTTGCTCCTTGACTGCCATAAATGAGTGGCTGTGCAGGTGCCATTAGCACATGCATCTTTTTCTGAATGCACCATTGTAGGAGTAACTGAAAAGCTGTTTGTACTACTCAGTCAGAAAGTTGGCAGAAGGGTTGGGTGAAAAATGGCAAGTATGTTTCAAGAAAAATTCAAAAAACTTAATGTTTGCATTTTTTAACATCTCACTGAGAAACTCAAAAAACTTGAAGGTATTGAAACCAAATACCTTTCAAGTTTTTATTTAACAATTATTGCATTTTCTTCTTCTTACCTTTATTCTTTTGTCCTCCTGTTGTTTGGTTTTTTTTTCCTTTTTTCCCCTCTTTTCATTTCCTGCCGTTTGTTTTCAATGACTGAGTAAAAGAGAAAGAAGATAAAGGAACAGAACGATTGAGAGGGGGAGGGAAACAATACCTAGGAAGCTGTAACACTTTTAGCAGGCTAGTTTAATAGAGACATCTTTGTTTACCTATACTAAGGTAATAAATGTGCCAGGAGGCGAAGCTCAATTTGACAGAAAACTGTTTGGCTTGCTCAAGACATGTCTTTCAGCTGGTTATAGATCTTGACCCTATCCTTTTGCTCTCTTAAAAATGGAATAGTGCTTTCTTAAGCAACACTGTGAAAGTTATTGCCTCCTTTTGCTTCATGGCTTGTGTGTTTTCGATTTATGACCTGAGTCCGGAGATACGTATGCTTCATGCATATATATAACACTTTTGAAAAGTTGGCAAGATTCATCTTCAAGTTAGTAAGGAAAAGAAACAAAAATTTTATGCTTACAAATCTGGGCTTAAGCTATTCCTCCATCTCAAACTTCATGTGTTTGCTTTCCGTTTCAGCAGCTGCTGGAAGCACTCTTCAGTAGGAACCAAATAAATCCATACCACCTGTTCCACACTGAATTGGCATCCAAATCTTTCTATTAACTATTTTAACATTTCCGCACCATGAAGAAAACAAACCAGAAGGGGAATAATAAGACCTTATGCAATTTACAGGCATGTGATTTGAAATTATATCAAAATCCTCATCATTCCTCCAAAAAATTCTTTGCAATCTGAAGTGCAGTGTCTTCCTCTCCGAATTTGGTAAACACTGATATGTTTTGCCTTCAGTTTAATGCTGACCTATATTTATTTTATTACAGCTTAAATCTTCAGGTGTTTTGACATTTAGTCTCTCCCCCAATATGTCTCACGGTAAGGCTGCTGTGAAGAAATGTATGGATTTGTGAGTATAGAAACAGTCATCTGAGAAATCCTCAGGATTCTTCCAGAAGTACATGGCACATTTAACCCTATAGACTTGAAAGTTATTCTTCTATAAACCCTGCAGGTCTCCCACACAACATTCATAAATAAAAGCAAATTTTGAAACCCTGCCTTTAGTACTAATCCCAAGGTAAGGATTGACTGGAATATATTGGAACAGACCTTTAAGTTTGGATGAAATGCTAGTCTTAGGTCATCGCCATGCCTTTCAAGCACACAAAAAAACTACTGTAATATGTTGTTTTGGTACTGGGCCATGCAAATCTTGCCCAAATTTAGAGTGTGTGAGCTGTCAGTAAAAGAGCTGTATAGTTGTAGGCAGGAGGTACCTCAGTGGAATGCAAGTGGAACTTGTCCCCATTTCACTTCAAATGAGCTGATTAGGAAACATGGCTTATAGTGTGGAGATAAAAACAAATAAGCCAAACGACTAATTTGTTTTTCCAGTGAGAGCTTCATAGAGTTTATAAACAGAGAATCCAGAGCATTAATCAACACATTCACTGGGATGTTAATGGAGATATGGTAAAGCAGTGGTTGACAGCCAAGGGACAGAGTGCACTTCTTACTCACTCTCTCCAGCCATGAAATCAGTAACTCAGATCATTTGTCTCAGCCATCTACTTTTACTTTGGAGTGAATCAGTGGATGGACATTTAAGGACATCCCAAGCAGATTTGTTCATTTAATAGGGAAAAAACCAAAACAAAATAACAACTGTTTTATTTGAAAGCCAGGACCAAGAGACATTTAGTTTAACTAAAGCAATATTTGACTTTAGTTCAAGCTGGGCATGAGTTCAGCCAGAAGTTATCATATGATTGGGTTTTGGGGCTTCTATTTTTTTGGAAGTCTGTGTGAAATGATCTAGTAGTGGTCTCAGTCCAAATTCCAAAACATAAGTGCCTCTGTTAGTCACAAAACCCCACACTCTGCAACTTTGTAAAGAATCTCTCAACACAGGGAGGGGAAGAACCCCTAGTATCTTCGGAGTCTGCTTTGCACATCTGAAGTAACGAGATGGGAGACATGAAATTGTATTATTACCTTTGCTCTCTTACCAATCCTTTATTAAGAAGAAAAAAAATCACTGAGCAGAAAAAAAAGAAAAAAAAAGAAGAATTGCCAAGGACACCAACTATTTTGTTCATATTTTTGTCTTTATCCTATAGGATCTCTGCAAGCCCTTTTTGTCACTGTCCCACTGCTGCTGAGCCAGGTTAGGAGTCAGCAGTCTACACAGTGAAGATGAGACAACTTACCATGGCTTCTTCAGTTGAAAAGCATGTGTCCTAAAGTTTGCACAAAGTTAACTTTTCAGGGTTTTGCCTTTCAGGAGGTCTAAAATAAAAATATTAGCAAATGCAGAGGTTAAGTGGAATATATAACAAAAAGCACTGGTGCATTTCAAATATATGAATTTTTCCAGTTTTAAGGAATGTTTTTTATGTCTATCAATGTAGGCTTCACTGCAACTAATGAAACATTTATTCTGGAGTTAAAGCATATATCCTATGGAACAGCACATATTCAAAGCAACAGAAAAGCTTTCACTAATCTCTCACGTACAATGCAGCCTTGAACTACATCATTTGCTTATTCCTTGAATAGTTTTTCAGACAGTATTTATTAGGGGACTGTAATTAAGAATGACATTTTCTCAGTCCTAGTGCTGTTTGCCTCCTCAATAAAAAATAAATAAATTATATTTCTAAGAGTACGTTATGACAATTCAGCGCTTAACAACATTCACAAACCAAGCTACAGTATGCTAAAAAGTAATGCAAAGTGCATCAGGTCATTGGATATTTACTTTGTGAACACCAATCACAATATACCAATAATGATTATATGCCATTTCCCCACATGTGAGTTGAATTATTTCATCTCTCTTCCTTCCACCTTCTTCTATACCTCCCTCCACCTTTCCAAATCAAATTTTGATCTAAATAATAATGCAAGTCCCTCATGGTTTCAAGTGAAAATGAAATTTTAAAGTTCAGAACATGGCTTCTACTTCAGATAAAAGTATAAAATATCATTAAAACAGATATTAAAATCAACAGGAATATTCTATATTTGTTTAGTTATATATGATCAAGTGGAGTGGCTAAGAATGTCTTCTCTCCTGAATAAACTTTACCCAATCACACACAACCAGATACTGAAATGGAAAAGAGCTTAAAGTTATTTTTTCTCTGCAGTTTCATTTGACTCTTTCTCGTCCTTGTACCATATTGAAAACAACAGATTGTACTGCTAAGATTTTAGTTGTATTATGTGTCTGTCTCTACTGAAATGTGCCATGGGAACTATGCGAGTGCAGACTATTTTTGATTCCCATCGCATAAACAGGAGTAGAATCAGGCCCATATCATCCTGCAAGGATTGCAGAGATATATGGCATTCCTTGGCATTAATCAGAACTGTTGGATAACGGCTCCCCTCAGAGGTGGTATAGGAAGCATGCGCCAGTCCAGAATGTCTCCTTTGCTACTCAATGTCAGGAGGAAAGAGATTGTGCATTATATGTCATAGATTTTGCAAACATGTATTGTAAATTCCATCCTACAATGCACTAGAGATTGCCAGTTTAGTTGTTTTCTTTTGTGGGAAATGACTGTAGCTAATGAATACAATATGTTATAATTAATGGCAGAAGAATATATAGGAATTTAGAAATTAAAAATATGATAGCAAGGATTAAGATTAATTTTACAGAATATAACCAGTTTTTAGGTTGTATTAGAAGTGTGTAAAAGAGAAGCTTACCTGACTACTTTCTAATACTTCAGCCTGACAAAACTAAAATGAAGGCAAAACAATGAATAAAAGATTTCTACTGATTTTGCAAGCTAGAAATTTGAATGTTTGTCCAACCAGATGTTTAGAGTGGATCTGTGCCAGGCTAAGTTGTGTTTGGGAGAATTCTCTTTCTCAGTAGTATCCCATTCAATCATTTAAGGCTTACAAGAAAATTCTCTTGCCTTAAAGATGTTAATTTAGGATAACACATCAGCATATACTCTGTCCTATATCTGTTTCATAGATTCTATTAGGAAGCATGGAGATGAGTCCTTCCAATATTATTTCCTGTTACTTTTATGAGTTGCATAAAAATGTTATTAAACTGACTTTTTAAAAAGTGTTCTAAAAGATTTCTAAGAAATTACTCTGTTTGACCACCAGATCATTGTAACATACATTAGCTTGACTTGTTTAGTAAACATCACAATAGAATAAAAGGATGATTTAATAAATTGAACATATTTTTGGAGGTCTACTCATCCTTCAGAAGCAGAGGATATCGGATGAACATAGCATGTGAGAGGTTCAAAAACTGCCAGGAGTAAGTGGCTCTTCACAAATGAGGGGGAAAAGTCCAAGTATATAAAATCAGAATTTTCTGAGATGACCACCATCACCACAGGAAAAGTCTGGAAGTTATAACTCATGCAAGAACTAGGAAAACATCAGCTCACCGCTTAGTAGCAGTTGAAGTAGTAAATAGACTAATAGGAAATAATAGGAAAGGAACAATTATTAGAAAAAGGGCAGAGTTTTGCCACAGTGGAAACCCATGCTGCGTCTTGAATCCTGTGTGCAGGTGAATCCCTTTTCTCAAGAATGGATCCAGTGGAGTTGGGAGAGGTACGGAGAAGGGCAGCAGTAATGACAGCGTGTGCACCAGCTGCCATACACATGGACCAGTCGAGTAGCTAGGGCTCTTGTTCTGGGCAAAAATATGACAAAGCATCATAAAATCAACAACAACAACAACAACAAAGCGGTTGGACTGTGACTGTTTGATCATCATCTTCCAACCTGTAGGATGTATAGACCATGAGTGGAACCTAATGTATGGCCAGTTCAAAACAAGTACCAGCAGATGTGTCTTTCCTGAAGACATTGTTGAGGTGTGGAACTGCAGGCACACTGTGAAGTTTCAGTGAGATAAAGAGGAGAGTGGAAAAATTAATGGAAGCAATTGCTGTTAAATGTGTAGATTCCATGTCTAGCTCAGCAAATCCTTTAGTGACTAAGTGCAGGAGGCAGAGGGTATTTTATTTCAAAAGTTGATTATTCAGCAGATAAAAGACAAGTCCAAGTACATTTTTTAAATCTAAAAAAATTTCAGATTTATATAATATAATATAATTATATAATATAATCCTTAATGGGAAAAACACATGAAGAGATATTTTATATTTTCTTAGAGATTATGAAATAGCAAATATCACCTGGGAAAACCAAGATTAAGAATAATTTTCCTTCTGTCAGTCTTTGCATTAGTAATTCTGAAACACTTTTGCACACATGCATTATTTCTCACACTGTTATAAAGCTGGCCAGTAGCATTCTGCACTTGTTTTTAAAATGGATGAATAAAGAATGACTGCAATGCCCTAGTTTTCAAAGTTTTGGTCCATCCTCATCTTTCACTGAAAGATAAACCTGTCACTATAATTGTGTCCTGGTTCTGGACACTACAGGGCTAATTTTTGCAGTAGCCAATAGGGGCATGGCTAGGACACAGAGGTTATTCTATATCACCTCACATCATTTTCCAGGAACAGGAAAGGGGTCTCCTCAAGGTCAAGAGGAGTGTAGTGATGCTGGGTTAGGCTCTGTGGTGAGCATTTTCATGTGAGTCACTCGCCTCTCTCTTGTACACTTTTAACATTAATATTGTTGTTGTTACTGTTCCTTTTCTTATCTCACTGCTGTTTCCAGTATGTTGTTCTTATCTCAACCTTTAGTTTTTGTGCCTCAAATTCTCCTCTCCAGCCTGCCACAGGAGAGGGGGAGAGGGAAGGGAGTGATCAGTGCATGGTTTCAATGGGAAAACTAAATTAGAGAATACCCTTCCTAAACCACAAAAAATTGTCAGGTTACAATGAATGGGAAGCAGAGGAGAAAAGTCTTGCTTAGGACATAGGTCTGAACATAAACCAATAAAATGGTATGCACAGTCGCAGAAGAAAAAGAATGATAAATAAAAGTTCTGGTTTATGNTTTCTTTCAAATATAAGTGATAAGATGTGTATAAATTGCTTGGTGCATCTTTTGTCATCCAAACAATATACTAATTAATTTCCTGGCCAGAGAAGCTGAAGTAACCTAATATTAATTAGTGCACTACAAATTTTAAGAGGCTAAGACAATAAAGCAGGACAACATTTTACACTCCTTCATGCTCCCTTGTTGAATGGAACTTGGAAATTAGAAATGAAGCTAGTTGAGAGGGTGTTCTCTTGTGTAACATGTTAATTAAGATTAAACATAAATCTGAGATACCAAATGTAGGATTATTCAAGCACTTTATATAAGGAAAACAAAACTGGTGTTTACGTAGCCTAATGAATTTCTTTAATAGAAAAAGCAAACACCCAAGTCTCAATATAATCTCAGGACAGACATTGAACTGAGAATATTACTGCTAGAATATATATAACAGAACTGCTGAACTGTTTGGGTGCTCTAAATGTCAGAATATCAACAACAGGATTATCTGACATAATCAAGATATCATTGTGGAGTCTATGTTCAAGAAGGATACTTAGTAATTCCTGAAAATCAGAATCCCCTACTGTATTTCAAACAATGAACTCTTACCCACAACTCTGAAAATCACCTGTCCTTTTCAAAAGACTTAATCTATGTTTTGAGTAAGTTAAGAATTCACAGAAGTTGCCAATACAGCAATGCATCTCAATGATAGAGTGATAGAATCTTACTCTCCAGGAGTGAAATATTGCTCATGAGTGAGTTAATGCCATATGATCTGTCATTTAGCGATCTATCCAGTATAAAGCGAATTAATACCATTATCCAGTGAATATTCTTACCGCATCATTTGCTCATCACTTTCTGTCAGCTCTCAGTACATGCCTAGTTTAGCTTCTATTTTCGTATAATCCAGAACATAAAACCTGTAGTAGGAAAACTTACATTTAATACTGTGTTCCCACAGCTAAAAAACTCATATACACCATGGAGCAAGGGGAGAACCTGAAATGTAAATGAAGGCCATACTCTTTCAAAGGCATGTCCATAGTACTGATTGCTCCAGAGAGATCTCACTCACTGTGAGCATGGAGAAGCCATGCAGTTCTTGGCCATGCAATGTATGTGGCTTTGTTCAAGCAGTCCCAAAGCAAGTCTCAAAGGTACTCTGCCTCACTAGAGGGCAATTTGCCTCACTGCTACCAGTCTGTTACATTAAAACTTACTCGGAATAACATATGGAAGCATTATGGGGCTGTCTTTGGCCTGCTTTAAGTGTTCTGTGAGGTGCCCCCCTCTTTCCAGAAGTCAAAGGATGGAGAAATCCAATACTGCTTCTTCTCTTCATTAAATGTTCTTACATGGCTGCTGCTGAATATGGCTATTACTGGCTTCAGAAATAATGGCTTCATGTACCACATTATAAAAATAGAAATTAGTCAGTTTTCCAATTCAGCTGGCAGTTTTTGTTTTTAATATTTTTATTACTGCAGACATCACCGTCCAGCCATCTGCTAAAGATGAGACAGACAATAACTGAGCAGAACTGGAATGAATTTTGCTGCATCTGCAGCTGGGCATTTCATTACTGTACTCTGATGGGCAACTGATGGGGGGGGAGGTATTTTGCTCTTTTTTTAGAGACAATCAAAATGTGATGCACAGCAACACTTCACTGAAATAGGTTGCTGTTTTTTACAGGAAGACTGAAAGACCTATACTGACCTTCGTTAGCCGCTCTCCTATCATTTTTGTGATAGAAGCAGCAAGTCTGTCTCCATTCCTTCTGTGACTCCCAAGGCTCTTCTGACCACTGAATTATCAAGATTTTTGTAAATTTGAGAGAGGAGTTAGGCGAAACCACCACAGATGCCACAGCTATCCTGTGTCTTGCTCTAGTTCTTCATGCTTCTGTCTTTCCCTCACCTCCAGAGTTATTCTCCAAAGGAACAACCAGATCATTCTACCCTTCAGAAACTGGCAGTCACTAGGCTCTTCCTTCCTTAAATCCGTAATTACTCCAGAATAGATAATTAGGATGAGTAGCTTTGGCCAGTTATAGGCCATATTGATTGCCAAAAAGTCAGGACACTCACACAGGTAAATATGCTTTTCTATAAACTAAAAACCTGTAATAAAAACACTTTTCTTTTTTTGAGTTTGGCAAAAATAAAAAATAAAAAGAACCCAAAACAAACAAAAAACCAGTGTCTATTAGGATTAAGTCCAAGGTGGTGGAGGGGGTGTGCCCTGAAGACATGCAAGCAGCAGCAGTCTTCTGCACACAGAAGTTGAAACTGAACCCTTGAAGTCCTGAGGCAAATTTTACATTAGAAGTTTTTGGGAATTGGTGGTCTTTAGCCAAAACTGTTCCTACATAGTTGCCCTGTCAAACTACAAACACAGTTCTTTCTGTTGGTTCCTTCTATGGGATTGTTAAAGAATGTAAAACTCACAGGCTTAAAAGATGTTTATAAACACAAAATTTGCCACTTGTGTAGAATTACAAAAAAAAGGTAAGAATTGTCTCTATCAACTTCAATAAATCACAGCATGAGAACACTGTAGAGTTAAAGAATGAAGAAAACACAGCTAGAAGTAGCACATAAATGAGCCCTGATCCACTGCCCATTGATGTCAGTGGAAAGACTTGCACTGACTTTACCAGATCTGGCATGTTGTGAAGGTTTGAAAAATACTAATGATATCTTTATGCAGGATATTTTCAAAACCAAATGGGATGCCTTTTTTTTTTTAAATCAATATCTTGTATAAAATGGTACTGCTTCACAGAATGTCCCTGTCCATAAGAAATTACAGGCAGGAAAAAGAAGAAGATGGAAAATATTTTTAATTAACCTTCAATTAATCAGAAACTTTTCTATGCCAAGAAGGAATATAACTGAAAACAATATGCAGTAACATGTTACAGCTGTTCATTTTGGAAGACACAAATAAAATAATTTCAATGTTGCGTTTTTACCTTTTTACTTCCCTCCTCATACCATATTTCTCTTTAAGAAATCTCTCAGCACAGTTAAATTGAAAGGTTATTCAGGAACTCTTGCACCCTTTTATTATTTTACCATATGAGGGTTCAGGCATGTTGTCAGGTCATTTGACCTCCTTAAGTGCATTGGCAGAACTCTGATATTCATGGCCAAGAAATTTTCCTCGTTTCATTTTCTAGAAGTTGTTTAAGTAATAATTTGTATTAATTACAAAAAGTACATCCTTAATTAACTGAGGAAAGAGTTATTTTTTCCCCAGGCATCTCTTACATTTTAGCTGATGAACCCAATGATTAGAGAGAGATGGAAGCTGATTTTTGAACATGTTGTTTTTTCTCATTAGTAAAAGAGATGGGAGTGATGAAGGAAAAGGTGATCAATACACAAAGAAAAGATCAGATAAGCGTTTGCCATATGAGTCAAAAAATACGCATGTTAGGAGGAGAAGCTATGAGAGCAAGCTTGAAAAGAAAGCTTTTATGGTGCTAAGTGATATACAGGATCTTGATTTAGACATGATTCTGCATACTTCGGTGGCTAAAAGAAAAACAAATGAAAATTAATAGGGTTGACTGTTCCAAGCTGAAGAACGCACAAACACACCTAAAAATGTGCATTGTCTGTAATATCTATTCACACACAAAAAAAGTTGTACCAAATTGGTGCATAAACACCAAGAGAGGTGTCCTTTGCTCCAGGAAGTGTGCTTCCAGGTAGAACAGGATGTTATTCAGTGCAAGTGAGTCTTGATCAATTACTCAGATAATTATTCAAGCTTATACACCTTTTCCAAGAACAGGTTTTTAAACTTTAGTGACAAAAGTCAAGCACAAAAGACATATTGCAAATTCTCACTCCCTTTCCATAGGTCCTGTGCATTTTACAGCCCCTGTTAGCTGTTCTTTCAATGACTGTTCTGACATACTCCTCCAGCCTCCTGGAACACGCTGTGTACAGGCAGATAGTATGTACCAACACTCCTCAGAGTGCCTCATCACTTCAGAAGAATAGTAGATATACAAACCCAATGTATATTTCACATTCAACTTATGAAAATAAATAAATTAGTGAAAGGGCTGTCACATGACTTACTGGAATGCATGAGTTCTTTAGTTCAGTAGTAATATTTCTTCATCTCATGATAACATTAATAGACTACAAGAAAAATAGTACAAATACTAATATAAAATGCAGAAGTACTCTTTCTAACATACTCATTTAATATATTAATGAACATATGCCAGATTAGCACTGTTCTGGATCTGCATTATGATGGTTTTAGAGGGCTTGGCTTTGGCTGACTTTCTGCAAGTACCAGAATAATCACAGGAACATTTGGAAATAAGTCGTCCTTCCTCTCTCAGTGTTTTCCTTGAGAACATGTTGCCACCACAACTAAATAAGTGTTGTATGAGGAAGAGATGTAACCTTTCTGTATCAGGATGCAGGAATATATAATCAAAAGATCCTCAACAGTGAAGGTGGACAGAAGCAGCTGGTTTCACACATGGAAAGAAATAAGGGCAAATACTAGTGAACTAGTGACAAACTCACACTTTCTAGTGCAATCAGGTCCAAGACAACTTGAAAGAGCCAGCCAGTAAAAGGGGTCTTCAATAACACCTTCACTTTTAACTCAGGTTTTGGGCTAGTTTTTCTTCTTTCTAGAAAGTAACTGAATTGCTTGATACAATGTATTATGGATCTCTTGGTGTTTCTGCACAATAAATCCTTTAAAAATATGTAAGAATTCTTAGATGGTATGTGTTTGTGGATGGTGACAACTTAGATTTCTTTCACTGAGAGAATGAACACCAGTGCAAAGTCAAAATCGTACTTTAGAATAGGTATGAAACTTTACTAGTAAGACAAGTATGTTAGCCAGTTGTGGGGAGAGGTAGGGGAACTCATGAAAGAGTATCTATCCACCTCAGATGGGAACACTGCTCTGTTCCAGTGGTGAATGTGTTTCAAGACAATCCCAAAAATGAATAGTTGACTTTACAGAAATTACTTTACCTCCTCATATCCAGATCAGCACTCATATCTTAGGTAAAGTTTTGCCATTATGCCCCTCTATACTTCACCTCTTCAGTTACCGTCAGTGAATTATCATAAGTTTTGTTCACTACGTGTGACTATGGGTCTTATTTAAATAACATCGGCTTCACTGGAAGTTGAATCTAGACTGCAGAAATGCTTGAAACAATTAAAATGGAATACATTCACATTGCTGAGCATGTATCCAGCTACAGATCTTGTGTGCTCAGGTTCTGAGAAACAAACATTTTGTAACTACTGTAAGACTTGCAGGCTTACAGTTTTGTTCCCCATAGATCTAGCTATTACTTTTTTGCTAGTTTTTAAATTCGCTTCCAGAAGCAGAACTTTCCTTAGCAATTTTTTAAGTTTTTAGTACAGATACATATGTAACATCACATATATAGTATCACATATATATTGGAGACTGAAAAAACTCAGCTTTAAAATTTAATTTTTTTAAAAATGTAGTTGAACCAGATTTATGACAATAGTCCTTTCACATATGAGGTGTCGTTATACAAGGCTGACTGGGACTAAAATTCTCAATACATGCCCTTCTACCAAATTCAGATTCATGCTAGAAAAATTATATACAATCAAAAGGTTAAGTGAGAATAGGTGTCATAGAGTGGCAACTGAAATATCTTTTACCTTTCCTAAAAAGTTGTTTCATACTTTGAAATTTATCACTAAATAAGATCCTCTAGGAATTAATTCCTTGTCCAGTTCCTATCTAGGATTTCTTTCAGATAGTAGACCATTTTTTGTTTCATTAATCAAAGACTGCCTTGTCTAATGTCCTGTCAACTCTCAGAATAACACGTGCTCCCTCTAATGTGGTTTAAGGTGCCTGCGTATCATTCATGGAAAACAGTCTTTCACTGAACCTAAATCTTCCGTTATTGTAAACGTGTTCCTTACAGTTAAATAAAATTTAAAAAATCCAAAAATTACAAAGCCCCTTTTGTTCCATATTTATATCAGAACGTCCCTGTATATATGAAAGTCAAATACTGCAAGCAGCTTTTCATCTGAGTATTGGAAGCAAATTGAAATAATGGAAAATACCTAGAGGTAGAAAAGTACAATGTGTTGCCCAATGGTTACAAGAAAAGAAAAAATCTGTTAATTAGGATTCTTTGTTTTGATTCCCGTTTTTATAAGAGACCGGTTTAAGACATATCCACCTCAGTTGTTTCAACAGCTAAAAGATGGTGGGCCACAGTAAGATGATTCAGAGTGCCAGTTAGGAACCTGTCTCCTTGGTCATTCAGCAAAGAGATTTCTTGGGGACTATGTGTATTGCCAGGCTCCCAAAATAGTCAGTACAGGCTGCTTTTAAGAATGAGTCAGAGCAAAAGCTGCAATCGCACTCTGAAGGACTCCACCTCTCACTGTCCATGACACAAAATGTGCCTAAGAAGCATCACTGAGTTACTTGGCCTCAGCTCAACCCCAGGGGAGCCAATCCCTCCATGTCTCATGTGGAAGCTCGGCCAGCTGAGGACACTGTCATATGAGCCACAGGATGTGAGCCTCAGCTGCCCTCATTACTCAGGTGGCCTCTCTGCTGGCTGAGGTTGGTATGAACATGGGAAGAGCCAGCTGTTTCTGCACATGGGACTGCCTTGGGATACCAGCCTGGACCTCAACTACACCTCCATGACTGATAGGAGTGGACCTTACCTAAAACACCTGACCCAGACAGTCCCATTCGAGCCTAGGTGTCCACACTGTGCAGGCTGGAGTCACGGGGACATAAAGAATAAGCCAGAGGAACCGTAACTCTCTACCTCAGCTTTTATGCCGCGCAGCGGTAACAGGGAATTACTGAGTTTCCACTGGAGCAAGTTTCTGATAAGAATATGGTTTTAGAGAACTGTTCCCAAGAACAGAACCATGCATTTCAAGACTAGATTGTGACTTGGTACAATTGAACTATTCTAGAAGTGACTTGGAGATGCACTGAGATGGGTCTCTCTTTGGTACTGACATTTATATTTTCAGGTAGTCACCAGTTTTTGAAAAAAAAGTCATTGAACACACAGCAGAACCTAATGTAGAAGGACATTTAAATATCAGAGTTAATAGATATTATTGCTATTATTTTCTGTTGAGATGAAGCTAACCATTTCAGGAGAACTTCTGCTTTTAAACTGTGAGTTTATTAGTTTACATTCCTTCTGATTCAGAATCACTTTTCTAGGCAATGATACTTCTTCCTCTCCTCTTAACTTTCCTCCTGAAATTCTAAATATTCCAAAATAAAGGTTTCAACCTCCTATTTCTTGTCTGAACTATGCAATTCAATTTCTCAACTACTGCCATATGAAGGGACTTAAAAAGCAGAATTACTACAACTGCATCCACACAGATCAATATTATCCAGCTGTGCTGCTCCATGAGCTGTGCTGCCTGAGCTGTCCCACTCCATGTGGATGCCACCTTCAGGGCCTCTACTACTGCACTGTTTTGTTTCCTCTATATCTGAATATCATGTTTTAGGTTGCCACGTTATTCATTTTCAAAGGTTACACTGACTCGCATACAATATATTGTCAGTGGTCTGAATGTGTCTCGGGGACTTAATTCGCTTATTTTGATTTCTAGAATAACTATTTCTTGATGGTATGGATCTCAGCATTTAAGAATCTTTGTGAAATCATTAATCTTTTCTTGTTTTCAAATTTTTAATCACCAGCGACATATGCATGTGATTTTCTTTTTCATTAATTATTGTCTTTTGCTGCTAACAGGGTAAGTTAGAAAAAAACAAACCACTTTCTGAGTAGCGAGTCCTTCCAGACTGTGGAAAACTGTTCATATCAATATAGTAACATATTAATAAGTATATACTGTATCTTCTGTCTGGAAAGCTCACAATGTAGTATCTTTTAAAGTTATGTACAAAAAAATCCCTTTTGTTATAAGTGAGAAAAATATCCATAAACCAATATACTGTGAAGGGCTACTTCCCAATAATTTAGAAAAAAGAAAAAACAGAACCTGTTAAATATAAAGAGAGATAAGCTACTCTAGAACTGCTTGAACTCTGGAGTCTACAAATGAATTATGGAAAATCTGAGGGATGAACCTAGGCAAAATGACATAATTGCATTTATGCTGTTAGAGGGAGAAGAGGAAAGGGGGAAACTATTGTGGTTTTGAAATCACAACAGAATGAACTCACTCTCGTTCTCAATACTTATTTTCATAGCTCATGTTACAAAGTTGTGTAATGATAATTTATAGGTCAGCTTGACAGAACCAGGCAGAGAGTACTTAACATGATCCTTACTGTTCCTGTCCACAAATCCAACAGCCTATATTGCCTCTCCTCTTCCCCAGACTATTTCAACTTTCCTCACAGCAATGTGTGATGAAAGGAAACACATGAACAAAAATACAGAACAAAGGGGGGAAAGGGCAGACTTTTATAAAATTCATTCAAAAACATTTCTAAAAGCCCAAAGAGCTAGCAGCTAGCGAGGATGCCACATTCCAAAAGCAACTGGGAGAATGCCTACAGAACTGGTGCCCACGACACAGACAGATAACTATTTTTTCTGGGTTTGTGTCTAAGGCTCTGGGTTCAGCATTTCAGCAGCTCATCATAACGCTTCCAGTGCAATGTGAGTGTGGCTTGCCATGAGTGGAGAACTGATAATTCATCTGTCACCAGTTGTCAAATCCAAGCCTGCCCAGATATAAACACCCACACCAGAGGCAAAATGGGGTTCCTATGTATAGAAAATTCTATTTTCAGTTACTGAGTTACCTAAAAATAAACTCTCACTCAAATACAAGAGTTGCCTTCAGTCCATTTTATTAGTAGCATTAAAATACCATGTACAATTTTGATTTTCAAAACTGTTCCTACCCTGGCAGTGTCAAGTGGTTGGATTCCAGTATTGTGTGAATACACTTTACATTCTTCTAAAGATCTGAGAATTTTCAAAGGGACAGTACTTTATATTTTGAAAAATATACCTCAGTGATTTTCTGCCAGCTGAACCATCCAAAGTGTCTGCCCTCAACAAAGATTCAGTGTTTTTGGCAACATTTGCAAGCTAGTCTGTTTTTTCCAATCCAGAAACATTTTCTTTGCCAGACAGTCATCTGAAATAACGTTCTTACACAGAAAATACATGTTCAGTATGTTTTGCATTAATACACTGTAAAAGACAATGAGTTCTGAGGTCCTAGAAGCTGGCACTGGATTGCAAGGGCAGTTACTTTCAGACTGAAAGTGAAGACACTGGAAGATGGCAAAGGTGATAACAAAGCACTGGGATTTCTAAAACCATAACTAGGATAACATCACTCTCAGGCTTTCAGGGTGGTGGGGCAGTGATGTTAAGGGGTGATATAAGATTACGTGATAGGGAAGGCTATGATAAAGTCAGACCCTCTCTGTGAGGAGGGGGAAAGGCCAGCATCAAGTTCATGTTGTTAGGCCATGGGGCAGCAGTACCCTGGCTAAGTAATACATGCCCCAGGTATTTTGAAGGTGAAAATGCTTAAGGATTATGAACAGAACAGCAATTCTGATGATACAGTAGAAAACTCAAAATTTTAAATTACAAATGTTTCCTCCCTGTTCTATGGAACTATCCAGAATGGTTTTTTTTAATGTGAAAAATGGGCTAGCCTTATAATACAGATTACATTGTTACATAGTTCATTTTATGAAGAGTAATTCCCAAATAAAATAGGGTTTGGAATCTATAATGATTTCAGGTTTTGAGGGACCTGTGAGAACCTCTCACAAATCATAGTCTGCATTCCATTATAAAAAGGAACAAATTCAGAGAATTTAAGTCTGTGAAGAGATTTGCAGATGTGAAAATAGTGCATAACATTCTAAAGGCACGGTCAGACACAGTTGGAGATCAAACTATGTCTAACAAATATAGCTGCTTCCCCAGCTACCTATTCTTCCTGCTGACAGAGGTTATAACCTCTCAGCAGAGCAGGACTGGCAGGCTTTCCTTATCTGCTTCTCTGTGAACACAGATTGCTCATAGAATGCAGAAGGTAGGCAGAGGCTTACGCTTTTCTTCTTTGACAGAGTTAGCTCAGATTCTACATTTTGCACTGAAGTGGTTAAAGAACGAGTATTAACTACATGCTGCTGGATACCTCTTCTGCCCTTCATTCCAGAGGACATTCAAATGCAGGCCCAACAACTTGCAGACCAATCTGTCTATGGTCTAAAACATCATCACATTAAAATTTATTAAGAATGTAGCAGCATTATGACAACACTAATATTCTTCAGAATTAATATTTTTTCTGGAGCAGCATTTCCTTTTAAGTTTCATGATGACTTTGGGTTTTTTCCCTCCCTCACTCTTCTGGGTAAAAGAAATACAGTTTTCTGGGGACATGTAAACAAACATTACAGAAGTTAAATACACATACTTCCCACTGAAAGTCTTCTGAAGTTGTTTTTCTTTATTTTCTTTTTGGTGCTGTTTTTTTTATTTTTGATGTTGTTGTATTCCGAGCTGGTTTTTTTTGCATTAAAATGTGATCTCAGAATTTAAAGAACTCAATCATTCTCACAGACAACCTGAACTTTTGGGGTATTTTATCTGCTCTCAATGTGTAGTATAAAATGTGACATCAACTGCCAGAGTGGGTGCTTCAAGAATATCACTACTCACTGTCATTATGAGAAAAAAAAAAATTTAAAAATCTCTTTGTTTTATACCTTTATGAAGTACGTAAGCCTTTTGCTTTTCTCCTCTGAAAAAAATATATGTGAAACGCCATGGCATATATTATCTATGGGAGCAGGTGATCTAGTTAAATGGCCGCAAACATACAGGCAGTAAAACTTTGTCCAGAAGGCAAAAAAAAAGCTTTTATAGAGAGGTGGTGTTCACAAGAAATGTTCAACATCTTCTAAGCATGGCCAGCCTGTCATTCCCACAGCCAAGGAGCAGATACAGAGCCTGTGTCAATTCAGCTACAGCACACAGTTACAAATAGCAGTCCCTGAAGCGGCAATGAAGCATCAGCAAGCTACCCCTGGGCCACTCAAACACGTTTACAACAACACACAGCTAACAAAAAAGCCCAGCTTGTGTTCAGCCTGCACATACATCATATGAAGGCCAGGGATGACAACAGGGGCCACTGACAGTCCTCTATGAACACCAACCTTGTTGCCAGTGCACCGGTTGAAAATACATGAAGCCACAGTTAGGACCTGTGAAGTCCTTCCTAGGGACAAGCTTTTTAGGCACTTGCAGCCTATCATCAATTTGTGCTTTTATTTGTTTCCCATTTTACATGTCACCCATTGAAAACACTGATTATCATATTTTCTACTCCTCAGATTCACCTACTCATCACACTTTTAGCAAGTTTTCTCCAATGTCTTCCTAGTGTAACACATTTCTTCTTCATCTCAGAGGTCCTTTCCACTGCTTTTTTCATTAGTTTTTCAGTGCTTGCTCTCAGGTTGCCCTGACTAGGCTCTAAAATAGCCATATTCAGTCCTTTCTCTTCTAAGGGTTGCTAGATCTGAGAGTACTTCTGGGAGCTCCAGGTATTTTCCATCATTTGCTAAGTCTTCCCTCCCTTCCTGAGATCCTGCCAAAGGCAGCAGGGTGGTCACTGGACTTAAAGGGTCAGTAACACCATACAAAGGTTGTGTTAAATAAATTTTCCTTAAAAATAGACTGCCCAGCTCTATTTGTGACAGTGCCCTGATATTTTTAGTCTCTTGACTTATTAATAAGAAAAACAAAGCTTGGATAAATTCTCCACTTGATTCTTAAACCATCAGTCTGAAAGACCATTTCCTCCTCCAGTGACAACTGAATTGAGCTCTGACTTTTGCTTAAGTTCTCCTTTGGCTTCAGTAGTTGGATAATGCTTTGTTTGTGTTTTAAAGCCTCTTTGCTGGGCTGTTTCTCCAACTACTCATCACTATCCTCTTTCTTTCAGTTGTATACACTTGAGATGGGAGATTTACTAACTATTCAGAATATTTGATACCAACAAGAAAAATACCCACTTGCTCTTTTTAACCAAAGAAAGAAGCACAGGAAATAACCCAATGTGACATTGGTTACCAAATAATTAATGGTAAAAAAATTAATGGTTTAGTCTTTGTACCATCACATCTTTAGCTATATGCTTCTGCATAGAAGGCTATCCATTGGATTGCTTTACAATAAGATAATAATGCTTCTTTGACGTGCCACACAGCTGACAGTCTTAAAAAAACCATAATTTTGTCACAGAACTAATTCTTACTATGATGGACCTTAGTTGCTTAGTTCTCTAGTACACTGTCATATAGAAGCTCCTGCTGGTCAGATTTTTCACGTTTCCACTGGGAAACCACGGCTAGGAATTTTTTCAGTCCATGTAACCAAGTTTTTTGTGACTTTATTCGTAAGTGTTGTTTGAAATTAGACAATCTGTCTTTTTCCAGATGCTGTAATGTTTTAGCAGCAATTCTAAACTTTCTCAAATGTATGTCATAAACCATTCTGCATCTGTGTAGTTTTTATATTCCAAATATGCATGCTTGTTTCCATATTTCAAATGTGCATGGCAGAACCTAATAAATCTAATGGTTACTGCAGTGTTCCCCATTAATATTGTGACTGTAACTCTATGCAAGAGGCAGTATTTTATTAATTTTGTGTACCACATTACACGCTATTTTCCCATCATATCCCCATGTCAACAGACAATAGTACTGAGAGCACTTATACTGAAGTATGCTCTGATACTGAGAAAAGAGGATGTCTGGACTGGTGTGCTGCTCTGGTTGGGGTAGATGGTAGCTCTGGGGCTCTATTTTGGATTTGTGCTGCACAGAGGGTTGATACTAGAGAGTTGTTGTTGTTACTGCAGACTGGGGCTCACACAGACCCAAGGCCTTTTCTGCTTTTTGTACTACCAGGCTGGGAAGGAAGTTGGGTGTTCATGGGAGGTTGGGAGGAGACACAGCTGGGACAGGTGACCCGAACTGACCAAAAGGATATTCCAGATCATATGACATCATGCTCAGTATACAAGGCAAGGGAGTGAAGAAGGAAGGGAGGACGTTTTGAGTGTTGGCATTTGTCTTCCCAAGTAACCATTATATGTTTTGGGGCCCTGCTCTCCTGGAAATGGCTGTACACCGGCCTGCCAGTGGGAAGCAGTGAAGGAATTCCTTGTTTTGCTTTGCTTGTGTGCGTGTTTTATTCTTGCCTGATTAAACAGCCTTTATCTCAACCCTCTAGCTTTTATCCTTTCAACTCTCTCCCTGATCCCACTGGTGAGCAAGCAGCTGCATGGTGCTTGGTTGCTCGCTGGGGTTAAACCACAAAACAGACTATAGCAGGCAATGCTGTGTTAGCAGTGAATGTTGAAACAATTGTCATGATACATTATGATGGAACACCAGTCAGTGAGAGCTTTAACAATCAAGCATTTAGCAACAAAGGCAGCCAAACGGTTGTACTGACCATCAGCACTGAAGTTAGATGTGGCAAAAGGAGTGAAGAAAAAGAGAAAAAGGAAAGAGAAGGAGGGAAGGAATGAAGGTGGGAAGGAAGTTAGAAAGGAAAGGAGAGAGAGAAGGAAGGAGGGAGGAACAGAGGAAGGGAAGAACGGAGGGAAGGAGACACTTCGGAAATAGTTTTAAACTTGTATACAAGAAAGCACTAAACCAACAAAACAGACCAAAATAAGAAGAGAGGCTTAAGAATCTAAGGCTAACTTCAGCACACAATGTTTCCTGAGAATCCACGTTCACATACCTAATTCACACATATGAAATGTATCTCTGACCAAGTCCCCACATAACACAGTGCAGCCATTCAAGCAAGACCTTTAATGCTTCATGGGAAACTTCATCTAGGAAGACACCTCAGAGTGTAGAATGGGAATGCTCCCAGTCTTGACAGTCAATTGGAGTACCCAGAAAATAATTTACAACTTCAGAACAGCATATTTCAAGTGTGAAAATGAAAAGAAATATTTCTTGTCAGTTCAACAAACCAAATCAAAACATTTTTGTTTGAAAATATTGAGATATGTGATTTTAATTTAAAACCAAAAAACATGACAAGATGTGGTTATTCCTGTGTACTCATTTTGAAATATTTCATTGCAAACAAAAAGAAAAATTGTATTTCAGTTACTTGCTTTGATAGGAATTGAAATCAAGCAATGAAATGTTGACATTTCCTACTGAGTGATCATTCCAATTTGTATCAAGTCCAGACAACAAGTGGGTTTTTTCAAGGAAATATCTCATTCAGCAAAGCAAAGGCCATCGAGGCTATCATCTCTGACAGAGATACTTAGTGGCAACTTGGTTTGTGGAAGAATGAAATGGATTCTAAGTCTGCTTACATAAATCAATGAAGTGCAAAAGCCAGAAATTTTGCAATTATTCTTCTGCACTATGCAACAATAAAAGATTACTGGCCAGAATATTGGAAGACTTGTTATCACAGTGCTTTGAAGCAAAAGTAAGCCACCCTGGAGCAGATAAAGCATGGCAACAATCCCACACAATTTCTGCACTGACACTGAAGCATAAGCATGTGGTTATTTATTTGTCTTCTACTAAAGTCTTTCACATTTACTGCAGAATAAGATTATGCAAAGGAGACCAGCTGACTTGTGGTAATGTTTCCCAGCAAGGAATTTTTCATATGTCAAATTTCTCAATAAGCAGCAACTACACAAAAAGCATTGTTTGGTTTTTTTCAGGTGCCACTACCTCAAAGTTCATAGCTAATGTGCATTCAGTGACTGCTAAACAACTCTGAGCACTGGCAGCCCTCATAAACAAGAACAGAAGTTTGTTATTGTTTTGCATTGAGAAGAGCATGAGGAGAAATATTTGGGGACAAGTGAGAGTGCATCAAGACACAAAGGAGCTTCTAGGAGGTTTTATTTAACTTATTTATTAAGACTGGAATTTAGCTCAGCACAAAACTTTCTGTGACTTTCTGGAAAAAATTTTCAGCCAAATTTAGAACAGCTGTGCTCTCCTGCAGTTGCATTAAAAAAAATCGTCTGTCACAGTGAA
Source organism: Grallaria varia (assembly GCA_013396735.1). NCBI lineage: Eukaryota > Metazoa > Chordata > Aves > Passeriformes > Formicariidae > Grallaria > Grallaria varia. The sequence goes on along the minus strand of VWZG01009805.1, from coordinate 48,205 downwards.
CTAACAGAAAGAGTTTATTCAGTTGAATGTAGTTTTGAGGATAGCAGGAAACTGCAGAATGTATCTTCAAATCATGCCTTTTTGGCATATTGTCAGTGGGTCAGGAAGGAACTTCTATCTCATTCCCCCATGTATTCAGAAGACCCTGTTGCAGTCAAGATGATGCTGCCCAGCTGTAGTAACTAGGACACACTGGTGTGAGTTTTCTTAAACAATGAAGAAGATGTGTTCCCACTTGCATAGTGCAAAGCACTGATAAATAGAACAGGCATGGTTAAATGAAACACTAGCAGAAATTTTGGACTGAGTTTCAACCACATGCAACATTAGACTTAAAAGAACATATCCCAAGATTATTTGAGTGATAAGAAATGGAGCTACCAAATGCACTCTTTCCCAGAAAATTACAAGTTTTTTGTTCTTCATGAGGAAGCAAGAATGCTGATAAAGAATGAGGGGATTGACATTGTGTGAACTTCAGAAATTCACTTCCATGCTGTGAAGTGGTCATAAGATGATTAATTTCTAATTAGAGCAGCTCTTGTGATATCAAGCTCTAAATCAGTTCAAAACTGCTTTGAACTAAACATTTTGCTTCTAGCAATCTGTTGAAAAAGGTGCCATGATCAGCACCATTTATTCTGCTTTACCACCAGGTCCTATCAGCATCCAACAAAAATCAGAATTTCTCCTTATGATGTCCATTATTAGTACAAAAGTTTTATAGACCAGACATAAGGTGTTTCATGTTTTAATTTATAGTCGGCTTGCAAGAAACTAACAGATAAGTACAATGGTTAAAACCCCAGTCTAAGAAATTCAAACCTGATGAGTTGTTTAATATGGAACTACCCTGATCCCTCTCACCCACAAAAATATCTCAGAGTTCACCCTTTCATCTGGAGTTTAGAAAGGCACAGCTGATCCACTCTTTGCATGAAATGAATTAGCTCCTTGAGCCTATTTCTCCTTGCTCCATGACAGGTTTTAACCAGGATAAGCAAGTGAACTCTTTGGTTACAGCCATCGCACCTTATTATGAAGTTGTCTGAAGTAGAGAAAGAATAACTGAGAATGACTGCATATGCCTTATTGGCTTGCAAGTCCTGGATTCTTTCCTAAAGCCTAAAGGGTTAGGGAGGCTCTGACAATGTGACATAATGATCCTAAAAGTTTTCTGTTCCTAAATTTAGTACAGTTTGTTATGCTGGATGTTTGAGGAGGATCTGCGGAGTGTTCAATTTTACATTTCTATATTTAAAAATTCAAATAATACCTAAAACAAGGCTTTACAGATTTCTGGAATGTGTACAGGGCATGAATCTAGACAAATTACTACCTTCTGTACTCCCATTCTTCTTCCTTTCTTCCCCCACCAAAAAACCCCCCAAAAAAACAAAACAAACAAAAAACCCAAACAACCAAACAACTATAGGATAGGGTAAATAAAAAGAAATGTCAGAGAAAAACAGAGAACGAGAGCAATACTGCAATATCCTATCAAAGAGGTATTTTGACATAGAGTGTAATTAACTGTATTTGAATAAAATTGTGATTGGAGGTCCTTTAGGTGTAAATATGTTCAATAAAGATGCAAAATCTATCCAGTTACTTGAAACAGAACTAGAAAATTTATATCAGAACTAGGATTCCTTTCTTATTAAGCAATAAGGATAAATACCTACTGGATTACCTAAGGTTCTACCAGATTTAGTTTTACTGTGTCTGTTTATTTGCTTGTTTCTAAACTAAATGCTGCAACTGAGGATTAGTCAGGGTAGTACTTTGGGTTTTTTTCACTGGAAAATTACATTCACAACAGTTTCCCTAGTTTTGCAATCTGTTCATCTATTAGATATGGCATGGGCATTAATAACCCTTGTTCAGTAAATTCATAAAGCATTTGTTTCATAAATCAATCATGGTTCTTAATTTTATCACATATTTGTGTATGCAGTATTTGATTATTAAGCACTGAATATGGTAGCTATTATTCAGAGAATCCCAAAAAGATTCTTTCTGGCCTCAAGGGGTTTTGTGGAAATGCCAGCTGTTAATACAGTGGTGCTAGCAATGTGCACTGTACTAGATTGGACATTTTCGTCCAGAAACAGGTCAGCATAGGAGGGATGTGAAGATACTTTCCTACTACATCTCCAGCGTCACTGTGCACAGGCTATGTTTTCCTGTAAGATATCTTTGGGGTTAGACAAATTATTGAGCACTAAAAAAACAGAATCAATCCCAACTCTTTTCAAGCTGCCTTCTGACCAAATCAAAACAATCATGGAACTGACCTAAAAATCAGAAACTGCAGTTTTAATTAGCATTTTGAAAGAGAGGAGTTAGGGACAGAAACTTACATTGTTTTCTTCCTAAATCCAGGCAATGTTGTTTTTAGGGACAGCTACTTGATTTTTTTCTCCCAAAGATAACCCTTCCCCCTTTTCTAGCCCCATGATATTAATTTTTCCTCCCTCCTCGTGGTGTTTTGCTTAACCATATTCCTATGCATACACACTAGGAACATATGTGCTGTGCAATATAACATGGCCACTCTAATAGCCCGTATTACTTTTCAATAATAGTGCTGAAAGCAAAAAAACAGGGGAAATAAGGACACACCATTAAAAGCAAGATTCCTATAAAGCTCTGTCTTTCCCAGTTAGGTGTGATATTGTTTATGAAGCAGCAGGAAGATACTCATTTTCTGGCTTCCAACATTCTGTCTGCCCTGGGAAATTTAATCTAGGTAACAGTAGGCAAAAATATTATACTTTGACCAGATTTCACATACCGTGAAGAGAGAAAGGGTTGGGACATATCTATTTTTAACCAAAAAGTTTCTAAAAATGATTCATTTTTGTGTTCTTGCTCACTAAAGAAAATAAAAAAGTATTACTTTTTGTGGTAAGCCACACAAAAATAAAAATCTCTTGGCCTTTGATTGGAAAGGAAAAGCAACACAGCAATAATACACCCAGTAGCAGATTCAAAACATAATAAATCTTTTTCTTCTCTCTTTTTTTTTTTTACTTTTTATTTTTGAACAGCAAGGAGTGTCAAATTCTAACCTTTTGCCTGAAGAAGTCGAATTGCCTCTTGCCCAAGTACGGACATGCAAAGAGAAAGAATTAACTATCAGAATAAGGGCAGTTTGGTGTTACACTGCTTTACATTCATCAGTTAAGAAATATGATAAAGATTCCATTAGACCCCCAGGTTCTCTCCAGTTCTTCAGCAGGCTTACATACAAAAAAGAAGACATGGAATGTAAGCTACAGTTCAGTTTACTCAGTGTAGGCCTGTCACCACAGAAGGGACTTTCAGAACTGTGCTGTTGATTTAGGATTAGATATACATGAGTGACTTTTGTTTATTTTATTAATGTTTGATATGACACCTATCATGATGGCACTTAAGTGCCTGTGTGGCTGTCTGCACATTGCATCATCTCTTGCCCCTCCTGAGAAACAGAAAGTAACTTATTTCTATTCTTACTCAAATGCCTTCACAATATTTTCCTTGTATGATCAATCATTTAAAGACAGTACAACTTAATAGACTTAACAAAGAACTGAAAAACAAGAACTCATTTTTAATTTATCACTAGAGAAATACTGAGTCCTTGGCAATAATAGCAATGTTCACTTCGTGAACATCTCCCAGCTGTGTCAGACAGAGCTGTATCCAACAGGTTTAAGATTACTTAATAGGCCTTATGCCTTATTTTCTTTTTCTTCAGATGCATGGATTATTCAGGTCAGGCTACAATGTGTTTGCTCATTTCACCTCTATGAGATAGAGATTAAAGCTTGATAAGTTTTCATGAAACAATGCAGATGGAAAGCACAAGCTGAACTCCATGCATTTTCACTGTTCTAAATGGGACTGTCTGTTTGAAGCATGAACAGGAGTATGCATGACAGATAATTTGCAAGCCACAATGGATCTTCCTTGGCAGCATATTCTATAATTGTGACATACCACAAAAAGTCCAAAGATCATGCCAATTCTGTTGCTAGTAGATCCTGCATCAAGCTATTCTTCCTGTCATTAAGAGATTTGATTTCAAAACTAGGTGTTACACCATACTGTGGCTTTTGTGACAGCAGCAAGAAAGGCACTGTGTTTGTTTTCCTGATGTGGTATGTTACCATACTTGTTCCATAAATATGTGTGTACAAAAATGAAGACTTAACCATAACCTTGTAAGACTTAAGTGACATTCAGCTATGGAAAGAAACAAAAAAACCAAAATCTTCAAGAGGAAAAAACCTGCAGTCTCTTCCTTTAACAGGCTACAGCAATTTTGTAGAAAAAGGGTCAGAAACTTTATGTCTATCCTTCTGAAGTTCCTACATTTATATAAAATGCCAGTAACAAATGAATTTACAGAGCAGATGTAGAATGAAGTGTGATCTGTGTTTTGCATCATCCACAAAATTTCAAAATCTGATTGCACACATATTAATTGTTTTTAAAAAAGGCTAAAATTAATTCTTTAATCCGGGAATGTTACTTTTCCTACAAGTTCTGCATATTCTTGCAACAAAAGTATCCTGCAATACTTAGATTTCAGATACATAGTATGGCACAGCTTTTCATAATTACTTCATAAAAATATTATGTCAAAATTATTATTAAGACAAAAGAAACAGTGCCATATTATATATTTAGAAAGAAATGAGTTAATCCTTCTTTAGGTTCTTAGATATGAGATTTAACATAGAGAACATTAATTTCCTTGCAAAATCAACCATTTTTTGGTCACTTCCAACCATGCTTGTGGACTGCCTGGGATTCCCCAGTACCTCCACAGTCAAGAACATGTTTCATTCAGCTGATCCTAAGACAGAAAAATAATTATATATTAACAGAAGGGAAAGAAAAAAAACACATTTATGATACCCAGCTGGATGATAAAAGTGTAGTGTAATACGTGGGTGAAAAAAAGCAAATATACCTGTTCAGATCCTTGAAAAGTTCTTCAGTTGATTACAGATGAAACAAAGAATTTAGCAAAAGCCTCTCTTCATTATCAACACAAATAGGCCTTCTGTCGTGTCTGTCAGCTGTACTGAAATACTACAGTCGGTATTATTAGTATGCATTGGCTAACCTATATACAGATAGTGTCTCTGCTCAAAAGCAAAGACTGCTCAAACTTCTAACCTACCCTGTGTTTTGGATGTGACAGATAAAATTAATAAGACTTTACGATGTTGCTTGATTTACTATTCATTATTATTTAACTAAAATCAGTGAAGTCAGAGTTCCATTTTAAGAATTAGATTACCTACAAATAGATGCCTTTGTAATGGAAAACCTCAGAAATTCCTTAATGTTAGAAATTACTTTTTTTTTAATCACTCTCCTTTTTTCCCTTTCTTTTAGACAAACCCAACGTTCTCCATCCCTTAATTCTGTTCCCAAGCAAGCCTTCCACTTTAGAGACACAAGCCCAAAAATGTAACTCTTTGTTGTTTGTATGAGAGGGTTTCACATTCCTCTGTAGGGCCAGACAAACAGTTACAGTCAGACACAGCAATGAGTTGAACTGTTCCATGCCATAGAAATCCAGAGTGAGTCCATCCAATGTGCCTTTTACACGGGATATGAGGCAATCTGCATCAGAATAGTTGGAAAAGTCTCAGTAACTATTGAAAATTATCATTTACTGAAATGCTCCTGGAGGCTGAGAGAGATGAAGTTCAGTCTGGCTCAGCTCAACAGACCAAGATGCATTACAGTTGGAATCATATCGGCAACTCCTGCCAGGTCATTCATGGTATTATACAAAGCCCTTTATTGTGCCTGAGTGCAAGAAAAGTGGTAATGACAGCTGGTTTTCTGCCTGACTCTGTCTCTGGACCATTTTATATTCTAGAGCATTAAACAGCAGATGTAGACTTATATATGTCAGATTTTCTTAGAGGTATAGAGGCCTAAAGCTGACCTTCCATGTACTGCATGCTGCTGTGCATGAATTCCAGTTACCTCCTGGCTCATCCCACTGAGTCAGGTCTAGGCTGGAAAACCAGAATTTTGAAAGAATGTGCTGGTAGGTTTCTCTTGATTCATTCCAGAGTAAAGTTTATACGCAGTTTTATTTGGAAGAAATATCTTTTTGGGTAAGGCTATCTTTCATTTCCATTTTGCTTCACTAGTTCATGCAGAACTGTTATTGAACTTAAGCCAAATTCTCCCTTTACTTATATTTGTTCACACTTTATCAACAAGCAGCCTCAGGTTGCCTTCGTTCATTGTAACTCAGCAGTGAATTTGACTAAGTTGTTTCAATTAATACAGGAAACTGTCAACCATTTTAAACTTGACTGAGCTGCTTCTGAGTTCAGTTCTGGACTACCACAGAAATACTACCTTCTAGCTCAAAGCAAATACAGCACAAGAAGCCTTGCAGACAATTTCACTCAATACCACTCTGACCACTCAAACCCCTCTGGCCAAAGGAGTATAGCAAACCAAACTACACAATTTAGGAAAAGGTTGGTTTTGCTGGCACTTGGGCATAAGGGGTGGTATGAGCCTTATCTTGTGAACTTTGGAACTGTCTATATCATATTAATCACTTTTACATTTCTGAAATACAAACAGTAAAGGCTTGCTCTTACTTTCCTTACTAAAGGGAAGTTTTACAATGCCTAAGTGGGGGAAAAAAGGGAATGATGTGATTCTGGGTCTGATCCTGATCTTTCTTAGCACATATCAGAATTAGTTCCACCACATGCAAAACTGACAACACATAAGAGGATTTCAGAACCAAGGTTATTAATGAAAAAATTATAATCGTTATGAATATTTGGCAGTGATTTGATATCAAACCCCTCCTATTCTAAGCAACTTTCTCAGTGTACCTATAAATGTTTTCCTAATTATGTTCTGACTTAGAAAGCCAGCTAATAAGCAACCTAGTAAAGGAATAACATTCACCGTATGAACTTCGATCAGCCCAGCCACAATAGGTTAATAGGAAAGTACAACTCTAGGTCTGGATGACGTGTTGTGATGACTCTCTGTCCATTCCCTGGCAGGACTGACACAAATTAAACACATTTGAGATGTTAGGGACTGAATCCTGAAATAAAGTATGTAAATAAATTCAGACTTGTTATAGCTTATGTGGGACTGTACAAACTGCTTGTTTCATAAAGCTCTTCCTTGTTTATTGCCATACACTTCTACTGAGTAGTGTTTTGACAATGTTTAATAGCATGGTAGGTGAAAGTAAGCCTAAGAAGGTTCCAATTAAAGATAAGACTGACTTGTTCTAACACAAGCTTAAATGATCCTGTGTTTTCCCAACAAGCCTGTTTCTAAGTTTTGTTCAATGCACTCAGAGAGAAATTCCCGATGGTAATGGACAGCAAAGTCAAGAGACTTTCCCTACTACCTGAAGAAAGTCCACCATGCATGATGTGGCTAGGCATAAAATCAGGAATTTATCTGCCTCTAGAAAAAGAGTCATTTCATAACTGGATCAGTTACAGACCTACACATTTCTCCATGGTAGAAAGTTCATGATAGAAAGAGGCTCAGTCTCCTGGGGGTTTGGAATCTACTTCACTAGTCAGAGGATCATTAGAGCCTACAGAGTTTGAACATCCAGATACAGGACTTTGGCAGGGGCCTCTGAATATAAACTTGGAGAGCAGTTCCAGTTTTCAAGCCCTTTGGAAAAAGTTGGGCAGACACATTTCATTTCCCAGAAATGTCCTTAGTTTTTAATGGGAAATGGCATCCATGACTTTAGACTGTCTCAAAATCCTAAAAAATCATGTATTTCTCACTCAGCTATGGGGTTTCTGGGTAGTTCCAGGCTGAATTAGGGATTCCCTATTTGTGAGGGCCAAGGTTCAATCCCACGCATACTTTTGTGGAACAAAGAAGAAATGCACTTACTCTTAGAGATCAACACACAGGACTTCACCTTAGGACTTTAACTCTTCAAGAATGTAAAAACACAGACAGAAATAAGCAGAGCAAGACTCTTCACAGGAATCTGAAAAGAAATAGAGATAAAAGACTAAATAAAATAGACGTACACACCCACATCCTTTTTTCTGCATCAGTTTTCCCACTACTCCAGAGATATTTAGGCTCTAATCAGAGCTGAGGTGCCTAGGATTCATCTGCTCTTTACTTGTATTTTTAATTATGACTCTTCCATTCACTCTTCCATTCACATACTTTCATTTACCTTCCTTAATGCACAGCTAAATTTTTCTTCCTCCTGCCATTTTAACTAATCTCCCTGTGCCCAAGCCACCTTATATTCCAAGAGACAGAGGCACACACATGTTCTCCTAGGATTTTAAAGATGAGGATCAAAATATTGCTCTTCTGCTGTTTTGGACTTTTCTACCTGTAAAACAAATTCTGTTGCTCACATTTTTAGTAATTACATTGTCCCAGCATATTTCAAAGCAGTTGTCCATTAACATTTTCATTCATCCAGCAGAGATGTGCAGCAGCCGAAGTTGTCAACTGAGTGACCCTGCGCTGAAGACACTAGATGTATAGCAGTATGATGGCAAGACAACCATAAATTAAAGTTCATAAATAGCAGTTCTCAAAATCATTGTATCCTTTAACAAGACTGTCAAAAAAAAAGAACAATCGATGGAACTGCTGTGCAGTAATACTTGCCATCTGCTTCTTTCTAGAATGCTTTCTGTGGACCCAAGTGAAGAGAACATGACAAGGAATATTAGTTTCCTTTCAGTGTGGGCTATTGTGAGGAGGAGAGTGATGTGTGCATTTCATGGTGACTTCACTTCTGTGTATTGGATTTGCATGGCAAGGTTTTGGTATAGGAAGGTCTGCAGGGATGGCATCTGTGAGAAGCTGCCAGAAGCTTCCCCTGTGTCACATAGAGCCAATGTCTGACTCCAAGACGAACCTGCTGCTGGGCCAAGACTAAATCCATCAGGGACAGTGCTAACATCACTAGTATGGGATAGCATATTTAAGAAGGGGAGTCTGCTGGAACAGGCTCCTGGCAGAGGCTGATCTGTTGGGAGAGGAGTTGATGCAGCAGCAGGATTGCTGGGACCCACGATGGAGCAGACTGTTCCTAAGGGACTGTAACATGTGGAACGGACCCACACTGGAGCAGTTTGTGAACTGCAGTCTGTGGGAAGGACCCATATAGAAGAAGTTCATGGAAGGAGGGACCCCACACTGGAGTAGGGGAAGAGTGTGAGGAGGAAGGAGACGATGAGTGATGAATTGACCTTAACCCCATTCTCTGTCCCCCTGTGCCAGTGCAGGGGAGGAGGAACAGCCGTCATTTGAGAAGTTGAGCCCGGGAAGAAAGAAGGAGTGGGGAGAAGGCGTGGGAGAAAAGTGTTTGAAGTGATAGTTTGTATTATCTCATTTCTCTACTCTTATTTGATTGGCAATAAATTAAATTAATTTTCCCCAAGTTAATCCTGTTTTGTCTGTGGTAATAATTGGTGAGTGATCTCTCAGTGTCATTATGTCAACCCATGAGGCTTTTGTTACATTTTTTCTCCCCTGAGCAGCTGAGGACGGAAGTGATAGGTTTTGGTGAGCACCTGGCATCTAGCCAGGGTCAATCCCCCACATTCCCTTTTTTTTTTTTAATGGCATGAAGGGCCAGGGTATACAGATAACCTGGCTTAAAGCAGTCAGAGAGGGATTACAGAGGGAAAATGAACTTAGCATGATTTTTATAATATTCTAGACTCCATGATTTAAGACCAAGAAGGAGAAATTAAAAAAAAACACCAAACCAAACCAAACCAAACCAAAAACCAAATGAACGCAACAACCAAAAGCATTTCTTAATTAACAAGTCCTTGGGCAATAAGTCTGGAAGTATCTTCAGGAATCAGTTGGAGAAAACTGTTTCAATACAATAGAAATTATATCATGGGTCCCAAGAAAAGACAGTGGGGGCAAAGTGTAGAAACTCATTTTCCACAAAGGGAAGGGACTGTAGTTGTTTGCAAAACAGTCCTTGGGAAATAAAGGAGTGCCACACCACGGTGCAGCACAATTTGTAGTTCTAAGGACAGGACCATGAGCAGTGTTCACTGCTGCAGCATCCTTTCTCTCAGTATGATTTATTTGAACAAATATAATAAAATGGCTTTCTCTATTGCGTACTGAAACTGAACAAAAATCAGAGAAGCAACAGCACTGCCAAGAATAGGTTTTCAGGGTAGGACCTGTAAGAAACATTGCACTGCTAAATTTTACTGATATTAATGAACTTGCACCAAATTAAGTATAGAGTGCTTGCTCAGTCTCTGTTCTTCTGGTGAGTGAATGATACAATTTTTCAGGTGAGCTCTTCTGTAAGTAAGAGACAGAAATTTTTAAGAGAAAGTTTTGAATCCTGCAGAATTCACACATGTGAATTTCTGCATGCACCTTGTTAATGAAAATGCAGAGCTGGATAATTTGTTACTTCTAATTTTATTCTTAATGAATCCATAATGGATAGAGGTATTCGAGACTAAATACCTAAAAGGAAGCCATTTCCAGGCTGGGAATATAACCTGATATTCACTTCCAAAGTCTTAATTTTTTTTTTTTTTTATTTCTCTGAGAGAATGTTTCATAATTTTTGGGCTAAAAAATACAAACAAAAATCAGCCACATAAAACTCATTAATAAATTATGATAGTAAACAAGTCTGCATGAACAACATAACAGCAAAATTATTTGGTCCTGCATGTATTTTTGTTTGAAGCATCCAAGAAAATTTTATAAAGATAAATTGTCAACGTATTTTCTAAGTAGAGTAGGAACTGTCAAGGAATTGCTCACAATATTTCTAGTTACACATTCCTAAGATACAAATAAAAATTTTTCTGCATATCATTCAATTAATTATGAATGCTTCTAGGTGAAGGCAGAGTTAGTTCTGGCCTTTTATGGACAGATAAAAGCTGCACCTGCATTAATCTGCTTTATGTAACGAAATCACATTATCATTTTTTTCCTGTAGTGAAAAAGGAAGAGCCCATTTTAATGAATGACAACTAAGAGGCCAAGCCTATCTTCTGTTTCTGTATCTGCTTTTTTGGCATTTGCTCTGTAAAATAGCCTACTACTGTCAAGATACAGGAGCAAGTTCATGTCTGTTAACAGAAAAAAAGTGAAATAGTCTAAAGCAGTGATTGTCAGCTAAATCCAGTTCATCTGCAAAAGTGTTGCTGTTTCCACTGGTCAGTAGTCCCAGCTTTTTCTTCACACCAGCTATGCCATTCAAGCAAGTTTTCAGAAGATCTTCTTTGAATCCCTGTGTAACATACTCCTAACCAAGGCTATCAAAATGTAATTTGTAGCATTCAATGAGGAAAGAGAGAAGGCTGAGACCACCAAAGTAAGACTTTGGGGATATTAAAATTTTTTATGCCTAAATCAATGCACCAAAGGAGTATGCTTCTGCTGCAGTAATCAACAGCATTCCTTATAAGAAAGAGAACCATTGCAATATTTCCTAGATGAAGCATTTTAGTCTTGGATAATAATAGCAATGATAATATACTTTGGTTTGGGGTTATGCTGAGAATGACACTAAGTGAATGTCGCCTTATTTTCTCCTCTCTCCACAAAGTACATGGGAGGCAGCAAAGTCTGAAGGATACTCTCAGTAACCCAGTGAGTTCTGAATGTTGTTCTTTGTCTTCCACTGCAGTTCAGACATCTGGCATACCTCAGGCGAAACTACTCCGCTGCACAACTAATCCCTTCCATTGCGTCTTCAGTTGCTCAGTGTTTGTGGAAGGCCATAACACCCTCCCACATTGCTTTCATTAGTCTTAACCTCAGCAGTCTCTTACCCTCCACTTTCACTGTTTACAGCCCTCAGTCCTTTAGATAAAATCAACCAGATTTTGGACACTGAGTAAGAGCGTTTTTGAAAACAGAGCGAATTTAGTCAGCTGGGAAAATGCACAATTTGGGTGCATTGTTTACAGGCAAGATTTTCCAAAGAAATCAGACCTACCTACGCCAAAACACACTAGAATATGTAAATTTTTCCATATGGTAGAGCAGAGTATTTCTTTGCATTGATGGCCCTGTACCACACTGCAACAGCCAACCTATCTGATCCTATAGAAAAATAGTTGTTGGGACTATATTCAGGTTTTGGAGGCAGTAGTTTGAGGCAGGTAGAGGTGGAATATGATGAGTCTGTGTCAGTTTTAAACAGATCTGTGTCCTTCTGCCTAAAGAGTTATGAAACACAGCTGTAACCAACCTGCACATGTTTACTTCCCTTCAGCAAGTGTGGACACTATTCATTTGGGCTAATTGGTTGAAGACCAAGAATTTTCTCCCTTCCTCATGATATGAAGATATGAATGATGAGTCTACCAAAATTCAAGCTGTCTTAATTTACAGAAAAAGGAAGCAGTTCAGGGGATAAGGATCCTTGAGTTGGAGAAGAAAGGGAAGTATGGAGTTGTGCTACCCAGGGATAATGGAGGAAAATGAGGCTGGAAGCATAAATTTCCATACTTCTGCTTCTGTGACTGCAGTGAGTCATCAGAGCATAAGTTATTCTCAGAAAATCTGAAGTTTCAGGCTACAACTCCCTGTTTTGGTTTTTTTTTTTTCCAATGGAGAAAAAAAAAAAAAAAGATCTAATTTTCAAAAAATATGATCTAATTTTCTTTACCTCTGAACTTCATACATGCTATAAAGTTATACTAGCAAACTATCTGAGGTGTTTTTTATAAAATGGAGTGAGGTAAGTCCAAGTATAGTCAGCCAGTGTTTATAGGGCTATATTGTTTTAAACAATTTTTGGAAAATGTGTTTTAGCCTGTATTTCAAACAAGTCTCATGCTCAGTGTAAAAGAGGCTTTCCTGTATTAATTCAAAGTACTCTGAAGCCCAGACACAACACAACACTCAGCAGCTCATAAATTTGTCAATGGATGAATTTAGCTTAAGAAAAATAAGTTGCATGAATTGTAGGTGTGGCAGGGAGCACCACCTATATTCTTCAAGTTGCTTTGACTCTTTCCAGTTGGTTGTAACTTGTTATAACTTTGCCAATTTCTGACTTCCAGTTCAGAATTTTTCTAATTTTAGCTACAAACCTTCCATGCAGTTATCTGCTATTTAAGCTATTTGGGGAATTTTCAGTCAAAACAGCTCAGCGATTTCTGAGGGCAAGTGAGGGGAGAAAACTGAAGATTTTCATGTCCAGAGTGATAAATTCCTTTGCTCTTTAAGATACTGAAGGGTCGACTTGCTTTGATGCAGGATGTCCCATTCCTAACTCGGTGCAAAATTCACCATACCTTATCAAAATGACAAAAATTTCAGAAGGCCCAATTAGTACATGAAACAGAAGTAAATGTTTGCTGTTGGAAAAGGTTTCCTTAAAGCTCTGCCTACACTGAATGTGCAGCATCCCTGGGCTAGAAAGTGTTAGCCTTTTAAATGGGGTTCCCAGCTCCTATGGGGAGCATCAATGGTGCTGGGACACATCTGTGCTGCTGAGATGCATCAGTGCTGCTGGGACACATCAGTGCTGCTGGGACGCATCTGTTCTGTTGGGATGCATCAATGGTGCTGGGACACATCTGTGCTGATGGGACGCATCAGTGCTGCTGGGACACATCTGTGCTGCTGGGATGCATCAATGTTGCTGGGACACATCTGTGCTGCTGGGATGCATCAATGGTGCTGGGACACATCTGTGCTGCTGGGATGCATCAATGGTGCTGGGATGCATCAATGTTGCTGGGACACATCTGTGCTGCTGGGATGCATCAATGGTGCTGGGACACATCTGTGCTGCTGGGATGCATCAATGGTGCTGGGATGCATCAATGGTGCTGGGACACATCTGTGCTGCTGGGATGCATCAATGCTGCTGAGATGCATCAATGGTGCTGGGACACATCTGTGCTGCTGGGATGCAGCACGGTCTGGCGGCTCCATGGAGCCCGGAGCTGGAGTGCGAGGGGCTCCCCATAGTGGTGCTTGAGGCAGGGCTGGGGTCGGGGTGGTCTCAGCGCTGGCAACAGGTGGCTTATCGGGGCCAGGCTGGGATGAGGGACTGAGTGGGCCTAGCTCAGGGCCCGTGGCCAGGCAGAAGAGGCCATGGAGTCTGCCCCTGCTGCGGCATCAGGGGGCAGGGTCTGATGGCTGATGGGCTGGCATGGGGCCCTGGGCTGTGGGCAGGCTGGGGGGAACGCTGGGGGTGCTCAGGGACAGGGGGCCCTGTTAGTGTCCTTGAGGCCAGATAAGCACCATGACAAGGAAGGCAGCCTTGTCGCTACGCCCAGGCTATGGCAGGAATAGGTATGAGCAGGCCAGCAAGGGGAGACTTGGCATGGAAAAGACACATCGTAGTTGTGAAGAATGAAGGTGAGAAGGATAAGCATGAGGAAAAAAGCCAAGTTCGAGTGAGAAAAATAGGGGAATGGGGCGGTAAACTGGAGACAGAGATGGGTCCATGACACAACCTGGTGGACAGGCAGGACTTAGCCAGCTCACATTTCTTTGCAAAACATGGAAATAAATCAAAAATTGCTGAACCTAAAGACATTTCAGCTACCTAAACACCGATAAAATTCATGCCTCAAGCGCTACTGTACAAATAAAATTATAGCCTAGTACTTCAATACTCCTTATTATTTGAGTGTTGGAGTTCTATGTAGTGAATCTAAAATCCTCTGTCCTGACAGCAATCAATGGAGCTCTCAGCATGATACCACACTAAATGTTTCTGGCTGTTTCAGTGTCCACTTTCAAATACCTGGTATTAGTGTGGCAGAATAGGAGATAATCTGTTTGTGTGGTCCTGGAGTACTTCCAAACCATCAGCTTCTCCCTAGTAGATTAATCCCACCTTGGGATTCAAATAAGGCTTTTGTCTGTGCTGCGAATAGACGTCAGCAGTGCATACATTTTCCAGATGACACACATCAAATTAAAAATGTCATTCTGTCAGAGTAATATTGATATGTTTAATATTAATACCTGAGGTGTGGCAACTAAGGAACTAGTTGGAAATGTGACTCTGAAAATGAATGGCCAAAGGAAGGAAATAAAACCACAACAAAATTCTGATCCTGAGTAGTAACAGCAATGAACTTAATGAAAAAAAACATTGGAATATTGGAATCAAATATGTAATGTGGTCCTTAGAAATTGCTAGATAATAAAAAGACAGCTGAATCTGTCTTTTTTGAGCACCAGAATGCAGTCAACATTAGTTTTAATTTGGTTTTAATGTTATTACTATGTCTATGTGGGACTGTAACTCACAAAGATTCAAAAGTATCTTGAAGTGATGTAATTCACTCTCACCTGAAATATGCCACTTTTGGTGCAAAAAGACCCTCCCAAATAGGTTTTCCACAACAGAGAAAATTCTGTAGTTAAATTAAAAAGGAAGTGAATTTTGCCAATTGAAAACATGGAAGTAATTTAGGCAGGCTAAATTCAATGACCAGAACTGGAATTTTTAAGGCAAACAAGGATTAAACACTATGCTGTTACCGAACATTCCCTGGATTCCTTTGAAGCCACAAGGGACAGATAGCCAGTTTTCCACCTCTTGTGTTTCACTGGGCCATACCTCCAAGGGAACTTGTTGCTTCCATGACAGGAAGAACCCAAAAGTCTAGCCTTTTTTCAGCTATAAATGATAGTGGTTTGGTTCTCATTTACGTGTGAACATTTCTTCCTTTGGTACCCATGTTTTTCTATATGTTTCTTCTACATCATTGTCAATGACCCTCTCTGGGACCATATCTCACACTTCCAGATTCATTGTCAGTTTCCTGGTATTTATTCACTCTGTGTGAAATACAAGGATTTCTCATCTTGAATCAGCCCTTCAGATCTCGTGAACAGAGTTAGACTGAATTACTAGAGAAGTAAGATTATTTTTGACTTCACTCACTTACTAGAGAAGTAAGATTATTTTTGAATTCAAATTGGAAGAATATTTCCCAATAGTGGGAAATGCATCTGGACTAAAACTCCCCCCTTATATTTCTTTTGGTTTAAAGCTTAGAAAAGTCAAACATTCTTAGGCCAGAATATTACAATTTCTAAGAAAACTATTACAGGAATATAATAATTGATGGAATTCCATATTTTATAAATGAAAACTAAAAACTCACAAAAATCTGCTTCATAAGACAATGAACCTGTTATATGGATTGTGTAGCATTGGAAAACTGGCAAAAAGGAGGAGTTGCCGGTCCATTGGTTTGGTCTGATGTGTCCTTCCATTAAGCTGTACTTCAAAGTGTGATCACAAAGTCACAGAATGTGCTGAGTTGGAAGGGACCCACAAAGATCCAACCCTTAGCCCTGTACAGGACCAGCCCCAAGAGTCACACTCTGTGCCTGAGAGTATGGTCCAAATACTTCTTGAACTTCACCAGGGAGTCTGTTCTAGCACCCTACCGTACTCTGGGTGAAGAACATTTTCCTAATATCCAACCTAAACCTCCTCTGACGCAACTTCAGGCCACTCCCTCAGATCCTGTCACTGGTGATACTCTCTTTCTTCTTGCATTGCCTGATAGTTGAATGATGATTTTAATAGCAGCTCTCACACCCTTCTCCTAGAATTTTTGATCTGTACTGTTCAAAGTAGCTCACCAGTTGCAGTGATTCATAGATAGATAAGACTATTTTCTGTGTGGTTTTGTTTTACCCAAACTGCTCATGTAGTTCTCAATTAGTTTATGATGTCACTTCAAGGTGTTACTCCTCTTTATAAAATTCATGGGTAGAACAAGTATCAAGGGCAAATGTGGAAATCCAGGTATAAGTAGCAGAAACAATGTAACAATGTCCATCTTTTCCATGACATACTGTGTATTGACATATTGTGTATTGACATATTGTGTATTGACATATTGTGTATCCTAATGTCCAATAGAGGCTCCTATTACTTCTGCTGGTACTGGCTCTTGATTATTCCTCATACCGTTCTGCTGAATTGTGGAATAAATTATTCAGAAACTCTTGATCCGAGTGGTACCATTTCTCCTTCCCCTTTCACAACTGAACAACTAAAATTTTCAGTTAAGGGAAATGAAAAGGAAAAAGTAAATGTTTCACAGATGTTAGAACAAATAAGATCCAACCACTCAGAGCTCCCGATCATGATCACACAATTTTGTGACACTAAACTGAACAAAATCCATAGACAAAATGAAATAAAAAAAGGAGAATGTCTTAGAAAGTTCAATATATTTACACACATATGTGGTGATGAACTATATCAGATTCCTATAATCTGAATGTTCCATTGAGTACAAATGAAGTGAAATACTAGTACGAAGCATCTGAGAGGCCCACATTTTAGTATCTGTTGACCAAATTCTCCCAGAGTGGCTTTTTCATAAACAGAAAATCAAAATTGCACATATACTTGCACACGTGTGCATTCATGTCTGTGAAATGGCCACAGAAATAGGGCATATTCTCATATATATAAAATGTGTGTATTCTGTATAAATTGCATGCATTCATTATATTTTTGGTTGGATGTTTTTATACATGATAGCAAAAGCATTCCTTAAGGCTGCACTGCTATTCTAGTAAGCACTGTGCCAGAATCAAAGAGCCTGTTTAGTAGTTCTTCTCTGTAAGCTGGAGTGTACAGAAGCTTCACCATTTTCCTCCACAGGTGAATTTTGTAGATCTACTCTCCCTCTGCATTCTGTGACTCCTTATTAGTTGTAGTATCAAGGACTCAAATGATTGCCATTTTACCCTGGGAGATCATGGAAACCTGGCAATGGGCTGCTTGGCTAGCTGCACCACAGAAAAACATACTGCTGTGTTTTAGAAACTCTGTGTTATAACGCAGCAACTGTATCATAGGGATTTTTTTTTTCCCCCCACATCTTTCCAAATTCTACACTGTTTATAACGTCAGAAGGATAAATGTGTCTGAAAAGGTAAGGTTTGAGAAGTGCTTTCTTAGTGGCAGGTAAGTGTTTGAAGGATGAATAGACCCACCATGGGAAGGGATTGAAACACTTCATGTCCTCTCATTCCACTTTCATTCAGAATACAGATGTCTATCTAATTAGTTATAGTCCAGAAACTGTTTTAGCTATATTAAGCCAAAACCACACTCAAGAATGACTGGACCAGGATTTGTTCAGGTAGCAAGGTTATGTATTCAGGCATATATTCCTCTAGAGACTGCCTTTGGAATAACATGTTTCCATCCTATGTTTCACAGAGTAATGATAATGATACTTTATATCCCAAATCTATATCCTAGTTTTCGAGACGCTTCTACAGTGCTGACTACCATATTTAATGAGGAGGGTTTTTTCTGTCCCATCTGTCTGTATGCACTTGTCATCTCTGGTCTTCCTCCTTCAGCGTGAAGTTTTCTGTTCCTTTGGTGGTAAGGCAGAGCAGGAATGGACCTGACCGAGGGAACTTACAGCTATAACCCATAAATAGTTGTCCTTCTCCATAAGTTGTCCACTCATTGAACAAACACTTAATACACTTGTTATTTTCCTCCAACATTTAATTGACCAAAATTCAAAACTGCAAAGAAATTCCTTCGTCAGTCGGTCTGTACCATTTATAAGTAACATGTTAGAAATTCTTTCATATGTCCCTTTTTGTGCTGGGTTTGGACTAGCCTGTATTACTTTCCTCCAAAGCCTCTTGTTGTAAATGTTGGTTATTTTCCTTGTTTAGGCAACACTACAGAGAAGAGGCTGTTGAGCAGTTGCTGATTTTTTTTCAATACGGCCACTTCCTTTTCCACAGACACAAAGTAGCCCTGTTTGCAGCAGGACATTTCTGGTGGATCAAATCATGGCTCTAACAGATTTAGCTTTGGGCAGTAAGAGTATATTATTCCTAATGTCTACTTTCTTTTCAAATGTAAGTCATACATATAAATATGTACGTATTTCAAACATAATTTCTATATGCAAACTAAGCTCTTTGGAGATTTGTTTTAAATATCTAAATAAAGCATGTTTTAAAATCCAAATATCTTTCTTTAGAATCTAATTTTCAGAGAACTCCACAAAGCTGACAAAGTACTTTAATTTCCATTTCAATTTACAGTCTCTAAGTCATATTCTTCTCCAAAATCAGTTTCTTCATTAAATTGTTTGTTTTGGTTTGGGTTTTTTGCAAGGACTGTGAGACATTAACACAAATAATTCAACTTTAGTTGAATCACAAGGTCTAGTTCAGTAAAGTATTTAAGTGTTAGTATTCAGCAGAACACTTAAAGACAGGACTAACTTGGAGTTTTAGAGATAGTCAAGTGCTTACAACCCATGATTAAAGAAAAGTGCTTTGCTGTCTGAGCAACATCTCAGGATGGTCAATCCAGCCAGTATAAAATAAACTGGATATCCCTTGTCCCGGCTGGAATTTTAAATTATTTTTTCCTATATATTATTATCTTTTTCCTATATAAATATATGGCGTAATTAAAACATTGTTAGTGCCTGAAAAATGAGGATTGTCATAATTATGAACAGAGTGCCAATTTTCAGAAATGTGATGTCAGAATGCATTCAGCAGAGATCACGACTGAGCATGAATGTGCTTAATGTTTTGATAAATAGGCCTTGAAAAACTCCCCAACTGCACTAACCTTCATGTATTCCAGTTGCACATATTTTTCTTCAGACATTTTTGGTTTACAGAATAGCTTAGGCTCCCATTAGACCTGATTCTGACTGAAAATAAAAGAATGCAATTAACATTAGCAATGCTTTTCTTGAAATATTCCTGCTGAGATCTGAAAGGGAGATGACAAACCACATGCAACAAAAATTATTCTCATGCTGTTGGAAGTACAGTTTTACTGCCTGGTGAACTTCCATTCTGTTTAATGCACATTTTCTTGGTCTCCTGTAATCCCATAACAGGAACTTCCCAGCCCAAAACCAAAGGAGTCTTGTGCATTACCAAGGCTAGCCACACACATCAACAGAAAATTTATAATATTTAAATAGAAAAAAGTTACATACTGCTCTCAGTCTTTCATTACAGTCTTCCATATTAGGAGCGGTGAGGGTTTTTTTTTAATTATTACTATTTTTTTTAAACCTAGGAGGATCACAGATTGAAAGTCAAGCTGATTTCTACTTCAGCAGCTGTTACTGCAAGACCAGTTGGCATAACTGAGATTTTAGTCTGTCTGCAGTAAAAGAGGCAGACCTGACCACAGTTTCTCAGAGAAACTGATGTCAGGAAATCAATTATTTATTTGCATGCATGAGAAAGACAGAGTTTGGTTTTACATATATACAGCCATGAGAGTGCATGCGACCATATTTTTTAAGGGCTGGTATTTGTTTTCTTATTATTAGGTAAGATGTTGGACAGCAAAAAGAGGCCCAATAGCAAAGGGGAAATTAAAGAAATCTGTGGAGAAAAGACAGCGCTGCCCTGGACAAGTTGCTGAAAGCATTTGTTTTCAATCTTATACCAATAATGTTCTGTTTAGCTTTTCAAGTGTTCTCTCCAGAGTTGTGTATCTTCCTGCCTTCTGTTCAGGGAAGTTATTGTTGCATATTTTTTTCACTCATCTTTATTTTTATAGATGTGAGTAAATTGTGAGCAGAGGATGGATCAGAAAGCAATCAGTGTCTTGAGATTTCTTGAAATTTTATTCTCTCTGTTGGTCAGGAATCGTAAACAACATGAAATACATGTTAACACCTCTGTTTTGATAGGGTGCTCAATATTTCCAAGTGCAAATTTTAAATGAGGACCACAATAGAATTCTTTTTACAAATTTTTCTCTTTTTTTTTCCTTAGATACTGTCTTCTTTCGTATGTTGATGTTATTTTACTAAAATGGTTTTCTTGTTTAAAGCAAAATGTTCCATCTTTATAGCAAAGTGTAGACATCAAATTAGCATTTTATTTTATATACATTTTATTCTAGATTTTATTTTATTTATTTTATATAACATTTCATTTTATATACCTTGATGAAAAGGAAGACATGGGAAATCAAAGTAAGTATTTTGTAACTTTAAATGAACCAATGCTCTGTTGCAGATGTTATCACCAATACTTAATGACAGACTATTCAGAGCTTCAGTATTAACACAGAAAAGTTCAAAGAATTTAGGAGAATAGTTAATAATTTTCAAAATATTTTGTTTCTAAAATAGATAGCCATTCAGAAAAATCTGGAAAAAAATCAATTTAAGACATAAGGTTTATTTGCAAATTTAGGGGAAAAAATATCTTCTGCATTTTTAAAATAAAAGCAAAACATTTCTACAGATTTTATCCGGCTTTTCCTGCAGTTTTAGCTAAGTAATAATGAAAAAACACCCTGACCTCTATAATCATGACTACGTAAAGCCTGTAGAGTAAAAAAGAAAACATTTTATATACCGAATATGTCACTAGAAAAGAGATAAACAGGTTTTTCTCATATTTCTTCGGTCCTATGCCTAGCCTTATTTTCTGTTGATTTTCTTCAATTAATAACTAAATAACACTGTAAACCTTTGGAAGAAGTAGTATTTTTAGCTCACTGCTGAAATTTCCAGAATTATTTGTAATCCAGCAACAATAATAAAGCATGGGATAATTTTTGTTTTCTAAAAGGTTGTGTGGAAATTTGAAGGAAAGATGCCTTTCTGATATTTCTGAAATTCTAAGTTTTAACCAATGACAGTTACTTCATTCAGTTTTAGGGTTTTTTTTGTCACTGATATCACCCCCCTTCCCCTCCAAAAAAGGAAAAAAAAACAAACCCCGAAAAAAGAGGTGAATGAAAATGCTATAGAGACCAAAAGTAACCAAATTTCCAGGTCTTCTTATGAACTCTGTTTGAGTTTTGTGTTATGCTTCAGCTCTCTGAATTTTTTCTTACCACTGTATTTGTAATTACAGGTAAGAAGGAACTATATAACTATTTATATACAAGTACTGGATGCATCTGAACAAATGCAATGTATTTGTTTTTCAACACTTTTTGTGTATGTTTTAGTTTTGCTTCATATATATTTTTATCCCTTTGGCTTGCCTTTTAGCAAAATCAAAGGGTACAAAGCAGAATCCGGCCAACATTCTCAATTTTCAGGTTTAAAATGTTCACCTAAATTTATAAAATTCCAACTTTACCCCCAACCAACTTTTGACTCAGTTCAGGTTCTTAAAAGTTTGCAAAATATACCTACGTCAGAGAAGAACATGTTCCGTTTTTCAAATTAAGACATGACCTTGACTTTGTGCTTTCCCGTAAAAAGTACACCCTGCTTTATAGTTGGGCTTCCTAATTTCAGAGTACAGTTCTAAACTGAACTCAGACTGAGAAAAAATTTACAGGTCTCTGCGACAGAGGATATCAATTCTCAGGTTTATAATCTGGCTCAAAATTGCAGAAACATAGATATTGGAGAAGAATGAGATATGTTAAACAATATGCTTCATCTTCTGCCAAAATGTTATTGTTCCTACATTACATTTTCCAGAGACTTATGGAAGTTCTTTTCAAATTACTCAGACAATAAGCTTCCTGTTTTCCCCTTGGGAAGCTATTCCACAGTCTAATATATTGCTGCAATTAAGTAATTTCCCGTATAAGGAGTCTAAATTTGTTTTGCTTTACTTCAGCAAGTAGCACTGGTTACTTGCCCTGTGAATATACATATAAATATATGAGGTACAAGGGTCATTATTAAATGTTACTATTCCTCCTGCCTGTTTAGCACATTTTATTGTCCACATGCTGAGAATGCCACATACTACCAGTAACGAGCAGAACTATAGCTGCTAATCCCTACATGTGAGGCTGTGCTGTATGTTCCCACATTATTCTCATACAAAGACTTCCTAACGAAGGACAAGGGACTTAGTTCTGCGCCTCACCAATTTTGAAAACAAAACAGACTAGAACAAACAAACAAACCAACCCAAAATAATAAGAGGCAATCTATTATGCATTGGAGTGAGGAATTAGGTCTGACCTATCACCTTGACAGCTTCCCCTGCGACTGTGTAGAGTGCAACCGCTTATCACAATTCTCTGCAGCCTTTACAAGTCCTTGAATTAAGGGCACAGGATATTGCTGGAACAGGGTTTTTCATCAGACTACTGTTTATATGGATGGAGTCCAGATGTGCCCCACAAGATGACATTAGTGCAATTTAAGAAGTTATTGTCCTCATTTCTTCAATGCTCTCCTATGCGACTTGTTGCCCTTACAGAAACTGACTTTTTGACCAGCTTCGGTGCATCCTTATCTAAAGCACTGCTATCTAACATCACAGCTGATTACATTCAGGTCAACAAAATGGTTTACAAGTGTGTAAATAACACATTGACTGGAGGAAGATTTTATGACTGCAAACAGTGGTCTCCAAACAAATAATCTCTCAAAATCTAGGAGCAAGTAACTTGTCTTATAAGAAATGCATCCTATGATTAAACACAGAAGGACTCAGGGGTTAGTATTCTTGTCTGCTTAGGTTTGTAGACTATATTAATACTTACAGATCCCTCTCAAATTAACAGAGAATTCTGCAGAGAAATCTTGCAGCATGTTTATTGGCTTCGTCCAACCATGTTCTGTGTTAGTCTGTGGAAACATTTTTGTCCTCCAACAGGGCCAAGGTGCAGTTTTATGAACACATGAAAAGCCTAGGAAGCCTAGTGAAGTTTAATCTAGTGAAACTTAGTCTTCACTGAGAGCTAGTCTAGCCCCAAGCAATTTATTAAATACCTTATTATTGCAGTGAGACAATAAATACAAATCTCTTAAAAATCAGGTATTTTTCTCTAATAGTCCAGTTTATTTTGTCCAGCATACTTGCAAATAAAAAACAGTGGGTGTAGGTCTATGGTCATAGGCAGGACAAAAACATATTGCCCCTTTATCTCCCTGGAAATCTCCAAAGGAGACTACATTTTGGATTGGCCATACCCAGTTGCTGCTTATTAGTGGTTTCAGAGTCAGACCCACGCAACTAACAGAGCAGTATAAAATAGTGGTAAGGAAGGAGCTGCTGACACATCATTTGTTTAGCTCTTAATCCTGGGGATTTGCTGAAACTATTGAGGCATCACTCCCAAACACTTTGTGAAGAAGAATCTGACCTTAGTCCAGTTCTCTGTCTGGTGGTAAGTTTTCATGGAGTTCTAAGGAGGCTGAATGGCATCAGCCAGTGTCAGCTCAGTGTATGTGAAGTGTTTCTTGAGGGAAGAGGTGTTAGCAAATAAGTTGGGAGTAAAGAATTGGGCTGTTTCTTCACTAGAGTTAATGCATATGACAACTGTTTTCTTACACTTTAAATACAAGGGAAGGAATAAACAAGTACAAAAGCAATGTTCAAGAAGTTGTTTATGAGCCATTCTAGCATTTCCTGCTTTGGTACTTTTCATCTGGTCCAGTTCAATGAATTTGAAGAGTGTGTCCCTTAGCGATAAGCGGCAAAATTATATCAGACCAGGAAACAGCACCACTAAGTGTGATGAATTTCTGTTCAGTATGCAATCATTTCAGAGATATGAAAGTTCACCTAAGGCAGTGCTAAGAACAGAGGGTAGGGCCATTGTTTACTTCTTTGGAAAGACCACACTAAAAACCTTGTACTTGGATTGGCTGACTGTATCCAAAAGCTTTGCTGCTCCCATAGTCAGCAACAGCATATGGGAACAAAGATGTTATACTTTTTGCACTATGTCATAGTTGTACAATGCATAGACAGAGAATTGTGTCACACTGTAGATATTGGCCAACAGAGGACACATTAATTCCTGACTATTTCAGCTTAATGAAGGCTGTAACTACAAAGTTTTTGAGATATCTGTGTTCAAATTTTCCTTTGGCTCTGGCATCAAACACAGCACGTGCTCATGCAAAGGAAGGCATACCACAAGTACTGCCCATGATCCATGAGAAATTCATGAAGTTATCCTGGCTGTCTGTACACTGACAAAGATGGAAATTAGCTCATTAAAATACTGGGCCAGAATTGTTAATACATATAGGTGCAAAACCTGGCAAGTATTATGTCACATAGAAAACCTAGGTAGAAGAGTGAACGAATGAAGGAAAGAGAAAAAAACAGAGGAGGGTAAATATTTCTCATGGCATAACAACAAAATATTTAGTTGCAGGCCTGAGCCTTCCATTGGCCTGAACTTTAAAACAAACATCTCTGCCAGCTGAATACTGGCCAAGTGGCAAGTGGCAACCTCTCCGCAGCCTGATATACACGCAAATGAAAACGTTTTGGGTGCCAGATACCAGGAAGCCAGTGCTTTTAACACTACCACCCTGTAATTTATAGCATCTTGGTTTGTGCTACTGCAGTTAAGGGTCTGTTAATGTTTGTCTTCTGAATTCTAATTCTCGAGGGTTTATAATTTGGCCATTAACATGCTCTCAGTATCAAAACCTCGGCACACATAATGGCTAGCCAAGAACGGTTTTTAGGTAATGTTTTTAGAAAGAATGCTCATTGGTTTCCAAAATATGAGAACGGAAGGAAAGAAGGCAGGAAGGAATGACTAGTTAAAATAGTTAAAGAATATAATTTTCTTTTGTGCTCAGTGACTTGAAATGTCTTGTATTTTAAAACATGAATTATTGCTATGAGTTGTTATTATTTTTCTTGCTGTGAAACTCCTTTTAAGATGAAGTCTTTTGCAGGAATCTAACCTTTGAAGTGATTTTTGAAAGGCAGTTAGTGAATGGCAATTGTTCTCAGCCCCTCAAAATGCAAGGATGCAGAAGGTACATTACTGAATACCACCAATATAATTTTAAAAATGCAATTAGTAAGTACAAGAAAAGAAAACATACTTAAGAATGTTTTGTATCAATTTACAGTCCATGCTGTCAAAGTACTTTGAGCTCTGAAGAATATAATTCATAGGAGTCCTTTTGTGGCTGGATTAAATAGTGGACTTTTAACACAGACAGTTCCAGTCCAGCTAAAATGAAATCACATTCTTCCTCTTTTTAACTAAAATATAGAGTAAATAACATCTACGGATACCCGGGAGTACCATGGTGGGCTGTATAACACACTTTAAGTCTTTGTGCCTCACTGCACAGTAAGGAATGCTGATGGAAAGTGAAAAATGGAAATCCTAAGCTAAAAAACAATACAAAAGCTACAGTTACTCTTGTCTTTTTACTTGAGCAAAGTAAAACCTGCAGAAATAATTTCAACTTGTAACTGGCTTCAAACTAAGAAGTCTTGATTACCCATGCATTTTAACAAGACTTTCAGTTGGGATGATCCTCAATATTTCTCAGAACGAAGTCCATACTCATGAAATCTGAAGCTGTTACTGTCCTTTGAAACAAGGATGTACTGTTTAGTTCATTTTTTATTCTGTCATATTAACCTACAACAGTCCTTGCCATAAGGTGCATAGGGCTCCCTAATAAAACTCTATTTACATAAATATATACAAGTACTATATTGTAAACACCAAGTATTTAAAGATGCCCTATATAAGGTAACAGCTAATTAGTCTAACTGAAGGTTTACACCACTGATGAGAACAAATGAGCACTGTGGTTTGCATTTTCTGGCATTGCCTGTTAAGTACCTCTCAAGGTACACGTCTGGTTATGATTAAAAAACTGTTTAAAATACAGTTAAATGAGCATAAAATTACAGATAAGCCTGAAAAAAAAATCAGGTTTGACACTATGAACTTTTGGGGAATTTCAAGCCAAGAGCTAGGTTTGGCTTTTCATTCAGAGTCATTAGATAGACTATGGTGACTGGGCAGTGATTAGAAAACTAGAAGCAATTACAGTATCACAGAATTAAAGAGATTGACAGAATGGCTGGGATTGGAAGGGACCTCTGGAGATCAT
This sequence comes from Grallaria varia, assembly GCA_013396735.1. NCBI lineage: Eukaryota > Metazoa > Chordata > Aves > Passeriformes > Formicariidae > Grallaria > Grallaria varia. Next base: position 21,353 of record VWZG01009805.1, on the reverse strand, counting down.
CCAGTCCAACCACTTTGTTAAGGCATGGCCACCCAGAACAGGTTGTACAGGATTAAGTGAAGGGCTGCGTTTAACATTTCCAGACAATGATACTCCACTACCTCTGTGGGCAGCCTGTTCCGGTGCTGTCACCCTTAAAGAAAATAAGTTTTTCCTCATATTCAGATGGAACATCCTGTGTTTTAGTTTATGCCCATTGCTCTTTGTCCTGTCACTGGGCACTACTGAAAACAGTCTGGCCCCATCCTCTTGACATGCAGCCTTAAGGGATTTGTATATATTAATATGATTCCACTCTCAGATGTCTCCTCTTCAGGATAAACAGGCCCAGCTCCCTCAGCCTTTCCTCGTAAGTGAGGCACTCCATCTCTCTAGCCCTCCACTGGACCCACTCCAGGAGCTCCTTGTCTCTCTTGTACTGAAGAGCCCAGAATAGGACATGGTTCTTCAGATGCAGCCTCGTCAGGACTGAATAGAGGGGCAGAATCACCTCCCTCGACCTGCTGGCCATGCTCTTCCTGATGCACCCCTGGATACCACTGGCTTTCTTGGCCACCAGGACACACTGATGGCTCATGGGCAGCTTGTTGTCCACAGGACCATGAGGTCCTTCTCTGCAGAGCTGCTTTCCAGAATGTCAGCCCCCACCTGCACTGGTGCATGGGGCTGTTCTTAAATTAACTGTTTACCCTCTATCAAATCGTGCTGTCTAGGGAACAGGTACTTACAGCTGCATTACACAGAAAATATTCCCATGTCATCTGCACATGTCCCTGATAATCTGCTCTGGACAACACAGACCAGCATATTTGAGATCAAGAGTGCAAGAATAAAGCAGTGGCCATGGTAAGAGAAAACATACATTGATAAGAGATAACGTATTTTCTTTAACATTTACAGGTACTATGAGATGAGGAACAGAATATAAAAAGTTGAACAAAGGTTGAGAGAGGTTTCTATATTCCTTTTTCTATTTGGGGAGGTTTTTTTTGGGTTTGTTTTCGGGTTTTTTTTAATTCCTTGTCTGCATTATGAAAGCCCCTCACTATTGGCTTTCATGTTTGGCCCATAGTTTTGACCAAAGTAATCAGTAGTCAAGATGTTGTAGGAAATATATTGGCTCAAAGATTATGACTTGGCAACATGGGCTAAGTATTTTCATTCCCTGATGCTTTTACTTTAATGTTCTGGTAATAATATGATCAGGATTCAATTACCCATATGTTACGACCACTCTGACTAGTACCAATTCTAGAAGTCGACTGATTGTTTGGTTTTTTTCACCTCTTTTATAAAAATTGGCATTTACATTGTCCATTTTGGATATTATAAATGGATGCTTTTATTTACATTTTACTTGACTCAGGTTCACTGTGATTTAAGCTAAATAGTAAGTGGTGACTGTGAAATCTTTATAATTGCTCCACATTCAGATCACATAAAATTTGCAGTTAAAAATAGTATCTGTTGACAGATAGCTACATAATGGACAAACTTGTCTCTAGCCTGAAGATGATTTTAGACGTTTCAAAGCCTGTTTGCTTTACCCAGCTATAACATGTACTCTACTAAAAGATTCTCCTTGTATCTGCAAACTTGGCTCCACCTGCATTCTTTGACCATTGGCAAAGTAAAGATAGTACCATGACCACCGGCTCTCCAGGAAAGGTCCCAGAGAACCAAAAAAACCCCACTGTGCCCCACAGTAGATGTGTGAGACATTCAGCACTTAGGGATCAACAGCACTTAGGAATCAGTCTCTTCCAGTGGCTGATGAAAAAGTGCAAGAAGGTAAAGACAGGATGACTGAATCTAGAAATGTTCCTTGAACAGTCAAAGGTGGGACATAACTGCAACTACATTTGTCAGATAATACTCAGTAGTATTGCAGAGGCCACAGGCAGTGGACTGCAGTTTAGCTTCACACCAAGTGAACCATAATGATTCAAAATGTGTAAAGAATTATTCAGAAAGTCAGGCAGAACATAAGACTCAAAATATGCATTCCAATTTAAACAGGAAGGTAATGTATTCTTCATGAGACAAACCACAAGTTTTGACAAAATGCGTTTCTCAGTCTGCCTTTCAAATCAACAGTCATTCTGGTTACATGAAATTACTCATAAGTGAAGGCCCAGATGCATGTTTATCACTTTAATTTAAAACCAGACTTCCTTGCAAATGAAAAGATAGTTTTGCAGTTAGCTATTTTTTCTGACCAAACATTGGTAGTGCAGTTTTAAAGATGTTTTAAAGGAAAAAGACGTAATAAAACAATTTACTCAAAGTTTTGATAGACACTTTTCCTTTCAGAAGGTACATTTGAATTTTCTGCAAATTATCATTTTGTAAAGGCTTTGTAAAACATAATTGAAACTTTTTAATGAAAGTTGATTCTCTGGCAAAGCAACTGCGGTGGACATCACAAAATGCAAAGACTACAGAACGCAACCTGTCAGGTGATTATCATACTCTGACACAATTCCAGTGGAGACTGTGCTGGAGAGCAGGTATCTGCAATGTCCAGCCAAAAAAGATGCATATTATTCTGCTTGGTTTCTGTTTACAGCAAGAACAGTACAGAAATGGCTGGCATACCTGTACCTCTCCATAGTATGGATCTCTGATGCCAGCACTGGTCTGCTCAAGGAGAGTGATCTTCTCCTGTTGCAGTAACCAGTACTAAGGCCCTGAAGTACTTTTTGCTCTGCAGCCCACTTTTCTGGGCTAAGTGCCAAGGTCTGCCTTTCCATGTTCAAGACATAATCTTAAATAATTTTCAATAATAGAGAAAATAAGGACACTTTTACAGATCACTTGGTATTTATTTAACCTTTAGCTTGCTATCCATCACTGTATTGATGTCATAACTAGATTTGTACTTAGCAAACCTGTCCACATGCTTTCATATTTTACTCGTATCTTCACATTGTTTTACTAACTAGCATTTATTTTGCAGTCATATTTATGAAAAGAAATCTATCTATCCACCTGAAACCAAGCAGCGGATCAATTCAGACAGTCATGTTGGAGGTTAATTTTCTTTTGGTGAAGTTTGCAAGTCAAGTCCACAGAAAAGAACAAATCCAACAATATTGGGATGAGAAACCCATGGCACACCTTTTATTCTCTCTTATTTTTGTTGTGTTGACTTGACAGGGCACACAAATACTACACTAGAAAAGGAAATCACATCTGTTCCACAGGTTATTCAGAGAGAAGACACATTTTTATTTATTTGTGTTTATTATAATGAGGGTATCTTCTTTTTAATGTTTCTTGTAAAAGCCTGAAAAGACAAGTCAAATGGAAGAGAGGTGTTTTTCTGTGGATTTGAAAGGTGGAGAATGTTTTGTTTAAAGTCTGCTATGTGTTTTTATACATTGTTATGATGTCTTTCAACAATAGTACCAAAGAGGATAATTTCATGCTATTTCCAATGTATTCAAAGGCCCAGTTAAATATATTCAATCTGATTTAAGTGTAATGTGTGCAAGGAATCTACTCTGGAATACGGCCTGCTAACAATTACCAAAGGAAAGTCTAGCAGTATCCACTTTGCCTCGGGGATGATGATTCTTTCATATATGCTGAGAAAACCTTGTATGCAAACTATTGAAACAGGGATTCAGATCATGCTATACAAAGCTGATTTTTAAGGTTAAAGCAAGATTTTAAAACCAAAGACTTTGTGTTGAGTTTCCTCAAAGCAACACAAATTCTGAATAGCTGCTTACCTGGGAGGAACATCCATGATTAATTGGAAACTATGTGAAATTAACGACACCCATGGGACCAAACATAAGTAAAAGCAATGAACACTACAAAAAAATGCAGTAAGCCTGCAAAGAGGCAGGGTGCCACTTTGTTAAATGTATAGATTATATTCCTTGGCACTAGAGTTAAGGGAGTGGTTATTTCATTCTTACGTATTTTATCCTTCTGGGAGATAAGTAGAAAAAACTATTATGCGAGAATAATGCATTTATTGGTGAAAATAAATCTGATCTTTTACAGCTTTTATAGCTCATTATTGGTTTGAACAAAAGCTGTCTGGAAGTCCTACATCCAGTGAAGATCTGCCAAACAATATGAATCATGAAACTTATGTCTTCCCGGCAATTTTAACTTATGTTTCTATGATATACTGCAACCATCTCAGGTAAGAGACTCTGGTGCACATCTTCAGGAGATGACAATCATAGATAACCATAGCTGGATATGAATTCTCCCTCTGCTTAGTTTGCTCTTCTGTTCTTATACACAAGTGACTGAACTTTAGCAAGAGCCAACACTTCACAATATTAGCTAGTAAAATTGTCAGACTTCTTTCAAAGTTATTCCAGCCATAAAGATTTCTTGAAGTGACACATATTTTTAAATCCTTTAGTGGGATCTTAAAAACGTCTGACGGAATGAGTTGGTACAACACAGCATTCCCAACCAGCACAGTGCTGAAAGTGTGTACATACCTTCCCACCTTTTTATGCCTTGGCAGGAGAGTGTGGGCTCTTCAAAACGCATTTTGTGGTAATAACAGGAGCATCTACTGTGACAAACATCATTTTATAAATATAATTGTGTCACTGCCTCAACAGGACCAAAGTTAGCACAGTATCTAACTCAGTACAGAGGACCTGTGTAGTAGCTGGGTTATATGTAAGGGAAGGAAATTTCTTTGTAAAAAAAAGGAAAGATACAAGACTGTAATACCAAATTCTGTGGTGAACAAGTCCTTTAGATCCAGAGTGGAATCTGGCATCTATACAGTTCTTTTTCTTTTATGGAGGTTCACTACGTTTTGTCCAAAAGATGTTTTGTGTCATTGATATATGATGTACTAATTGCTTGTTATGCAATCATACATTTTATTCTTTTATACATTTTCATTTAGCATTTAGGTCCATTTCAGACTAAAATTATGAGTTAAAAAATTTCTTGTAATTGGTGCGACTTACACTGAGAATTTAGTACAGTGTATCTTTTAAGCTTGTACTGACGGGAAACAAAACATAGAATCATGTGAAGCCACCAGGAAATCATAGAGATAACAAGACTGAGGAACTGTTGAATTGGTTGAGAGCTTTAAACACCCTTTGGACTAAACATTTTTTCCTGTTTTTTCATCTGTACCTATTTCTGGGACACCAGAAGATGAAAACATCAGAAACCTGTTCTCATTACAACATGAGCTGTTTTTCATTTCCGTATGAGAGCGTAACCTGGAAAGAGCAGCTCACTGCCTAAAGCAATATTTTGAGTCAAAGAAATTAATGCAGGGAAAAGAGCTGTTTCTCATGATAAATGCAGCCACTAAGGACACAAATCTTTGCTAAAAGCACCTTTGCTAAAATTGTAGTTAAATGCAACGGGATAGTCACTCCCTGGTGGTGAAGTAGCAGTAGTACACTCTGCAAGTATTTATTTCTTTTTTTGGACCTACTTGACACACTCTTACTGATGAGGGGACTTATCACAGTGTATATGACTCCTGGAGGTTTCTGTTGGGGCTACAGGCCATGTGATTTTTCCACCAGTATTTTTCAAAATTTGCCTTCTAATTTTGGGTTGTTTGGATATATCCACTTCTGTTTTTGCAAAGCAGACGCTAAAGTGAATATCTAAACACAAAAAGTGTCTTCACCTCTGTATTTTTGTTAGCCATCTGCTAATGGTAGAGGTTAGATTTGGGGGATCATCATTTTTATTCCAATCAAATCTTAAGCATTGTTCATGTTTTTGTTTTGTTGTGTTGTTTGTTTTTTTTTCCGATATGTTGTCCAAGTATTGTGGAAATCATACACAAAGAACATTCTCATTGGTTACCACAAAACTATCACAAATGTAACTCTCATTCTAATTGCAGGGGAAACAGTTGTGATCTCGGATGTTTCATGTGGTAAGTGTTGGCAAATGGGAACATCTAATGGTAACCATAGTATACTTATTTCAAGTCACTTGCCTAAGTATTATGTGCTCTCTACAGATAAGTTTTGAAGTGAAATTCCAGCTACAAGCTCTTTTAGTATATAATTTAAATGTATTTTCAGTGAATACTATTTTTGCCTTGCAAACAGAGACAATGTTTGTCTTCCTCTGTTAAAATCTTATTTTTTGTATGTTTTGTAAATTATTAGGGAGGTTTTGGCTAATGCCGCAAAATCTAACAGACATTTTCTCTGTTTAAACAGCATATAGGAGTCAAATGCCTCAGAAAAATTCAGATCCTCCCTGAATTAATTATCTTGGTTTTTAAAACATCTGGTATAACATTTAGCCAATGTAATTAATTGTTTAGGGGTTTGGGGGTTCTGTGATAGATTATTATTTTCAATATGCTCAGTTATTCACTTACAAAATGGAGAGTTACTCTCATCCTAATGAGTCAATTGTCCTGTCCTATGTTTTCTGGTCTTTGAAAAGTTCGGGCAATTGCTCTCTATTTTTGCCTCCCTTGGAACACAGCAGTAATATAAAGTTTATTGATTAAATGAAAGTCTACTACCAAACTTTTCTATGTTTTCCCCTGCTATATACTGGATCTAAGATATTTAAAAAGCAAGAAATTGACAACACCCCTTAACACAGGAGAGAAAAAAGGTATGAGTACCTCACCTCATTAAATTTCAGATAAACTCCTTAAGACTTAACCCAGAATGATGGTGCCCTCTTGGTGTTCCCATCTTGCTGTCTAAAACTACTGCAATTGTTAGAGATGGTAGTGAACATATTTGAGTCTTTTATCAGAAAGAGAAAAAGAAACCCTTTAATTCTACAACACTCCATGAATATCATCTTGTTGTCAAACCAACATTACTAAATATTCCAAGTTTAAATGAATTGCAGGGATGGCATTAGCAGGAATGTCAGCAACACCAATAGGATCTTGGCAGTTGATGGTTGAATAAATTCAAATTCATCAGATGGACACAACTCTGCATGATTCATTGGAACAGAAAACACAATTTATTTCCTATTTTGATTAAAGCAGTATGCTAAATGCTACCAAAAAAAAATTGTTATAGACACAGACTGCAATATCTGACAGGTGAAACACACTGAGTGTCAATTACCTGAAGGCAGAGTACCTATAATATTTTGTTGCATGTTCATGCAAGTTGTTCTATGGTGTCCTAGTGCTGGAAATAGACTAGACACACCACATAGAGTTGATGGTTTCTATTCCCTATGCTCCAACACTAAGATGGTCAAAACAAAATAAAATCTGGACCAACTTTTATGGCAGAATTTCCCATGGCTTTAGTGGGAGGAAAATTCTTCCCTGTGTCTAAACATTATCTACAGGTAGTGTCCTGACAACTGTTCCAAAATAAAAACACCAAGCTAAAAACTGCAGCCACAAACCATGGGCAGAATGAGGCATGAAGAATATTGTGTCTTTTCCAAATAAACCTGGAGGGGAAGTTTATGGACATAGAAATAGTCTTTCTAGATTAGCTTTCAGGCAGTGTATTGAGGTTAAGACTCATTTATTTTCAAAAACTAACAACCAGATGTTTTGGGTTTTTGTTCCCACTGATAAGGATATTCACTGATACCGCTGCCTAAACTGCAGACCTTGCAGGTTCTTGTCCTGATGTAGTCTGCTGGAATATTGGGTTATATTTATTTAGAGGAAAGAGTGCTCAATGCTGAATCACCCAAACCATTTCCCTTAGCCCCATAGTGTTCAATGGAGGTCTTTCACCTGTATTTCAGTGCATCTTCATTAGACTGTATCTCTTTAATTTCTTTTTACCACTTCATGAAGACCACAGGGAGCAGAGGGAAACGTTGCTGATGCAGACAGAGCTAATCTTCATAGGTGCAAAGCACCTGCTGTGAAAAGCTGAGCTTTATTTTCCCTTAACTGGAGGAAGAGGGTATAACATGAAGCATTCAGCACATCCTGGGACCAAGCCCTAACTTCTCTTTAACCTTTCACTTTTCTCCTAACAGTCTTTCAGGAGATGATGAAAACAAGCTGAGAGACAGAGTCTAATAATCACATAAAGTTACATGGAATTTCCTCTTGGACAACCACAAGGTTATACTATCCAGGGACCTAGCTGTATTTATGGAATACAGGAAATCTATACCTCCTTTCCTTCAGGCCTTAAAAATAAATAGTCTTACATAAAAATACACAACTACCACACTGTGTCTCACACCATTTTAAGGCATCTTACCTTGCAGTGCCTGCAGCCAAAGACATTAGCGATGAGGAAGGGAGCCCTCTGTTTGCCTTAGTGTACCTCCTCAGGCACTGTCACCTACGGAGCACAGAAGGACTCTGTATGCATGAAGTGTTGAGTGCTGGATTGTGAGACTTCTGGCAATATACAGTGGTTGATTGATCATTTCACAGACTTATTTCATAGAAGAAATGTACAAACCACATAAACCTTTCCTGTAACAAGATTGTGCATTTTCTCTTAAACAGAAAGGGAAGGTATCTGAACTAATTCTTGTACAGGTCAGAAATTACTAGGCAAGACACATAACAATTTAATTTCTGTGGCAAAAAAAAATTCAGAAGAATTCTATAAGCTTACTTTTCTGGAGGTGAAATGTCCCAAAGTAACTGCTTACTCCAATTTTTTCCAGGAGTCAGGAGGTTAAGAGATCATATCAGGACTGTTTTGTTAACATCTGTAAGTGGAAACTAAAATAGGCCTAACTTCATGAATATGCAGTCAAAACAGTCTGAATTTTAAGTATCAAACCTAAATATTGGACTACTAGAAACCAAGCTAAAGTCAATTATTATTCAAAAATTGCATTTGCTTACTTGCTTTATGAAAGTTGTAAACTACAAACAATACAAAAACATTAAATAATAAGTATTAAATATTAAATTACATCCACAAGTTATTTAAATCACGACAGCAAATAATTTGAAAAACCGTGCTTTAAGTCCAGATTTCAAATAAATATGATATAAGCATGAAATTGCAGTTATGTATCTACCATCCTTTCTTCCTAGGCATCTTCTGAGACTTCCAGTTACTATTAAATTTAATAGATGCTTCCAATAATAATGATAAGGATGCCTGTGACAATTAGGAAATAGGTGATAATTACCTTGAAGTTTAATATGCTGTTAAACAATTGAAATGCCAATAATGCTAAATGTTTTGTCCCCAAATAGCTTTCTGCCTACAAAGGTTAGGAAGAAGTCCATTTACAGTTCCTAGAATAATTCCAATGCAGGTTATGGCGCAGGGCCTCACAATGCCTGAAATGCAACGTGTCCTCAAGCTAACAGCAATGCTGCAGCAATGAACTTGGGTTTTTTTCTTTCTTGACTTTTACAGAAAACAATGTGCTCATGGTTCAGGAACACAAATGAAAACCAAAGACTAAATTCAGGCTGCAGTTTTAGCACCACCCTGACAGTATGTGGTTCTTTCAAAACCTGTAACTCACAGGAGGCCACATGATCCCGGGTAAGATTTAGCTTCCAAGAGGCAGTAGTTTGCTTTAATATTGAGAGTGATTTTAGAAAGCAAGAATTTCTGACATTCATTGAAAACTATGTTGACTTTTCCAAAAACAAACACCATTGCTTGGTATTCTTAAGCCAAAATAGTAAACCTGAAATACCATGACAGACCTGAGTATGATGGATAATGTGCCTTCAACTACTGTGGCAATGGGGAAAGCCACATCTAGATTACCTACTCCTTCCCATAACAAGGTGGGAACGTGGCAGCAGCAGGATTGCTTTACTGGTTTTCCTAGGAGCACTCTCTCATTACCATTACACTGTTGTTTCTTTCTCCTGCTGGCCACCACCAGGTGACCTGCATACCAAGCTGTGAACCAGGGAGTTTAGATCCAGATCCAAAACAGAACTTGCCCAGAATTTGACTAGGGATAGCTACACTGTTAGGCCCTTCCTATATATCTATATGCCTTTTCCTGTATGCATAACTTACTTCATTTTACTAGGTATTTTAATTGAGGGAACACACAGGAAGATAGACCTCATGTCCCAAACAATTTATAGTAGACTTTTATGTGAGATGCAATATGCCCACATAAGAGAAAAGTCATAAAGGAAAGAAGTGAGGTGGACTGTAAGAATACATTTAGAGTATAAAACATCCCTTCACTGCTCACATTGGTCCTTGGCTTCCCTTGAGATACTAGATAATCACATTTCAGTAGCATTCTGCCCAATTTTGCTGCTTTCTGTTCCCAAACCCCTTTTTCTAGGATTTTGTGCAAAAGAAAGTTCATTTTTACTCATATTTTGACTATTGATTAACCAAACATTATTGCTTGACAGAAACAGTTAAGAAATAAAAATAACAAACTAGTGCTTTATACTTTAGCATAAAAACATCCCAAAATACCATTTAGGGTCAGTTTATCAAAGGCAGTAACAGATTGGGTTGAAAGAGTCATAGTCCCAATGCAGTATTCCTATATGCATGCATACAGTGTCACATGTAACAGGGACAGTGTCTTATATCTTGGAAAACAACTGTTGTGATAAGGAAGAATGATGAAGAAAAATTAATACCGAGTGCCAGGTGCACTACGGTGAACAAACACCCTCTCCAAAATCCTCTATTTTGTTATTTCTTGATATTTCTGCACTTACAGTCTCTAAATTCTGGAGCTGAGTGTTCACCTGTAAAAGAAGTTTTTTGTTTTCTGTCTGTAAAAACATATGAAATGCACTGAAAACATATGGCTAATCTATTCAGTATTTTTTTTGAAATGCATTCTGGTTTTAATTTCCTCAGTCATGGTTAGAAAGGTGTCCTTTCAGCCTAATCTCCCCCCTCCAACCAGATGTGCAAACATGCCTCTTATAAAGCAAAACTGCTGGAATGGAAAGGGGGAAGGTTAAAACACACATCAGTTTTCAGTATCTCATCATTTCCCCTTCAATGACATGGATTTAGGGATGTATTTGTGTATATAGCCTGTGTATTTATTAAACCCCCATCCTCTCACTTTGCTGAAATTCACTTTTAACCAAAGTCCCCAGAACAAATCACTTTCTCAGTTGTTGATCATTTGTCCAAACTTCTTTGCAGTTCCTGCAATACTTTTAGAGCTTATAGTAATTTTTGAACACATGCACAATACATTCATATTAATACACCTCCCTAGACACAGAAGCCAAACACACCCTGTGGACAGCACAAGACCTTCAGTTTGGCCTGTCGCTGACCACTAGACTTTGATCACTCCCAAGACAAGAAACAAAAATGCAAAACAGTTCTGCCAGGTATTGTCCTTTCTGCATTTTAGTCATCTGAAGTGACAAAGGAATCTGACTGAGCTTGTATATCATTCAAAGCTTTTATTGTTTCCATGCTTTGTTACCTTCAAACTGTGATATTGAGGGTAGAGACTCCACATTCTGCTAAGAAACAATGACCAATGATGCTGCACTATAAAATCCTCAGAATTCATAGAGCAACCTTTAAAATCTGGGAAATCCACTACAGAACTCAAAACCCCAAAATATGGAGATCCTGTGAAATCAAATGTTTTCAAATTGATTGCAATGCTCATAAAAGACTGTGCCATCTCTGTGCACTGGACTTCCCTGATTTCAGTGAGACTGTCTCATGTGAGCAAGCAGATTCCACAGGATGCTCTTACTAGTGATTTATGTAATTCATATAATTTATAATTTTTATATAATCTCTATAATGTCTAACACTTCCAGTCTCATAAATGCATTTGTTTTATTAGCTGCAGCAGAACTACTGAAGCAGAATAGATGTGCATATATGAAATTTTATAAAACAAGTTTTATACAAAACAGCAGTTACCTCAGCAGTTTAAACTAAGTCTGTGCAGCCCATCAACCTCAGTTGTCTGATACAAGAGTCCAAAACATACAGGACAAAACACAAAATGTGTTACCACTAATACATGACACACAAAATATCCCAAGAATTAGAAGAGATTGCAAGCGGTAGGATTGTGTATTGCCTGGGAACAGGTACATCTTTTCAGCAAGACTGCGTTTCCAAGCATGTAAATTGGACTCCATTTTTAGCTGGTATTTCAAAGTATGTAGAAGCATTGCTATGGCCTCTCTTGTAATCCGTCCAGAACTAAAATTCACATTCATTCTCTGCTAGAAAAAAATAAAAGAACATCCTCTTCTGATGGGGAGCTTCAGGACAGTGTAGAGGTAGAATACTTCATTATTTGAAAAGAAAACCATTTAATGGAATTGAATTTTTTAATTGGTATTTTAAATTATTTTGCATAATTCATCTGTGGTTTTGGTGTTTTCTGTATCTAACTTATTAGAATTTGTAAGATAAAATTATGCTTTTTCTTTCTTTTTTTTTTTTTCAAAGAAACTGTCATAGCTGGAAAAACATTCCAAGTAATTTTTTGCTGTATTATGTAGTCTAACAAAAACAATGACTTCTCCCAACTTCTTCCTATTCATTTATATCAGTAGATACTTGTGATACAGCAGCAGTTTAGTTACCAGTCTCAAAATAAGGACACAGGATTTATTTAAAGGAATTAACATCTAATTAAAACAAATTACTGCATTTCTCTGATTCATCATGGAACATACCTTATAAGGTTTGTCTAGTGATGAGGTTATCCTTTTTGAAAATGGTGACCTTTCTTGCACACAGAAGAGAAATAAGTGTAAATTGCTAGGAGGATTCTTCAATAAAAGCATAATGTCTGTTCTGCTGAACTAAATCCCCTGTACATGAATGAGACAAAAAACCCCACCAACAAATTCAGAGCAAACCTCATTGTCTCAGACTATACAGCATTAAAGATGCAGAACTGACTGAAGCCAACCTAAAATGTCTCAAGCATTTATCTTCAGCTGTTGGAAGGCAATGCCTTTTCCAAGATGTAACCACAAGACTCAATACTCATAAAATGTCTTAACAAAAACACATACGTCAATATTTCCTGTGGAATAAAAGTGAATTTCAGACCTTATATGCTATATAGACCACTCAAGATACTTGGGAGGTCAGGCACAAGCAACATTAACAGCTTCAGAGTGACTTGATTTGCCTGTGACCTGCACCACTGACATATACCTCATAGCCCCAAAGGCAGCAGGCAATCCACCTGCTTGTTCTTCAACATATTGAATAGGAGGAACTACAGCTCAAGAATTAATGAAACCAAATAAAATATCTGTACAAAATGTTCATACACATAAAACAGGCAGATATCGGTCACTGTTGAGATCAGTGACTCATCTGGACTTCTAATTTGCTGTGAAATATTCTTGGACAACATCGCATACAGTAAACAGATGATAGATGGAAGCACATGTACTTTTCTGTAAATACGAATCAGGAAACCAGGACATAGCTGAGGAATGTGTTGGCTAGTAAATCCAAGTTGAAAGAGAAGGAAATACAGAGATCATGCTTCTTTCATGCATTCATGCATGCATGCATAAATAAATAAATGAAATTGTCAATATTAGGAAAAAATTCTGTGATTCTGTGATTATTTCATACTGAAGTTGCATTAGCCTCACACATTCCCAGGAATATCAGACCACAATCATGTTCCACATTTTTCATGGAGAGGGACAGATGATTTCATAAAGTTTCAGCCTTCTTTCTTGAGTTCTTCAATTTTTGTTGCTTGTATTTATGCTGATGGAGAAAGCCTGAAGAGTGTAGTGCTGCAAAAGGTTTTCACTCTTTATGTCACCACACATGAAATAAAGGACTCGAGTCACTCCCCAGAGTTTCCCTTACTACTCAGCAGAATTCATACACCCAATCTGTATCCCTGCCTGCATCCCTTCCAGGAGGCATGGGGAAAACCGGCGTGCTGGGATGGGCTCACTGTGAGATAACCAGTCACACTCTGCAAAGGGACTCAAGTGTGCCAGCGCTGCCAGAACCTACGGGGATCTGCAGCAAACGTAGCCACTGAAAATGCTTTATTGGTGGAAATTTAAGTGTCAGGGGAATTTATGCTCCTACAGTTTTAAGCAGCAGCTGCTTAATAGTTTTACGACTAGAAGAGGTACCTCACTACTAAATTTGTATTCATACATGTCCTTGTGAGGCTAGCTCCTGCTGGTTAAATTTTGGGCCTTTTGGCCTTGAAATAATTTTCTCGTGTTAGTGTTGCCAACACAGTCCTTCTGAAACTACTGAATTATACATTTTAAGTACATTCAATTAAACTGAAGGTCCTTTATTCCTAACAAGAAATAGCTGAGTTCTTGAATAACTGACTGAAGCAGATACTTAAATTAATAGTTCTTCCAGTCAGGGGGATCATGTGTATATTCTGTTTCACACAATCTGCTTTGGCTTCCAGAAAATGCCTTAGTTAGGGTAGTGATAGAGAATGCAGCCCCAGTGCACTGCTGTAAGCAGCAATGTGTGAATTTTCTATTCAGCGCACCAACAGCAGTCTATTTATTCGACTCATGTGCATAATTAGTAATAAAATTACAGGGTTTTTTTCTTTTAACATACAGTAGTTATTCTTTATGGGTCTGGATTCTGAACAAAAATATTTCCTTTAGACTTTGAGTAATGCTTTCTTCAGGTAAGCTCTGGCAAATGCCGTTAAAAATTATAAATCTGGAAGCCTAGGAAGCATAGGAAGCGGAAGGAAATTACTTCAGTTTGGCATGCGGTACAATGTTACTTTCTTTAAATAAAATGTATCCTCTGTCCTTAGGAACCCCTTGCAGGCTAATTTAACATTTCGTCGTACTCCGTCACTTACCCTTGGCTTGACAGAAACACACCATGCAGCTGATCCTGCAGTACCTGGAGTTACAAAGAGCTTATGTTTACATACACTATTTTTCACTTCTTTCTGAATACATGGTTGACTGGCACCTTTCTGATTTATTCATAAGTGCTCTTTTTTGTTTGTTTGTTTTTGTTTTTTGTTTTTTACTTACTAAAGTGAAATAGTACATAATGGAATGTGCATTACTAGCACAACTGTATGTAAATTTAGAGGGTATCATAGGCTTGTCACCAAAATTGAGATTTAAATGGCTGTATCACCATGTTGGCTACTTATTTTTCCACTTAGCTATTCTTATCTAATCAAGTAGAGAACCCAATTTTAGAAAAAAGCTGCTTGTGAACTGAAGCCCTGGAAAGAAAAGTATGCTTGATGCATGTGACATTCTTAAAAGGGCGTTTTAATATAGGAGCCATACAGGTAAAAAATATAAAAGATAATAGCATGGTTAATCCCATTTCTATAACTCTACATTAGACAGAAAGTGTAACTACATACTGTGAGAGACTTCTGGTTTGATATAATATTTCAATCTTCTAGGAGGAATCAGAATCAATAATGTACATGCAAAATCAGTTAAAACACACTTAACTAATTGTTCTCAGACTGTACTCTTCCTCCAGTGCATGTATTTCTAAGAAGGTTCTGAATAGGGATAGATCCTTGTAAAATACTGTTCAATATCTTTCATAAATTATCTGAACAAAAGACAAAATTATGTTCAGTAAAGTTCAAGAAATAAAGATACTAAGACTAAATAATTTCTAAGTGCAAGGACAGCAGACTGCTTACACAAGGTAATCTTCATGTTTTTCTCAACTTACTTTATGGGAACTGCATGTTTTAAAATGCAACCAAATGGAAATATGCAGCAATAGTAAAGAAGGAAGATAGACTCACGGGACAGGGACTGTCACCTGGAATATATGTTGAAATGCCCATTTTAGATAGTGTGACCACGGGGAAAGATAGTCAGGTCTTCCCGCGAATACATTAGACATTCAGGAAGGGCCTGACAGAACACAGAATATTCTAGGGATACAGTTGTTAGCAGCACTCAAGTCAAAGCTGTCCTATTTTTGCATAAATAATGAAATATTCAGTAACTGAAGAGTTACTCTAAAGTTTACTAACTACAACTCTTTTTGACTTTTCCAAGTGAGTAATTGAGATGGATTCCCATGCTTAGGCATCTCAGAGCTCATGCACTGTGAAAGGCCCTAGAGAAGTCACCTGAAACTAAATAATCTTAAAAGCATCTTTTTTATGGACCTCTCCTTTACTGACAATACATCAACACATCAATTTGATATTAAGTAAATTGGATCTATTACTCCATAAGAAGATCCAGAAATTACCTTTAACTAAGACTGAAACAAATTAACAATTCCCATTTTTTTGATTGGGGTCACACTCCCTAGTAATACTTCTTATGCTTAACTTTCCTAAGAAGAGAAAGTCACCTTTCTCTGAACTCCTCACTTGTCTATGCAAGTAACTAACCAGTCCAAAACACTCAAGCGTAAAGTTGATCTGACAAACTCCATTGTGAGTATGTGTGCTGTAATTTCACCAAATCCTCAGTGTAAAACAGAGTGCTGGCTAAACCCTAAAGTTTATCAAAACACAGTGATAAATCCCAGATGTGATCTCAGCTTTTCATGCTTTCTATTTTATTAACATCTCCAAAACCGCTCATGGGATTTTTGTTGGGTGTTTTTTTCCCTTCCCCCCTTCTACAAATTCGAAGTAAATTGGTCTGGCCTCTGGTACCTGGCATACTGGCATGCTTCCTCACAACAACAGTTAGCCTGTCTGAAAAATAGAACAACATCTTTGAGACGGAGTGTTTATATGGGCAACATTCAGCCACTGCAGTGAATGTGGCCCCACCTTCAAAGAGGCTCTGGTGCACTGTTCACCTGATGAAAGCATTAACTGTTTTTAGTTGACTTGGTTTACACGGAAGCAGCCAGCTCATTAGCTGAGCTGAACTTGAAGGAGTAATGTAGTGCACATGCAGATGTTTTTCTAGCTACTTGATGTCGATGTTGCTGCAGCTTTTCTAAGCAAAAGAGTACAAAGACAGCAGTGATAAGGCTTTGCAGAATCTCTCAGCAGTTAAAGGTAAGTTGTTGAAAAGATTTGTATCAGGGCTACTTTGGTCAAAGCTAAATTAATGTGACCACATCTTAGTGGTTAATATATAGGATGGCACTATGTACTGCATACAGGATTGCACTATACACATATTTCACAGAAGGAATAATTTAATATTGCCAAGGGGTACATGGAGTACTTGGTGCTCACATACCAATCCCTAAGAAGTCTACACTTTTTAAAAAGTTCTTTAGGTTCATAAGCTTCAAGTCAAATTATACTTATTTATAGAACTAAGGCATCTCCTCTAGGAGTACTCTTTCAGACTTTAAACTTGGATAAGCTAGATTTCTCTGGCCAGTAAGAAAAAGAGTTCTTCCTGCAGCTACTTTTCAGACTTCTTTCCTTGGGTAAGAAGGTTTAAAATAATATTCTAGTAGTGCAATGAATATTCAAAAAGGTGTACACAGTATGCAAAGAAAAAAAATCAGCCAGAAAATTAAAATGGATAAACTTCAATGAACAATATGGAAAATGTTTCATATTCATCAGTTCTTAAATATGAAAGCTACTTTCTGCTGTCTTTCACTCACAATCCTAATTAAAATTATATCTCAACATCATTTCTCAGCTAGAAAGCTTAATAGGAGCTCTCTATTATGGTTGCTTTTCTTGGCTTTTTATCAAATTCTCACCACAGTCATAACAGCTACAGATTAATCAACCTGCTTTTCCTCAGTTCATTAACTTAGCTATTTGCTCATACAATCTATGTGGAATCTGAGGGCCTTTTATTCCTATAGCAAAAGATCGTGCAATTTGATCCTTGGTTCAGGATACATTAGGAGTACAAGTCTTTACAGACTGTCTGTAACAGAACGTCTCACTCATCACTTTACTTTTTCTTATATTCTTAGTCTTTGTGAGATTTTTTTTTCTTCTCTAATACTTGCCTCATACATTTGGACACTGGAAATACCCACTCCTCACTGTCATGTATCTAAACACTTTTGCGTCTTTCTGTCTCCTAGATTAGTATTTTGTCTTAGATTTTTAAATCAATTTTTCCCACCATTATACTTTTATTGATTTAGAAGACAATATAGAGAGCTAAAATAAAAAGGGAAAGGCAGTGTGAATGGTATTTGTATATACTTAAGTACATTTATTTATAACCATGTACTCAGTTTACTGGTTTCTCCTTCTTTCTGAAGATCCTTACAGGCTTGTTTTCTTATGAAGATGGGCAGCGAGTGAGAATTTTGCTCAAAAAATACATTATTTTGCAGAGGAATTTCTATCTATGAATATCCAGTATTAATAAAACAAAAACCAGAATGTGTATATCGTTCAAGTAGGAGATGGCACTATTGATACAATGAAGAACAGAACATGTCTGTGATTCTGGTAAGCACTGTATACCCAAAGGCCTTGCTTTCTCACTTTAGAGGTGAGCAATTTTTCAGAAGTCAATGTCCATTGTTTACTTCCAGTGGTAGGAAAATGCGGTGCCTAGGTAAAAAACAAGTTAGGCACTAAATTTCAATTCCCAAATTGGCTATTCAACTGTAACTTTATAAGCACTTTTCAGATGCTACACTCACTGCATTTAGTCAGTGGTCTGATGGTTATAATAGTCCACTGTTCAGCTCTGTGTGAGAAACCATATGCTTTTCCCTGACAAATGCTCCTCTAGTCCTGGATGCTCACCATAAGAATTTTGCATTATCAAATTTCAAGAAAGGAAATTTCACTTTCCAGTGTTCATACATAGTAACTGCTGTCTCTCTTATCACAGTGGAGACTCTTTCATTTCTGGATGACAGCTTATTTAGGGTCTAATCTATGTAGACATATTCCTTGATTTTAGAAAAATGAGTCTATATATATAGTAAGAAGATTAATTTTTCTGCTAGTTATTTATTCCAGACAGTAGTAAGGAATACCCATGTCTTCATCTTCTCATTTTAGCTTGAGTTTGTAAGCATATGATTTGACAATCTTTTTCAGTGTGCCATTGTACCTCTTGTATTTGAGACCCTTAAGGTGAAGCCAAAATAACTTCTTCACTCAGCTTAGAGTGATTATTATCTTTTGATACTGTCTCTCACAGGATCCTTCTGGACAAAATGTCCATCACACATCATGCAATGGGTGAGCAATTGGCTAACAGGTCGAGCACAGAGGGTAATAGTGAATGGGGTGACATCAGACTGGTGACCTGTCACTGGTGGGGTTCCACAAGGCTCCATCTTGGGTCCCATGCTCTTCAATGTCTTCAAACCCAACTTGGACTCAGGACTCAAATGTGTACTAGGTAAGTTTGGTGATGATACTAAATGGGGAGGAGCTGTTGACTCCATTGAAAGCAGGGAGGCCCTGCAGAAAGATCTTGACAAATCAGAGAGCTGGGCAATCACCAGCCATAGGAAGTTTAACANATCAGCCAGAAAATTAAAATGGATAAACTTCAATGAACAATATGGAAAATGTTTCATATTCATCAGTTCTTAAATATGAAAGCTACTTTCTGCTGTCTTTCACTCACAATCCTAATTAAAATTATATCTCAACATCATTTCTCAGCTAGAAAGCTTAATAGGAGCTCTCTATTATGGTTGCTTTTCTTGGCTTTTTATCAAATTCTCACCACAGTCATAACAGCTACAGATTAATCAACCTGCTTTTCCTCAGTTCATTAACTTAGCTATTTGCTCATACAATCTATGTGGAATCTGAGGGCCTTTTATTCCTATAGCAAAAGATCGTGCAATTTGATCCTTGGTTCAGGATACATTAGGAGTACAAGTCTTTACAGACTGTCTGTAACAGAACGTCTCACTCATCACTTTACTTTTTCTTATATTCTTAGTCTTTGTGAGATTTTTTTTTCTTCTCTAATACTTGCCTCATACATTTGGACACTGGAAATACCCACTCCTCACTGTCATGTATCTAAACACTTTTGCGTCTTTCTGTCTCCTAGATTAGTATTTTGTCTTAGATTTTTAAATCAATTTTTCCCACCATTATACTTTTATTGATTTAGAAGACAATATAGAGAGCTAAAATAAAAAGGGAAAGGCAGTGTGAATGGTATTTGTATATACTTAAGTACATTTATTTATAACCATGTACTCAGTTTACTGGTTTCTCCTTCTTTCTGAAGATCCTTACAGGCTTGTTTTCTTATGAAGATGGGCAGCGAGTGAGAATTTTGCTCAAAAAATACATTATTTTGCAGAGGAATTTCTATCTATGAATATCCAGTATTAATAAAACAAAAACCAGAATGTGTATATCGTTCAAGTAGGAGATGGCACTATTGATACAATGAAGAACAGAACATGTCTGTGATTCTGGTAAGCACTGTATACCCAAAGGCCTTGCTTTCTCACTTTAGAGGTGAGCAATTTTTCAGAAGTCAATGTCCATTGTTTACTTCCAGTGGTAGGAAAATGCGGTGCCTAGGTAAAAAACAAGTTAGGCACTAAATTTCAATTCCCAAATTGGCTATTCAACTGTAACTTTATAAGCACTTTTCAGATGCTACACTCACTGCATTTAGTCAGTGGTCTGATGGTTATAATAGTCCACTGTTCAGCTCTGTGTGAGAAACCATATGCTTTTCCCTGACAAATGCTCCTCTAGTCCTGGATGCTCACCATAAGAATTTTGCATTATCAAATTTCAAGAAAGGAAATTTCACTTTCCAGTGTTCATACATAGTAACTGCTGTCTCTCTTATCACAGTGGAGACTCTTTCATTTCTGGATGACAGCTTATTTAGGGTCTAATCTATGTAGACATATTCCTTGATTTTAGAAAAATGAGTCTATATATATAGTAAGAAGATTAATTTTTCTGCTAGTTATTTATTCCAGACAGTAGTAAGGAATACCCATGTCTTCATCTTCTCATTTTAGCTTGAGTTTGTAAGCATATGATTTGACAATCTTTTTCAGTGTGCCATTGTACCTCTTGTATTTGAGACCCTTAAGGTGAAGCCAAAATAACTTCTTCACTCAGCTTAGAGTGATTATTATCTTTTGATACTGTCTCTCACAGGATCCTTCTGGACAAAATGTCCATCACACATCATGCAATGGGTGAGCAATTGGCTAACAGGTCGAGCACAGAGGGTAATAGTGAATGGGGTGACATCAGACTGGTGACCTGTCACTGGTGGGGTTCCACAAGGCTCCATCTTGGGTCCCATGCTCTTCAATGTCTTCAAACCCAACTTGGACTCAGGACTCAAATGTGTACTAGGTAAGTTTGGTGATGATACTAAATGGGGAGGAGCTGTTGACTCCATTGAAAGCAGGGAGGCCCTGCAGAAAGATCTTGACAAATCAGAGAGCTGGGCAATCACCAGCCATAGGAAGTTTAACACAGGTAACTGCCAGATTCTGCATGTGGGATGGGGCAGCCCTGGACGTACACAGAGGCTGGGGAATGAGAGGCTGAAGACCAGCGTCATGGAAAGGGAC
>VWZG01009803.1:3180-21614 GCA_013396735.1 Grallaria varia | reverse complement strand
CCTCATAAAAATTAGGAATGCAAACATATACCTATTAAACAAAAATATCCTAACAATGTAAAATTTAAATAAATTATAAGAAAATAAAATGAGGTCATAGTTCACTACATTGTGAAGCTTAATACCAGCCATAATGGTAAATCATACACACCAGCACATAACTACATATTGAAAGCCTTTACACCTTCTATAAATTCAGATTTGCAAACCTTCTACAATGTAACAAGACTTTTTAATTGGGATAAAACTTCTGAGACTAAAAGGTCCAAACTGTCTTAAATTATGGAACTGTTCTACATGCTGTTCCACTGCAAGAAGTCTAGAGAAGGGAGGAAAGGGACTTATTTTAGCTTATTGCTTATTCTAACTTTTTTCAAGACCTTGTGAGGACTGAGTATGTAGATTACAACCCTTGTAAATATTAGGCAATCAGCATTTCAAATCCCATTTTCTGTTGTCATCAATAGGTTAATTTTACCACCAGGGTGCCCCTTCCGCCCTGCTCCCATAAAATTGTTGTCAGTTGACTATTTTCAACAAATCTTACCTCAATATCCATTCTCACTAGAACCGTAAACAACATGAATTTATCTTACAAGTCTACTAAAAACATTGCCTTCACCTGAAAAATTTTTCTTTGCATTTTCCTGTAAATGAAAACTTTTGTTAAAAATTCATTAAAAGTTCACATGGCACTAAAAAAAAAAAAAATCTGTACCTTTGTTCCTATATTTGCTCTTAAATTAATCAAATAAAATAAAGTAAGACAAAGGAAGTTTGAATACCGTACAGACTCACGGGTAACCTTTTTCATCATTCTGAATATTTTACTAAGTTTTGCACCACTTCAGTCTTGCTTCCACAGTACAAAAGAACCTTTCCAAAAAAATTGCTCATCTTGCCTTGAGTTGTCCTGGTGCATCAATGAATTGTTCACAGAACTAACATATATAATTTATAGCACCAAGCTGTTTGACCAGTCAGATAGGTTTCTAGTACATACTTCATGCACCCTCACACTTCTTTACTGGTGCAACTATGATCCTACACAGATGTTTTATAAATTTGCTGTCTCAACATTAAAAACTAAGTGCATCAAGTTTCTTTGTACATTCAAGTCACTTTCTAAGGCAAATTGTCTACTGTATGTACTCCCAACTGTTTTGGTATTTTGTTTCAGTTAATTGACAGTGGACATGGGTGTTTAAGCATGTGTACTGGTCTGTTCTGACTGGAGTGAGTGGATTTTTACTGGGAGCATGTCTTAGACCAACAATTTTGCATGTTGAAAGAAAGGGGTTAGAGTTCTCAATGGAGTTCAGACTACATGCATATTTGGCCTATAATTGTTATGGGATGTCAGTATGCAGGGTTCAAATTAAAGTGGAAAACTGCTAATGAACATTTAGGTTATACGTCCCTTCCTAGCCACATTCTGCTTCTTATTTGGCAGCTAACTTAATTCTGTAAAGTAAGGATCTCCTTTTCAATAGCTCAGATTGATACAAATTTAAAACCTCCTTTTCATGTGAGAGCATAAACCGCTATTGCCACGAGACTACTGGAGATCTAATTATTTATTACTTTCTCCTCCTACTCCTCTCTCTTTCTCTCTTTGTAATTCTTTAGAGGGCCAATGTCTCTACCTGGCAGAAATCACTTGAAGTTGCTAGTTCATGGTTTACAAACATTCAGTGGAGATGAAACTGGATCTATATTTTCACAGTAATTTTGACACTACTATGGGAATGCTGTTATTTCCCTTAGCAATCAGCAAAGACTGAAAAATATTAGTGACTTGCATCACCGTGATACGGTATAGCATTTTGCAAGTATACAGGTCAGCAGTTGAAATAGATGGGTTGAATTTTTAGAAAAGGTGTTTTCAAACTGAAGAATTTCTGGAAAAAGGTAAATCTTGTGGTGCATGGTCTGATTCTTACAGTTCAATCTTGCATGCGGGAAAAGATTCATCTTGCATAACAACAGTGCTGCTGCTTGCCAAAACCATGATGTTCAGGTCCTGCTGTTTCTCATGGGTCTCTTGGTACCACTCCCTCATCACTTCTGAGTCATGGGTTGGGATTAAGGTCACCTGCAACACAAAAGGGAAAAATACCTGAGGAATGGACAACAGAAGAAAAATGTCTTTGTAAGAAGTCCTAGCCAACAAGTATGATTCACTTTTGGAAAGAGTGGATTGGATAAAAGAAAATAAATAAACATGTAGATAAGATAAAATGACTGAGAAGAAGCAGTCTATCAAAACAAATCCTTGGTTCTCTAAGATGCTGAGGTGCAACTTTCCAGAGAAGTAGCAGTCTGTAGTCTGCACTAAAAGCTCTTCAGTTTATGGCCAAATATTTTGTTTATTTATTTATCATGTTGAAAAGGCACATGAAGTTTCCAAGTGTACATGTTTACCATATAAACCATGAAACATTTCCTTTTCTTTCCTACTTACAAACTGCAAGGTTTCCAAACTTGGATCATATATGGTAAAGCAACAAGATCAAGTAGACAAATGGCCCTGTAAACCAGTTCCCAACTGTTTTATTCTCCAGAGACAGGCCAGAAGTGGGGAAGCAGCTGAATATGGTGCAGCTCTGTGTCTCACTTGGGTGTCCTCTCATATCAATGGTGAAACAAGATATTGAGGCTAGGAACTCTTGTCTCCAGCAGCTGCTGCTCACTCCAGAGGTACTCTGGCTTCCTGTAGTTGCTTCCCAGAGAAGATTAAATTTCCAGGTAGAAATACTAGCAAAGAGCCTACCTGCATGTTACTGTCCCACTGGGCCTTGCCCTCCAGCAGGGAGTCCAGAACAGCCCTGCTTGGCTCCTCAGCTGCAGAATTGTTCCCGCTCACCACATAGTAGGATGACCGCACCCTCTTGAAAAACTCAACATCAACATTTTTTCTATTGCTATGGTTGGGAATGTACACCAGATCCAAATACATTGGAGGTCCTGGAGGCACCGCTGTAGATTTTACTGACTTACTATTCCCAGGACCTTTGGAAATCAAACAACAAAATAATATCATGGGCTAGTTAAAACACACATTTGTTAATTACCACTTTAACTGCTGAGATTATATTCTTAAAATTGCTAGTGCTAGTTAAACATGACATAGCTACAATTGTACTTCTGTGTCCCCTGAAACATGGCATTAGCCTCCTACATCTAATAGCACATTCTGACTTTGTTGTATGCCAATTACAATTGTGTTGTGAGGGGAAAAAATGGAATAAAAATAACTAACTATAATACAATAAAAATTCACTACCACCACATAACCAACATTTGATTGAACCTTTCCCAATAATATACTACTATTATCCAACAATTAATGTGCAGGTCTGTGATTACTGAATTACCATTCAATAAATGGCAGTATTGTTTTCCAAGTTAAGAAGTACAGATTTTTGAAAGTCTCAGGTATGCATGATTATAAAAGCTAGGGTCACACAGGGAGCCATGCAGAAGTGGTCCTGAGATTTGGGGTATCAGCACATACCAAGACATAATAGCTGTTGATATATTCAGACTGTCTTACACATGCATCAGGAAGATACTACATGTGAGCAGAAAGAGCAGCAAAGTGGAACTTGGGAGAAAAAAGAATCTTCCTAAAGCAATTACTGCAGGAAACTGAGAACAAGTGGGTTTTTTTGCCTCCTGGATCCTTATTTGCATACAAAAACTAGCCACTTATCACAAAAAGTAGAGGGAAGCATGTTTTTGCTGCTATACATAGTGCAGTATCTGTTCTAAGAAGAGGTCAAAAGGAAATTCAAAATTTAAACACTCACATTAAAAATACTACCAAAAATAGCTCCTTTTGCTGCACACTGGATCACAGTGTGAACTGACAATTAGGATTCAACTAGTAATTTTATCTAGATGTTCACCATTTATGTTTTATTGACCTCCACATGATGATACAGAGGATGAAGCTTGTTAAACTAAATTATCTGAACAATACACTCTATTTAGGATTACATATTGTAAATAAAGGAAAGTTCAATATAATTGTCTAGTGAGACCTGCCATTCATCATAGGACAATATGTCAAATAAGCATCATAATATGATAAGATTTCCTGAATTAGTGTTTTTAACTATTGGGTATATTATAAAATCTTTTATCATCTTTCATCATAAAAAATCTGTGATACATCTTTCTGAATTGTGGATACCAACATTGGATAAAATATTAGACACTACATTTTACACTTAAATGTCATTATCAAATATTGCCTTGTCTTCAGCGCTAGAATATACCTGAGAAGTATGCTTCAGTGAAGAAGAGCCTAATATAAAACTGAAATGCTGGAGAAATGTACAGCATGAAGAACTGTACTGCTTCTTTGAAAAGCATCTACTAAGAGGTACATGCAAATAATGGTGTAAGAAAGGAACAGTGGACCGCTTAAAATGATGAAGCTACAGATAGCTGAATGCTGGTTTGCTTGTACTGAATCCTAGACTTGCTCCTTGTAAAAAGCTCTCAATGGAACATCAGTCCTGACAACAGCAGAATCCAAGCATCCCCAAAACACTCTCTAAGAAGATCTGCCAGAAACAAAATATTATCATAATGTGTCCTTCAGTAATCTAATTCATATTTTATTACTACTTGGAATACACAACAGTCATTCAAAATAACATTAGTTTTCTGTATGTTTAGCCACCACTGATGGCATAAAACTTTAACTGGATTATGTGATATACATGCTCAGCTCCCTGAAAGTACTCTTTACAACTGTCATATTTTTTTTAATACTATTTCTAAAATTAATCCAGCAAAGTAGTAAAAGTATCTAATGTCTGATTGCACCTATGCCTCTCACAATATTGAATTTCATTATTTTATGTTAAGAAAATTATGCCTACATGATTCTTACAATGAATAAAGTGATTTACTTTACTACTGATTTCACTTCACCTACAGAAGTGGTACTTTTAATTCTCTTAGTTGGTTAACAATTCAGACATTTAGTATTAAGTTCTTTATATCTGATGTACCCTCTACTTCTTTACATCTGAGCTAACTGACACGTCAGGTTTATCAGATTTCAAAAGTGAATTCAGTAAATTTCATTCATTTAAATGTAGCCATAATACACCAGATTTATATTTAAAACATGAACTTTCTTTGGTAGTTTGCTACAAACCACATTGTCAGCTGATATAAAGGCAACCTAACTTCACTGCAACAACAAAGAAAATCTTAACATTAAGGAACTGCTATCTATACCTGTGGTTGCAGACTTTTCTGACTTGTATGTTGTTGTATTTGCTGCATTCTTGGTGTCCTTATCTTTTTCTTCCACTTGAGACTTTACTTCTGGATTAGAGATAGTTTTGGTTGCTTTCTCCACAGACTCCTTTTTTGGAGAAATCATTCTGGAATTTTTGTCTCCAGATTCTTTTACAGCTGGTTTGAGTGAAGCCTCTTGTTTTGATTTGCCATCACTTTTTCTAACAGGAGAAGACAACTTGGTCTTAGTACCCTGCTTTTTTGTCTTTGTCTTTTCTTTGAGGTCCTTCTTCAAAGGTTTACCTAAATTCTGATCAGCTGGCAGAGCTTCCGGATCAACCATGGTAACATCAGGGTGCCTAGGAGAAGGGCTGTGATCCTGCATTGGGACAGGTGGTGGGTCAATTTGTTTGTACATAATTGTCTTGTCTGCCGGAATGGTTTCTGACTCATCTTCCGAATCAATGTTAGCATCTGCAGTGATGGAAGGGCATTCCTCAGTCTCAGGGGGAACATCTGAATCAGTCTGAGATGGAGCAGACTCACTCATGGATGTAGGAGGGGTTTCATCACACTGCTGCCCTTGCTGCTTTCCCCCAGAAGGTGGCTGAGCTCTCCCAGATTGAGTTAATGGTTTCTTTTGATACTGAGACTGTTCTTCACTTGAAAACCACTCAAGGGGATTTGGGTTGATAAATGAGGGTGAAAGTTCAGTTTTAGGCTGTTTATATTCGCAGGAGGACACAAGACATAAGCCAACATCTTGATGGGATTCTGCTAAAGATTTTCCTGAAGTAAAATGTGCACTTGCTTCATAAGAATAGCTAGTAGCTTTGGATGATCTGATGGTTTTCCTAGTCATCTCAAATGAGTAATCTGTGGCTTCAGGTGAGCTGGTGGCTTTCCCTATTGTCTCATAGGAGTAATTCATAGCATTGGGTGATCTGGTAGCTTTCCCAATTATCTCATAGGAATAATCTGTGGCCTGAGGTGATCTAGATTTTGAAACTGCCTCATAAGAGTAGCTAATATCCTCTGGTGACCTAACAGTTTTCTCTGTGGCCTTGTAAGAATAATTGAGTTCTTTTGGTGACCTGCTGCTTTTCTTTGAATCTTCTTTTTCTGGGCTGATTAAAGGTTCAGGACTGTGCTTTGTTAGGGGTTCATGGTAACCTAATGCTTTGACAGAGGACACTTGCAAAGATAATGAAGATATGTGACCAGCTGACACAGCTTCTGTGATTGCAGGAGGTGAATCTAGAAAACTAGGAGAGTACAGAGGAGAAGATTCCCTTGGAGTTAATGGAGATAGGTCAGACTTTGGTGAAAGCTTTTCTCCTAGGCTCTGCATCTTTTCTGAGGTAAAAGAAGAATGTAATGCCATATGTTTGGGTGGAATAGCACCTGAAAAGGTTTTTTCTGGCAGTGGTGAAGTTAACTGGGAATGTGTATGAGTCGATGAAGTTGAGGATGAAGCTTCAATTTGAGAAACTGAAATAATTTCTGAAATGTCCTTCTTCTGAGAGTAAGATGACTGCTCCACAGGGGAAATCTTCCATGCAAAAATAGGCTCCTGTATATCTGAAGGTCTGTAATCTACTTCTGTTGGTCCATTTTCAGATATATGGTATATACTAGTGCCTACAGTAGGATAGTCTGGAGATTGCCTATTAAAGTCCATTGTTAAAGACTGCTCAGGAGACTCCTGACCAAATTCTATTGACATAGTTGACTGCTCAGGAGATCTGTAATTGTTCACTGGGGTTCCTGATTCTGTAGTTTTAGGTGAGAAATCTGGTGGAGAAATTGACATGGGCCTTGGGCATTCTTCCTTAGATGGAGACATGTCTGTTTCCTGAAACACTGTTGGTGTTTGTACAACTGACACTGAAAGGGAATCATCAACTTCAGTAGAGTGGGGTGATCCAACCTCAGCATGCAAAGAAGGAGATACATCATCAGTAGTTGGTTCTGGAAATGAACTAGTAGCAACAGATGCTGTAGAGACAGAAGCTACTCCTTCTATATGGGAATAGGTATCTTCTGCTACAACCTCATCAACTGGAGTTGCAGATGTGTCAGAAACAGTGCCTTCCGAAATTGATATTTTGGTGTCTTCTTTTAACTGACAAATATCTATTTGAGTAGGTGAGAGATCACCTGCTAACTTCTGCTCATCCAAGACCAGTGAAGACTGGGAGCTTCTGGGTTCTGTAGCCTCCATTTTCCTTTCTAGGCTGAAGCCTTCCTTAATTACCATAAACTCCATGCTTTTTTCATCTTGTTTTTCTTGGAAAAGGCCCACAGAACTGGCTTCAGAACCTGGGCTCTTCTGAACAGGTGATTCTTCTTTTTCAGGTTTCCCCTCAGAAGGATTTCCATAATCTCTGGTGGGAGACTTTACATCAGCACTCAAAAATGTGTCATAAGTGGTCTCTGAACCTACCAGTGGTGGACTCCGTAGAGGCAAGAGAACATTTTCAATAGGAGATTCTGAATCTGGCACAGGCTCATCCATAGGGCTTATTCCGGGTTTTGCAGACTCATCTTTGTCTTCACTGAGTTCAAAGATAACAGGAACTTTTGTTGCCTTTACGCTGGTTTCAGAGGGAAGCTGACTGGATTTTTCATCAGTGGGAGATTGATAATAAGGTGTGTGGCCAGCACTACCAACAGCAGACTGTGAGGGAGATGCTACTTCGAATGTTTTATCTTCAGAGCTTGCACAGTGCTCTTTGGCAACTTCTTGATGTATATCAGACAATGTAGCAATGGGGACAGGCTCATCTAAGACTTTGATCTCAGTGGGAGAGAGTGAAAAGTTCACACTGCGTTCACTCAGTGGTGTTTTGGCAACAGGTGATGGAGGGGACAAACTCTTAGCTGGGCTCTTTGCTGGACAATGTTTTCCATCATCTTCTGGATAGACTTCTTTGATTTCTAATTTGTCAGTGCCTTTTTGACAATATACATCTTGGAATGCAGATTTACAGATTTTGTCTTCCTCTAATGAAGAAGGTGGTGAGATAGTGGAAGCTGAGGCATTATAATCCTTACCTTCTGTGGCCTCTGTTTTGGATCCTTCAGATAATCCATTAAAAGCATCTGGAAGTGGAGAAAGTTTAGGTCTGCCAAACTCTTGAGAGTACAGTGATGTCTCATACTTGGTAATGTTCACATACTCCTGAGAGGGTGACTCACTTTCCTCATTGTTAGTTTCATCACTCATGACATCTCGGGGTGTTGACATTTCATCCATTGGAGTTGGTTCACTGGATATTTCGATGGTAGACTGCGTATAACCTGAAGTAGCTGTGAATTCCTCAGGTGGATCTTCTCTATCTTCTTCATCAGAAACAGTGCCTTCACTTTCTGAACCACCAGGTAATGTTTCATCATGGATAGAAGCCAGTTCAACTGCTGGAGACTGAGGTTCTGAGTGTTTTGGTGGTGTAAGTATGAGTAGGCCATATTTACCTTCAACTTCACCAGCTTCTGCAGCTTTGTCTACCACAGCCATCACATAATCTTCTTCAGCTTCTGTTTTTTCAGTTTTCTCTTCATCTCTAATGTATTTTGCTTTGTCTTCCTCCTCTTCTTCAGTCTCTTTGGTTTCTGCCTTTTCTGCTGCTTCTTCCCTGTCTTCCTCAGCCTGTTCATCTGATGCCTCATCATCTGCCTTTTCAATATATTTTTCAGCTTTAATATTAGCATCTGCTTCAGCCATTATTTCTTCTGAACTCTCTTCCATTTTTCTTGCTTTCTTCATATATGGTTTTGAGGTGACCAGTTTTGTCTTTACCTTCTCACCTTCACCTTGTTCTTCAGCTTCTTCTGTGTCTGCCTTTTCCTCATAATCTCCTCCTTCATATGATTCTTCCAAGACAGTTCCCTCATCTTCAAACTTTTCATGGTCATCAACCCTGTACTTTTCCACAGGTTCCAATTCTTCAGGTGTTTGTCCACACTCACCCTCAGCCTCTGTGGTAGTTATGCCTTCATCAGAGGACTCAGCAGGTCCTTCATTATCTAATTTTTCTTTTTGGACTTCAAAGGCCTCTTTTTGTTCTGTGCCAGTGAGTTTCAGTTCATCTTCTATAAGTGCAACTTGAGGTTTCATTTCTTTTATTGATTCTACTTCTTCAGCTTTTAATTCCTCAAAATCCTTTGTTAAATCCTCTGGTGAAGACATAAGGGATCTCTCAACTTGAAGTTCTTTTCCACTAGCTGTAATTTCTGCAGCTGCTACAGTGGTGGTAGTGCCTCCAAGTGCTGCAAGAGCAGCTTGAGCTCCACTGACTTCCATCTCCTTCTTCACAGTCTTAATTTTTACTTTTTCCTTTGGCTTTCCAGCAGGTACTGCTTCTTTTTTAGCAGGTTCCTCCTTCTTTTGTGGTTTAGGCTTTGCTGCTGGCTTTTTTACTTCAGTCAAAGGAGCAGATGTCTTCTTCGTTTCTTTAGGAACCTTCTTCATGTCTTTTTTGATTCCTTTTTCTTCCTTCTTAATTTCCTTCTCTTCTTTTTTACCTTTTTTTTTAAATTCCTTTGGTGGGGCTTCTTTCTTTACTTCCTTCTTAGTTTCCTTCTTCTCTTCCCTTTTCACCTCTTTTTTAACTTCTTGCTTGATCTCTTCTTTTTTGTGTTTTTCCTCTTTTTTGATGGATGTTTTCTCCTCTTTTTTGGAAACCTCTTTCTTTGGTTTTTCTTTTTCCTCTTTCTTTTCTTCAGGTTTTGCTTTGACTTCCTTTTTCACTGGCTTGTCCTTTGCCACTTTTGGTTTTACATCTGTAACTTGATTTTCAGGAGTTTCATATTTTACTAATTGCTTTTCTTTACTTGTTACATCTTTTTCTGCCACTATAGGTTTGGTTTCCACTTTTGCTGGTTTCTCTTTTTTAACTGGAACTTTTTCTTTGCTTTCCAGTTTCTGAAGCGTTTCCAGTGCTGGACTAGGTTTTGTAGGGTCTACTGTTTCTTCTTTAGATTCCTTTCTGACAGGCTTGCTTGGTGCCTTTGCAGCAGGTCTCAGACTCTCCTTGCTGTCTGTTCGCTGTTTCAATTTTGCTTGTTTCACTGCTGGAGTAGCAATGTTTCCAGTTAGGTCTTTTTGTGTAACCACTGGTTGTTTAAGAAAGTCTAAGTGTTTGAGTTTTTCTAGTCCTTCTAGAATATTATATTGGGTGCTGTTTCCAGGAAACAGAACTCGGATTATTTTTTCTGCAGGATTAGCTGGATGCCACACAATCAGGGATGAGACAGAGGTGAAATAGGATAATGGAATGTCTAGTTCTTCGCCATTTGGTAGCAGGAATTCATCTTTATCTTTGCTAGTACCACTCCAATGGTGCATAAAATATTGCATCTCTTTGCTATTTTTAACAGGATTAAGCACATACATCTCAAGTTTGCCAACTCCCATTTTCTGAAATAAAATTATGGGGTCAGTTGTATTCCCTAAGTTTCTGAAAAGAGGTTCTGGTTTCATAGACAATTTATTTAAATATTGGAGAGTAAAACAAGCTTCTTCTACACTCCTTTTTACTTTGAAGTTAGGATCCAGGTTCTTCAGGTTTTCAGGTGTATTAAGGAATACAACTCCTAAATCAGGTGAGATTAGATTTTTCATCCAGTCACTGTTGGTAGTAGACCCTTGAGACTGTTCCTCTTCTAATTCAGCTATCTTTCGCTGAAGCATGCTATTGATTCCTGGCAGGTTATCATCCCCAATGTGAGTGAGTAGAATGGAATCTACCCTGTCCAAGTGCCGGATAAGTTTCCAAAAGCAAGATTTTCTTTCAGATCCTCCATTGATAAGCATGTTGAATCCATTCACTGCAAACAACGCGGAGTCCCCTCTTCCACCCGGGAAAATATAACAGCAGGGTTTGGAGAGTTTCAAGAAGCCTCCTGAAGTTGGAGGTTCCAAAATGTCAAAGGGTGATGACACTTCTACTGATTCTGACAGATACTCCGTGAATTCAGTGAGTCCTTCCATTTGGGGCAATATGGAAGCTGAGTTGAGCTTAATGTTAATAAAGTCTTGAAGGTTGTGTCTGTCAAGGTTGGAATTTTTCCATTCTCCTTCCTCAGGGCAGAAAAGAGTTAAGCTGGCTTTGTTGGCAGGGTGTGTGGTGCTCAATAATTCACCAATCTAGGGTTGTAAAACAAAACCATAAGAAGATGCATGTAAATTAATTTGTTAATGACAATTAATATCAGAACATAATGCTTCCTGATGAGATAAAAGGTTTTTTATTTGCTTCTGCACTGTTGAGTACCCATCCTAGAAGCTAACGGAACCTGTGAGCACAATTAGTTTTCTATGGTTTTTTTCAATACAAAGGACCAGCTTATGAGGAAGGGTCCCTTCCTCACTGTGTAAAGGAGGAAAGTACCCCAAGGTTCCCTCACCCCTCCTCTACCCTTTATAGGAGGACAGTACAAGCTTTTATTTAGAGGGGATGAGGACTGTGAAGCTAATGCTGCCAGAGCTGCCACTATCTTTGCCATTGGCTCATGAGTCTCTCTACTGCCCCTGCCCATTCAGAAAAGCCAGCCAAATATCTAAGGGAAACAGCACATTCTCTTAACAAGAGGAGAGTAACTGCAGCCCAGAGGAGGCTAGCATCCTCCTGGAGCAGCTGCCTTCCTCACTCCCTCCTTACACAGGATGTATTCCACAACACCACAGTTCTTTCTGCAGACTGGCTCCTGGCTCCCAGACTGCAGGACAATTTTCCAGAACACTAAGAAATTATTTATTGCACAAAAAATGCAAACAGTTGCAAGTTTTGTATTTGTGAGGCAAATATATTTATATATGATGTCCTATTGTTCTGGTTTTGGCTGGGATAGAGTTAATTTTCTTCACAGTGGCCAGCATGGGGTTGTGTTTTGGATTTGTGTTGAAAACAGTGTTGATAATACAGGGATGTTTTAGCTATTGCTGAACAGTGTTTGCACAGTCAAGGCCTTTTCTACTTCTCACATCACACCACCAACGAGTAGGCTGTGGATGCACAAGAAATTGGGAGGAGACACAGCCAGGAAGGCTGACCCCAAATGAGCAAAGGGATATTCCATACCATATTATGTCATGCTCAGCATATAAAGCTGGGGGAAGAAGGAAAGGGAGGACATTTGGAGTGATGTTGTTTGTCTTCCCAAGTCACCATTACTCACAATGGAGCCCTGCTCTCCTGGAGATGGCTGAACACCTGCCTGCCCATGGGAAGCAGTGAACTAATTATTTTGCTTTGCTTGCATGTGTGGCTTTTGCTTTGTCTATTAAACTCTCTGTCTCAACCCATGAGTTCTCTCACTTTTACCCCTCCAAGTCTCTCACCCATCTCACTATGAGGTAAGCAAGCTGCTGTATGGGGCTTAATTGTCAGCTGGGATTAAACTATGACAAATACATATAAAAATACACATTTATAGCATAATATGCAATATATGATATATTTATAATGATTTATTCATATATATATTTATAAACAAAAAATAAATTCAGTGCTAAAGAAAGAGCCAGAAAAAAAGTGTTAAAAACAATCTTGTCATTATTTTTATTTTAAACTCATGGATCACAGAAGTGAAAAACTAGAATAACTCCATTAATTTTGACAGTGTTTAATAACATGTGTCCTAGTTTGGGTCTGGGCTGGGTTAATTTTTTACAGTAGATGTCAGGGAGGGGTGGCCAGATCCTAATGTTATTTGATCCCCCCTCACATCATTGCCAGGGGTGGGGGAAAGGGACTCTCTCTGGCTTTTTTTCCCTCTTTCCCCCCTTTGCCTGTGGCCAGGAGGGCCTGGCATTTAGCCAAACAGCTACACTGGATTAGGTATGGAGTCACTGGTCACAATGTTCCTTGGTTCTGATTGACAGGAAGCTGAACATGAACCAGCAGTGTGCCCAGGTGGCCAAGAAGGTCAGTGGCACCCTGGCCTGTAACAGGAATAGTGTGGCCAACAGGACTAGGGAAGTGATTCTGCCCCTATACTCGGCACTGGTGTAGCCGTTTAACCTTGGCTGAACGCCAGGCCCTCTCAGCCACAGGCAAAGGGGGAAGAAAGGAAAAAAACCTGCAAAACTGAATTTTAGCAATAACGAGGCAGCATATATTTATATAGACATATATACAGATAAGAAAAGGAAACTTAATATTACTATATGCACACACACACACAATAAAGAACAAATAAAAAGGTCTACTTCCCAGAGACAATGAGGTTGTCTGTTCCCCCCGAAAGTAGCTGCCTCCCCCAAGGAGAAAAAACCTGCTGCCAGCCATCACCCCCACCAAAGGCTGAAGGCCGTGTCTTCCCAGGAGCGACCGCAGGGCCCACTGATGCCTAACACCACCGGAAAGAGACTAACTGATAACTTCCGTCTCCCCCCTTTTATATCTAAGCTGATGTAAAATAGGATGGAATACTTCCTTAGTCAATATAAATCATGTGACCTGGTCTCCCAGGAAGGCCTAAAGTTAAACTACTACACCCAGGAAGGCCTAAAGTTAAACTACTACAACTGGTTAGGCCACACCTCAAGTACTATGTCCAGTTCTGGGCCCCTCAATTCAGGAAGGATATTGAGGTGCTGGAGCATCTCCAAAAAAAGGCAATGAGGCTGGTGAAGGAACCGGAGCACAAGTCCTATGAGGAGGGGCTGAGGCAGCAGGGGTTGTTTAGCCTGGAGTAGAGGAGGCTCAGGGGAGACCTTATCACTCTCTACAACTATTTGAAGGGAGGTTACAGTGAGATGGGTATTGGTCTCTTCTCCCAGGCAAATAGCATTAGGACAAGAGGACAGTGTCTTAAGCTGCACCAGGGGAGGTTTAGGTTGGACATTAGAAAGAAGTTCTTTACAGAGAGAGTGACAGGGCATTGGAATGGGCTGCCCAGGGAGGTGTTGCAGTCACTATCCCTGAAGGTATTTGAGACTGGATGCAGCACTTAGTGCCATGGTCTAGTAGACAAGGTAGTGTTAGGTCAAAAGTTGGACTTGATGATCTCAGAGGTCTTTTCCAACCTAGTTGATTCTGTGATTCTCTGTGATTGTTCTGTACATGTGGATGTGGTACCTAACCCTATATATACTCCCATATGTGCTCCTCATGGTGTTCTTTTTCAGAGCAGGGAGAGGGATCAGGATTGCTTTGTTGATGTACTGTGTGATATCAGTTTATGACATGAAAACATCAAAGGCAATGAGGGTCATTTAGGATGTGTATTCAGTGTTGTTCTCCTACTGTATCTGAGCTTAATTAGATGCTAATACTTTTGGTCTGTGTTTGGCCCAGCCACCTGTGAGAGATTATTCTTTTCCTGCCAAGTTATGAGAAAACAAGTGCTGATAAGCGAGAACTTCATCCTTGGAGGGAACATTTTGTATAAACTAAAATTAATTGAGGCCTCGCTATTGGCTGATGGCCTTTCAAGGGCATTTGAAGGAGAAAATGAAGAGGAGGATGATGAAGTAAGACCCCAGACCCATTTATTAAGGAACTCCTGGGATATACCACACAGGCACAAGGAAATCCCAGTGCTCACACACATGCGCAGAAGGAGTGCCACTCACATAACAGGGAGGGACAAAGGGTCTCTAGCTGGGTGGTTCTGGCCACACCTGCCCAGGTAAGACATCATTGGTGAACTGGATTAAAAGCAGATGGCTCATGCTCTTGCTCGCTTGCTTCACATGAAGGACAACATTGCCTCTGGCAGGGATGCCCGCTATCCCGTGAGCCTGCCGACACTTGAGGATGCAGCCTCTGCTCTGAGGAGTCTGGGCTTTCTGGGTTGGTAAGACAACCTCATGAGTAACACCTGGGCAAGTTGGGTGTTTATACGTAGGGCTTATTTCCCTCCTTTTCTCTCTCTCTCTCTCTCTCTCAGGTTCCTGTTTACTTGGCCACCTCTTGTAATAAAATACTGTTGTGTTAAGCTTTCAACGGTGTCTTAGTTTCAGTTTCAGCATCCCTCCGAACCCTCCCTGGAACACCTACCCTTACCTCGGGCGGTACCTTTGGGAGTCCATTAATAATTGTACCCAGTCTGTGGCCAGAACAGGCGAGGATAATCTTCCTCAGCTTTTCACCCCCTTTTCATCCTTCACACCTGTTAAAACAGCTTTTGAAAATTTTGAATTCCCTTTGGATGTTAAAGAAAGCATGTTCTTGTTGCTAAGTTTGCCAGGTCTCCTCAGTGCGGTCCATATCATGTTTAGAGTCAGGACAGAGATTTCTAGGGTGGTTATACAGAGATCTGCACTGACAGTGGATAGTCATGAGTGGCATGGAATGTGGGAGGACACGGGCCAGTATTTGGAGGATTATTCTATTCCAATGGTTTGGAAGTTAGTCCCTGAACAAATACAGGACTCTGTTAAAGTGATAAAATATGTGAAGAAAAAATACTGTGGCAATTCCAGAGAGGCACAAAGTTATGCAATGTGCTGGGCCCTGGCTACTATTTATCAGACACTGCTCATCACTAGAAAGCACCCTCAGGGGGAGGAGGAGGAAAGCAGACCAACAGGTACTGTGCCCACTCAAACTGCAGATGAACCAGAGGAACAACTCGTGCCAGTAGTAGTTGCCCCTATACAGAAGAAATCCAAGACAAAATCAGTTCACTGAGTGAGGGATGAAGAGGAAGCAGGGGTCTCAGAACAGGAGGAAGATGCAAGGCTGGAGATAATCACCCAATCTCTATCCCCGAGTGAGCTGTGAGTTATGTGAAAAGGTTTCAGCTGCCAGTCAGGTGAGCCCCTGGTGACCTGGCTGCTCTTATGCTGGGATATTGTGACCCACGATGTGAAACTAGATGGTAGTGGAGCCAAGCAACTGGGATCCCTGTCCTGCAATGTGGGCATTGAGAAGGGGATTGGGAAGAGGACAGAAACTCTCAGCCCCTGGAGGCAACTCCTGTCAAGCATGAGGGAAAGGTATTCTTTCAAGGATGATCTAGAAGTGTGCCCAAGCAGGTGGAACACCATGAAGAAAGGTATCTGAGAGAATTAGCTGTGCTGGAGGTAATCTATAGGGATTCAAATAATGAGCAGTCCCCTGTAGATCCGCATAAGGTCCAGTGTGTACAATCCATGTGTCAGAAGTTTGTACAGAGCGCACCATCATCATACACCAACACATTGGCATTTATGTCAATGAAAGAAGAACAAACAGTGCTTCAGGTGACTACCCAACTCTGGCAATGTGAAGATCATCCTTTTGCTCCCTACCAACCTGTGTCTTGTCTGTGGAAAGACTGTCCAAGACTGCTGACATATTCAAAAGACTAGAGCAAACTAGAGAGGAACTATCTCATGCTTCGCCAGTATGGACCAGAGTCTCTGCTATTGGGAACAAGCACCCCCCTGCTCAAGAGAGAGGGTACACACCATGAGGTAACCTGTGGTTTTACCTGCATGAACACAGAGAGGACATGAGGAAATGAGATGGAAAACCCACCTCTGCCCTAGCAGCACGAGTACATCAGTTGAGAAGAAGAACAACCACCACAGGAAATTCTCCAAGGGTAAATTCTGCTTCAATTCCCAGTGGGCAAGTTCTCAGACAGAATAGGAGGGCTGATGTTACTTCCATTCCTCTTGAAGGTAACTGCAGTTCATATTTACAAGTGAGCAATGAGTACTATGACCAGAACTAGAGGGGCCCTGCCTCCAGCCAGGTGGGAGAAAGGGATAATCAGATCTATTGGACTGTGTGGATCTGATGGCCTGGCACATCAGACCCATAAGAGTATAAGGCTTTAGTTGACACCAGCACACAATATACCCTGATGCCATCGAGAAATATTTCTGAGGTGACAGGGGGATCCTGTAGGAGTGGAGGTCTTGGAGCTGGCAGATGTGGAGGCTAAACAAAGGTGCTCAAGGACAGCTTGTCTTTGGTGATTANTGGGTTGCGATAAGGCAGTGTATATTAATACAGAAAGCAAAGCAAAGCAGGGTGCGCGCGTGCAAAGCAAAAGCAACAACTAATCTCTACTTCCCATGAGCAGCAGGACCCCCCGACCGCGTCTGAGAAGCAGGGCTCCTAGAAATCTTCTAAGCGGAGACAATGAGTGCCTCCCCTTCCTGCTTCCTGCCCCAGCTTTTATATCTGGGTTGACGTCATATGGTATGGAATATCCCTTTGGTCAGTGTGGGTCAGCTGGCCTATTTGTGTCCCCTCCCAGGACCTTGCCCTTGACTGAACAGTGAGTGCTGTGCTCAGTGATAGCCAAAATATGGGTGTGTTATCGACACCAATGCAGAGCACAGCAAGGGCTCCTATGGGGAAACAAATTCTGGCTCAGCCAGACCCACCACATCAGCTTAGTCGTTTGTTCCTCGTGGAGTCCCTATTCGTCACAACAAATGGCACCCAACTGTGGAGCTTTGGTATAGATCTCTAATATTTAGAGACTTGCCTTGGTGACTCTGATGAGGCAGGAGAGACAGAACACTACCATCAGGAGGTTCCTGTACCAGTGACGGCCAGCAGTCTAACTCAGAAAGAATTGTGTGCTGTTCCTGTCTACTGGACTGAAGGTGAGAGTGCGGAAATCGGAATAATCCCAAAAAGAAAAAACATTGCCAAATTATCGTGGGCTAAAGCCCTGAAACAAAAAATTCTGTAATGGGGTCTCTAAGGTAGTTTGTGAAGCCAGTGCCCTCAAACTGAAGGGACAATGCCAAACTAGAAAGATCAGTGCCCCATGAAAATAAAAATCACTAGTTTGTGAAGCCAGTGCCCCGAAACTGTTTGAGGCCGAAATGGATAGAAGGGATAGTGCCAAACTAAAGACTGGAGGCCCCCCCCCTTCCTTTTGAAGATCAATCACTGTAAGTCCTTGAACAACGGACTCTTTTGCTTGGGGGAGAAAAATAATTTAGATGGGGTCAGACCTATCCGCAGAACAGAAAAATTTGTTTCAGATGATAAAACACTTGCTTAAACAACATGGCTCAATAATAGAAGGTTTGCTGTTACAAAACTTACTTTTATTGGCCCAGCAAAATTACTCAGGACTTAATTTTGCAAATGTTTTTGATTACTCTGAATGGGACAAAATCGGTATTAAAATGTGGAATGCAGCCACTCGAAATGATAAACAAGCCGCAAAAATTCTCAGGCCATGGAAGATAGTATTTGTGATTCTTA
>VWZG01009802.1:194411-245082 GCA_013396735.1 Grallaria varia | reverse complement strand
CGTGCGGAGCGGCGCGGGCGACACCGTGTGGCCGCCGGTGGGAGCGCCCCCGCCGCCCCCCCCACCCCTCGGCGCCCGCCGGTCCCGCGGGGTCTGGGGCCGCGGCGGCCCGGGGGGCTCTCCAGGTGCCCGGGGACGGGAGCGCGCTTCTTTCCCTTGAGGGCTAAATGAGCGTGGGAGACACAACGTCCCTCAAACTAACTTTGGGTGCGTCCGCCTCTACCCTCCTCCTGGGAGCGCGGGGGGTGATTAGCAGGAATGTTGCTCATCCCTGTGCCAGCGGGCCGGGGAGAGGGGAGGGGATCCGCTTTCTCATCCCTGGCAGCTCATAGCAGCCCGTTTTCGACCCGAGCTGCCCAAGGAAGCCGGAGGACACCAGCCCAGAGCGGCGATCCAACCCGTGCCCGCACGCATTCCGGGTCAGACGTTCTCGCCGGGAGATGGCTTTATTTAGATGGAGTATGTGGTGATGAGATATCATTTGCGGGGCCAACAGAATTACAATGCATGTGGTTTGGGCCTCTGTGAGTCTGTCCTCAATTATTTTTGTTTATTTTGGTGCTTCCCCAAGTCTTTCAGATAGAGTGTCTTCACTCCATATATTTGTTCTTCCTGGAAGAGGCACGAGAATCCAAACCCCGGGCCTCGTTTGACAGCACGTGTTGCCAAAAAGGCCAAAGCAGTTGTGATTGCTCTCAGAAATGAGCTTTCAACAGGCCCCTGCAAGTAGAGACAGTGAAGAAAAAAACCAATCCTTTCCTTCCTTGCCCCCCAAAATGCCCATAAACTTCGACCTTCCTACAGAGAAAGGCCAGTGGTGGAAAGGGGGTGCTGTGGAAGCACATCATCTGCTAATGGACCTCTGCTTATGAAGCTGTTCAGTACTGCCACCTGCTCTTCCCAGGGTTATCAAATAAGCAAAAGCAAAGTATTAAAAAGTTTTGTAATGTACTGGCTCTCACAGGTAGAAAAAGGGACCAGATGCTTTGCGCTCCTTAGGATATGTTCAATTTAAAGTACATAAATGTTTCATGCATAATGGTAAATCTCCCATTAGTCTTCACCCCATTAAACACCATAGGAAAATCTGAGGTTACTGAATGTAGATTTCTATCACTATTTTGCATGCTGTGGACTTTCCAAATATGTCCATGACCTCAAAGAGGTAACATACGAGCTGCAGAAGATCCGTATCTTTCCAGAGAGTGGCTGACTGTCAGGTAGGTGGTCAAGAATACAGAATCACAGAATGGTTTGTAAGGGCCCTTACAGAGAATATCTAGTTCCAACCCCACTGAGATCTGCAGGGACACTTTCCACCAGACCATGCTTCTCAAAGCCCCAGCCAATCCAGCTTTGAACACTTCCAGGGCTGGAGTGTCCACAGCTTCTCTACACAACCTGTTCCAATGCCTCACCACCCTCACAGTGAAGAATTTCTTCCTAATATCTAATCTAAACATCCCCTCTTTTGAAGTAAATCCATTCTCTGTTGTCTCTACCATGCCCTTGTTAGAAGTCCCTCTCCAGCTGTCCTGTAGGCCCTCCTTAGGTACTGGAAGGCTGCTGTAAGGTGTCCTCAGAGCCTAACATCCAAAATGACACTGGAAATGGATGTTTTGGCAACTTTACCATACCCATGTATCCAACTTTTTTTGCCTCATACCTGTGTTAGGTAAGACACTCAAGAAAATAGTGGTCTTTTAAACATCCTCAGTACACAGCTGGAAAGAATACATGCAGAAGAACAGCAAGAATCAGGTTGTATTTGAATTAGGACAAGCGCAGGCTAGGAAGTCTCTAGTGTTACAGCAGTTAGTTGCTGCACCTCTGTGCTCACATTCCAAGACTTTAACACAGATTTTGCCTGCAAAAGGAAAGTCTTCTCCAATGGTTTATAACCTGTTGCCATAATCTCTGAACTGACCTTATTACTTTGGTGGAAGGAGCATACCCAGTTACTGGCCAGACACACCTCGGCCCAAGTTGAGGACACCAGAAGACTGTCCACCTCCAGCTGTAACCAGTCAAACAAAGCACCATCCAAATCCTCCCTGTTGTCAGACTTACTTTAAACAGAGAAAGGAAATCACTTGCTCTCCAGAAAAATGTACTTTCACTCCAGCCAAATGTATGTTGAAATTATCACAAAATGGAAACAAGGTCACAAACCAGAAAAATAATGAAGAGTATTTATAGGTGTGGCCTTTCAGAGCAGAGCTCTTCTCATAAGACACAATGTCTAGGTGTACAATGGGAAAGCCATCTCATCTGCAGATCAGTGTAGAGAAACTATCAAAGTATCTTCTTAGATACTTGGCTCATCACAGTCTAAGGAAGTACCTTCAGTGAGAACTTAAATCAACAGATACAGGGAAAACAGACCCTTCTTAAGCTTTCTAGGATCCATTCACCTTTCTTCTTCTCCTCCCTGTGGTTCTATTTAAAGCAAAACATGTCTGATGCTGGATATAATAGCAGTACAGCTTTATTTCTGTCTCCCAGGGGAAAGAGGCTTCTTTCTTACTGTGGTTGTTCAGCTTCACCTGAAATCTGGTCCATTCCTCCTGGAACATAAATGGAGTGAGAAGATTCTCAAACCTCCTTCACAGATTTGATATAGGTAACATTTTTTTCTGCTAGTTGCAATGCTTCATAATCAACGTATCTTAAAAATCGGTGACTATATCAAACCTATACACATAAAATTTAACATAAAATGATAACATCATAGTTAGCAGGTTGCTTCCAGCATAGCAAAGCAGCCAAGCATGACACAAAAGTATTCTGAATCTCCAAGGTGGGAATAGATATGTTTGTGTTGAACACAGCTTATTTGGGGGGACTTTTGCTGTGCATATGTTAAATGCACATTTGTCATTAATCTCTGAAAACTGGTGCTTACT
This sequence comes from Grallaria varia, assembly GCA_013396735.1. Lineage (NCBI taxonomy): Eukaryota > Metazoa > Chordata > Aves > Passeriformes > Formicariidae > Grallaria > Grallaria varia. The sequence continues at coordinate 242,176 of VWZG01009802.1, read as the reverse complement.
GTCCTGTGTTACAGCTCTAAATGCACTCTGAAAACAGTCCCTGGAGATATATGATGTTTTGTCTAAGGCTCTGTATAGCATGGCTCTTTTTGCCTTGCATTGTGTCCCTTGGACATAATACAATATGATGTCATATAATACAATATTATAGTAAGAAAGACTAATATAAGAACTTACATCATTATAGTCGAATTTAAACTGCTGTCCCTGATTGGTGACTGCTCTACTGACTGACACAACAGCAAATTCCTCCAGTTTATGCCATGATATGAAAAGAGAAGCAAGTGTCAGCACCTAAAAGTACCACAGAGCCACTGATGTTTGCACTGTGGTGTGTGGATCCATCAGGACCACAGCTGTCTATTCTGTGTGGTGTTTTGCAGCACACTGGTAACTCAGGTATTGAGATTCTTGCGGGAGGACTTTATTTCTGCTGGACAAGCACCTGGGGCTGGTGGCCTGGGAAAGTGGTGGTACCCCTGCAATGGGACTTCTTCCCTCCCTTTCTTGAGCCCACTTACACTGACTCCATGATACACTGGTCTACTTTGACATGCTCCTGGGTAGTGAGAGGAGTGTGGACAAGTGGAAGAAGGCAATAACATTGTCCATTCTTTTTTATCCTCTCTGTCAAAGCAGAAAGGTCATGGAGCTATGTTTGTCCTAGCTCTTTGGAAAAAGATTGAGGAAGCCTGGGGAAAAGACCAGTGCTACAAATACTGATGTAATATCAACATTCAACAGCTTTGATATTGCAGAGACAATCCTGGTATCACTGATGAATCATGATATCATGATGAATTGTGATATCACTATCTCACCTCCTCTATGTCACTCTCCATTTCAATGGATAATGTGGGGTGAAAGGCCACTGAATGCCATGCAGTATGCAAAGTTCACACAAGTGAGGTTTTCAGCGGACCTGTGAAGCGTCAGAGAAATTGGCTGAGGGCCTGGAGGTCAGTGTCTTCAGAGGGCTGGAGTAACCCTTCCATTTCAGTAATTGTCCTGCTTCTCACTCTTAGCCTGCCTGAATTTATGTCTGGGCTTGAAATAATGTCATTGTGCATGAGAGTTTTCAGGCAGTCTGAATGAGGAAATCAGCTCCCTATTGATAGACTTGTATTGAAGGGACTCCTTGGTATTTGTTCATTCCCTCTATCTGTGTCTCAAAGTAGACAGTTGATAATGTCCAAAGTTATCACAATGTAGATAGATCACTAAATGGCTTACGCTGTTCTTTCAATCCCATTGCTAAAAAACATGCAGATACCCATCAAAGGAGAGGGCTGCCTATCTAAGCATGGGAAGAGAGTTTCAGGAGATTAGTAAAATCAGAACATAGTGATTTTCTCCAAGGCGGAGAAAATGTTACAGAACCAGGACCCTTCCAAAAGCCTGCCAGATCTGGACTTGTCTCCCATTCCTAAACAACGTTGGCACCTCCACTGTCAGCCCCAAAGGTACACCACAGACATCTTCACCTAAGGATGACTTTACTCCTTATTAAGGAGCTTACTTAGCTAAGTAAGCCCTTAAACTACTGAGATGTGCATCAGTGAAAACCAGAATACTGGCTCTAACTAGAGACTTAGTGGATCCCAGTTCAGACAACAGGACTGCCAACACACAGTTGAAGAGCCCTAGTACTCTGCACTGACTTGACCTCCCTTCGCAAATTCAAACACTATGTATTCCAAAAGTGCAAAAACATGAACAATCATATCATGCCATCTCAGGAAGGAAAAGTTATGCACTGTGTCTTACCAGATAGAAATGAAACTGTTATCCTTGACCGCAGCCATTACGTTGTGAGTAGATCCAGCCTAGAATTTAACAGGTTATAAATGCAGTCCTAGTTCTATGTCTGAGAAAAGTTTGATCAGTTCTTCTCCCCCCTCATCTGAGCATTTGGTTCATGTAACTAAACATGCCAACAGAAAAAAAAAATAGTCCTTTGTCAGATTGATAGTTAAGCCCTGACTTAAAACCATAACCTCAAGTGTGTTCAAAGCTGAAAATCCAATCTGGCTGACATTTTGTCCTTTAACACATGCTATTGTAATCTCAAAGACTGCAGTTATATTGTACCAAGCTAAATCACACACACTTTAGAAACTTTGTCATGTAAAGGAAGCATAGGGTTAAGTAAAGATGATGTCAGACCAAATTTGGTCTTTGTTGGTGTTTTGAATTTTTCTCAGACCTTCAAGGTTATATACATTTCATGGTCTAATTTCTGTTATTCCCTAAGGCACTAGTGCATATTTACGCACTAACAATAATAATTCTTTTGAAACATAGTAATTTATAATAGGCATATTATGATCTTTTCAGATTTATTGTGATCTAATCACTAGACACACATTTAGGAAATATAAAATCCTTTCAAGACTTCTACCTTGGGACAAGCTGTTTATGCACAATGCATAAACATACATTCATAACAGTTCACAGTTTGGTAAGGTGATCCATTCTCTAAAACCATATATATAAAAAAGTTAAGGGAACATTAGCCACCTTTCAAACCTTAATTGCATGGCTGGTGCAGAAATGTTTTTGTAAATCAAAGACATGTTCAAACTGCGGACACAGAAACAAATGGGAAAAGTCAGTTCTGCCTGGATTGTCATTTTGGCATGATTTTGTATTTACAGGTTTAAGTCAGAATCTAAATGCAAATAAAGGGTGTTTTCTTCCAGCTGATAGCCAAACTTCAGGAGCTTGTTACCTCAAATTCAGAAGACCGCCTTATCACTGTTTATCAAACCCACTTTTTAGTAATTTGACTCTTTTTCCTGTGAGTTTGGTGAACTCTCAAGTAGCTTCCATTCCTATTTGGTGGAGCTATATCAGCACAACAAATTCTGGCACAAGTCAACACACCACACCATTTTTGCTCACAAGTGATTTACTATAGTAGTGCTACACCAGTCTGAATGTATGGTGTTTCTGCTGAGGATTAATGACGATTAATAAGTAACTACAGTAGTTGAAGTAGATGACAAGTTGGAAAACTTGGTAAAATGATAATATGTAGTTTGATACGATGGATGGCTTTATTCAGTTATTTCATGTCATGGGATACAAACTTCATACTTCAGTGGACGAACCTGAGCTGTGACTAGTGTGAAGCAAAAAAGCTTTGTGACTGCAATGAGAATGCTTATTACTGCTAATAAAATATGTTCTCTCAACATTTCACTAGTGAAAGAATCACTTCTACCAACATCTCATAATTAAGTAGTACTTGTATTATGTCACTGTCTTTTCTTAAACCTTCACTTGCCAATATTTGCCAGGCTGTCTGGCAGTCACCTTATTTTTTTAAAGTAAATTTCTAATTGTAATGACTACAAGCTAAAGCTTGAAAACATGAACAATGAAGATTATGATGCCAGCAGATGAGTAAAATAGATCCAATTCTTTGTAATTTTAAAATGTTTTTTGTATTCTTTTGGATGTCTTCCTCCTTATCATCTTAATTCAAATCATTCTTATAACACCATTCTTCTCTAAGCACACACCTAGACAGTCCATTATTTTTGTTTGATATTCACTCGGAAAAAAAAACCTGACACACTACAAACTAGGCATTTCTTACAAAACCACACAATTCTTTGCTGAAATTTCCCTTACACAGTGGAGGTTAAACCACAGGGATGGGCAAAGGTGATTCTTTAAAATTAACTGAAAAACATATCCTATCCAATGGTTTTATTTTCCAGGTATTAATACTTTTTTTTGCTCTTTAATCCATACTTCATAACAGACAGGAAAATCCTGAAGCAAAATTCCATTTTGAAAGCATCCCACCAGTCTCACCATCCCAAACTTCCTTATGGATTGAGCTGCCTGTGGTTGGTTAGTCCCTGGCATGTCATGCTCAGCAAGGGCAAGAAAGCAGCTTAGAGAGGGACCTGATAGGTTTTGGGACTATGCAAAGTTCCATGGTACTCTTTAGGGCTGTGCTGGTTTTAAAAAGTAAACCGGCAGGAGAAATGAATCCAACTCAAAAGAGTTTAGAAGTCAGAACTACAATTTATTAAAAAGATTACAATGGATACACTGATACAAAGGAAAATTGGTTTCAGCCCTCAAAACCCAGTNTAGGGCTATACTACATGTTTGGGGGGGTAGGAGGGCTGTGAAGAAAATGGAGAAGAAGAAAAGGCAGGAAACAAGAAGTCACTGAATTAGAGAGGGAAAAATTGGAGAGAGACTGATCCACAACCCTCAGCCATGGCTCCACTCTGGTTACCTAGATTTCGGATGTTGACATGGGTATGGGTACCTCAACTTGTGGGTGTCCATCTTGAGCTATTTCTTAATATCCTAAACAGATAAACAGTGCATCAGGTAAAGGTTCTTTCTATAGTGCTGTCAGATTGTCAGCCTAAAGCAAAGAACATTACTCCTCTTGACACCACTGAGTGCTTTTCCAGGTTTTTTTTTTCCAGTGGGCAATAATAGGGACCTTATTAAAATCAAATCAAAGTCTATTGAAAATTAGGTGGGCTTCGGGTAAAATCTTCAGAGACAGAATGATAGATAGATAGATAGATAGATAGATAGATAGATAGATAGATAGATAGATAGATAGATAGATAGATAGATAGATAGATAGATAGATAGACATTTATAGACAAAATAGGGTTTTTTTCTGGGATTGGAACTTGCATTATAGATAAGTACTTCCAGGTTAAACACATAACCAAAATGTCCTCTCCTCCTCTTTCTTCTGTGCAGCTTATGGGATAGGGTATAGCCTAACCTTACTCTGATTTCTCTGTTTTCAAGTGCTGAGGGACAGTGAACAGATCAGGGAGCCTGTTATTCCAAATCTGAAATTCCAAGTGCATTACTTGTCCAAATTAAGCTATGTGATACTGTTTTAGTTCATTGATTTGACAACTGTGACATTTAAAACAATGTTTCTGATACAGAAACTGCTGGAAAAGCAAATGAAAAAAGTCCCAAAAGCAAACCATTGTGGAAAGTAAGCACAGCTGGACCCTAATTCTTTAATAAATTGGAACGCATATTCCCAGAACAAATTTTCAGTATTTAGCCATGTTTTTAAATTGCAAGACACCTGAACTTGCATGACACCTGGAAAACATACCATCCTCACTCTCTCCCCAAACTGAATATCTCAGGAAATTTTCTTGTCTGTAGAAAAGAAAAGCCTCTAAGTTCAAGCATGATATCCCTATTTTTTAAGCATAAAGTTTAAAGCTACAGAACTTTGAAATAATTTAACCATCTAATGGTACGAAGATTTGTTTACTGAGATTTTTTAAGCTACCAAAGCTGCTTAAACACCCCAAAATCACATGGATGTGGCACCTGTGGACATGGTTTATTGGTGAACATGGTGGTGCTGGGTTAACAGTTTGACACAGTGACCTTAGAGGTCTTTTTCCAAGAACCCAAGAAGCACAAAATGGGAGTGAGACTTGTAAAGACAATGAAACAAAATGAATAGACATAAGTAAAATAATCCTAAAACAATGACAGCTCTCTTTATTGTAAAAACTGAGATGATAAAACGGATAGTAAAACTTTTAATCGCCTCTTTACTGCAGTGCAAGACTGCTGCTGTCAGGGTCCTGCAGTCGAGCCGTGGCCAGGGTGAGCAGGTTTTTTAGAGTTTCATTCTTCATCTGCAGATTTCAGGAATAAAAGGATTGTTCCTAGGAGAGGAAGTTAAAATTTAAATTGCCCAATTTCTTCCTTAGGCTGGCATAAATCAAATATATCAGTTGAGTTAGGCTGGTTGGGAAGAGATGAAAATCCGGTCTTCAATCTTTAAAAGAAAATGCATTTCTATTAGAAAAATGATTTTTGTTGCCTCCATAAGACAACCATAAGAAATGAAGGGAAAATAAAAAGTTCAAATTAGTGTTCTATGTCCCGTGGTCTCTTTTTGGAGTACCAGCCAGTTATCAGTCCTAAAATAAGGTCCTCCAAGGCTGCAAAGGACTCTAGCTCTGGAGGAATCCAAATTTGGGGCTAGAAGCCCAGGGTCCCAGCAACTGACCAGGAAAAAAGGCAGACTTCCACCACAAATCTGTCAAACTGGATACATTTTCATGAAGCATTTCAAGTTAAACTAACTGTTCCTTTTGGAGTTTTATCCTGGCTCTACTCAGGGGGCCAGTAGCTGTGCCAGAATATTTCTGTCAGTAAAGAACAGGAAAGCCTGAACCAAGACCATCCAATTTTAGATACAGATGATCTGCAAAGTCCTGTCAGCATCTGGCCTGAGGGGGGTTCTAGCTCTTCATTTGCCATTTATAATTTTTCCCCTTCCATTTATGTAAAAAACACAATCATTCTTCTCTCTCAGTCTTGAACACATTTCATGAACTGAATGCTGGCTGCCACTACTCGTGACTGACTGATGAAGTCTCCTAAGTCTAAATTAAAGCTGAGAGTAGACTACAACATGCCTGAGCCTGGCTAGGATGAGTGGGATGCTTAATGAGAGGGGTGGTTGAAGTAGGGAAGGGACAAGTCAGAGATTTAGGCTCTATGCTCTTCTTGGCCTGATGATTTGGGGCAGACCACTCTGCCCTTCTGCCTGCTGTTCCTCTGCTCCACAGAACATCCATTCCCCCTGTAGGTCCTGGAGCCCAGAACCCACACCCCAGTGTAATGCCCAGGCCACACTGCTACATCCCAGCAGCAGTCCTCCTGGGAGAACAGAGGGCTCCAGGCTGCTGCTGTATGTCTGACAGAGTTGGTAGGCAAACTAAGATGAATTTGAAACTTCTCCTCCTAGCACAGGAGGGAAAAGATTAAAACAAATGAGCAACAGGATGGCTAATAGTCCTGGTACGATCACTGGCAATAGCAGCTGTAATAGAGTCAGCCTTGGAGGGAGCTGCAGAGTGGTGATGTTACTTTATTCTTCGTAATGATCATTAACTAATATTTGTCTGCTGAATGCCCACAGGTCTTTGTCAAGGATCAGGCCCCCACTATGGCTGGCCCTGAATACAACCTAATAAAAAGTCACCATCCTCCAGAGCTTGAAATTGAAGCACCAGTCAAAAAACAATAAGTGAATTCTGCAAAGAAACAGCTGGACCCCAGGGTAACAATGAGACAAATGTGTGATGACATGGCCTGAAAGTGGCCAAACAGTTACATGCAAGCGGATGAGAAACGCTGCTATTTCTGTTAATTTGAAGAATCTCTCAGACAGTCTAAGTTAAAGTTGCCAGGTCTTTTGATGCCTTTTCAGAGCTGAAGTTCACCTCCTGGTAAGCAGCTGTCAGGAAGTCAGGGAAGAGGTAGCCTCTCTCTCGTGGTGACGTGAAGTGAATATGGGAGCAGCAATGTTGATACCTAAGGCTAACTTTCTGCACACAGTCCATTTGAACTGCATCTTCCAGAAGCCAAACTGGACTTCTCAGGCAGCTAATAAAAGGGATTTTTCTCCTGTACAAACTGGCTGCTGCCAAATGGCCACTGCAGAGTGAGCAACCGGTCCTTCTGGAGGCTTGCACTCCAGAAAATAATGATGGCTTTGCTGTCTCTGCTGACCAGCTCTGCACAGAAATGGGAAAGGTTCCATATGTGTAATAGGAGCTCAGAGACCATGGTAATGAGTATGGTGTAAAAAATGATAGATAGGTGGATGGACAGATAACTCTTTATCATTTCTCTGAGCCATCCAATTTCCCCAGGCACGGAGTACACCCTGGAGATTTGGGTTTAAGGCAGAGAAAGCTTTACACGATGGATTGAGTGTTGTGTAAATATGTAAATAAAGAATAGCTCTTTAATTTTTTATGAGGAATGCATTTTAAAGCCCTGCTTTGGCCTCCTTACTCAGGCAAAATTGTCACCTAACAAAATGGCAGTCATACCTGAACAAACATAACCATGTTTGGCACATAAAACATCTATATTAAAAATTAACTAATGAAAAAATATTTGGATAATATTAAGAAAACAAGAAACTCATGCATCAGACGAAAGCTTCCTGGGGTATGAAGTGCATTCGGCTATCAAGATTCTTCTCATAGGCCACACGCTGCTTGCTGACATGCTTGAATCCCAAATAAACAGGCTTTACATAGGGAAGATAACAGGGTTCAGGGGCAAGTGGAGTGTCAGAGCCACCCTACTGCCACGTGTGACGTGTCTTGAGGCAGTCTGTGCACAGCAGCATGTAGTGGTGGCTCTCCACAGGACTGAGCTTTTCAGCAGCCAGAATGGCACCTGAGCATCCAGAAGATGCCGGGCCCTCAATATGCCTACTGGGCAGGACTGCCAAGAAAACCTGTGATGGGGTTTAAGCACACAAGCTCCCAAACTGGAAGCTGCAGTGCCACCACACTGGCAGAGGGAAAGTGGAGAGCTAATCAGTGCCCCCTGGCACTGTCTGAACTGGCCTTGTGGTGCTGGGTCCCAGGCAGGCACATCTGCACCCTGTGCCTCAGTATGCTGGTTCAGGCATCTCTGATAAGAGCCTGGGTTTAGTGTTTAAGTGCACCCTGTACAACTGGTTTCTTCCGCTGTGACAGTGTTCCCACACAATCCCTCTGCCAGCATTGCAGTAAGGAGACCTGCAGAGCTCAGTTCCCAGCTGCGCAGGGAAACCAGCATGCTCCCATCTGCCTGTCTTCCCCTATACACACTGAAACCAGTAAGGGAGAGGAAGGGAGCCCCCAAAGCCATGCACTGAAAGCAATTTACATGGAGGGTGGCTAAGGCAAAGAGATGCATGTAGCCAGGAACAATTCTGAGATGGCAGGAGCACAGACAACGCAGTCCACTCAAAATTGCTCTATTCTCCCTCCAGGATCTCCAGCAAGATGTGAAAGGTTTCAGCAATTGATCAGCGTCATTCAAAGGAATTTTTTTGTTTTTTTTCAGAGCTCCGATTCTGCTTGCCTGTAAGAAAAAAACTCTCAGAACTGTTTTCCTTCAAGAAGTTCAAGTGTAAGTGTCATCCATGAGGAGAGACTCTGCCATTGAAACTACCCTTGCTTTGTTCATATCACCAAAGACACAGTGTTCTGCGTAAGGAAAGGTCATAAAACAGTAGAAATTTGAATGCTTCTATCAGCAATCCAGGAGATTTCACATGAAGCCCATAGCCCATTCAGTAAACATATATACATACATGCATATTTACAGACATTCATATACACCGGCATGCACACAATGAAGGAGGAAATACTTCCTTTAATAGCGTGACCTTGTTGTTTTGTACCACTGTTTGAAAAAGGGATTATTAATGAAGCCGGCAGAAGTGCAGCAGTGTTTCTTAAGGCAGCAAAAGCACCCATTCCTCCTCTTTTCAGTGGAACTGAAACCCTCACATACATCCACACTCTTGCAGTGTTTAGGTGTAAATAACACCCAGTGTGTACAAAGCTCCCCCTTTCATATTCATTACTGTCATAGCTTTGAAAGGAAAAAAGCAGAGGTCATTTATTAGAGGTTACTTTTCATGCAAAACACCCTGTGGTTGCTGTCATTCAGAACTACTTAGTCTACGCCCTCAGTCATCTATTAGCAGGGCTTCAGGTCATAACCTTTAGTGGCATTTGGAATCCCAGAACCTCTGATTAGTGCAGGATTTACATATCCTTCAGTAAAAAATGCTCAGCTATAGAAATGCATGAAGTGTTGTAAATTTGTTTGGCCTTTTGTCTGGAATAGATATGAACTCTGCATTCAAAGTAGGGTGCATTAAACTATATTTGTTTATCGTGTTATAGCTCCTCTATTAATGGGGTGTCAGTTAACCCATTAAAGACAAACTGTCCTTTCAAAATGGGCTCATAATTGAGCAGGAAGAGGAGGTGGACGCCAGTGCAGTTAATAGGTTCGGATTACACAAACCAACAGTTGATGCTTCTTTAGGCCTGTTATCTTTTTCTCAGAGAAGTAGCTGTGCCTATACAAAGTTTGGTTTAATGGTCTATGCTGGGATCAGTATCATGAAATTTTACTGGAAGGTGTAAGAACACTACTGGCTTGCTGCCTTGGCAGATAGTAGCAAGATGTAACCAATCACACTTTTTTGAGTTACAGTAGCATAGAAACATCATTCATTTGCAATACAGGATCAATACACATTTTTTTTCTCTTGTTTCTGGAATTTAGAAATAAAGCCAAATTACACTGTTCTTCTAAGAGGAATGTCATTAACAAGCATTAGCATGACTAATTGGCTGATTTAGCTCTGCAGACTGGATTTGTCAAACAATACTAAGCCAGTTTCCCAGATACTTGAGTACTTGGGGTGCTCGTCCACATTCTCATGTATTTCAAGGAAAACATTTTTAAAGGGTATAACATTCATCAGTGCATTTGACAGGACCTCAACCAAATTGAAGTTCTCTAAGTCATACATAGTGAGAGACCATCTATGTTTTATTCTGACACTCTCTTAGTCCTAATTCTAATAGTAAATTCTAATTGTGATAACAAAGTGGTACACTGGTGAACAGGCTCTGTACCTTCACAGGGCTCCAACAGGATGTTCCAACCTTTGAATCAAATTAAATTCCAGGCAGATAGTTTAGCCTGTGGTCTTCCTCCTGAGGAAGTGAATTCCAATGTCAGTGAGTGCCAGTGAGTACACAGCAACCAGAATACTTGACAGGAGTGTTTTTCACACAAACTTTATGACTTTGAGTGTTTATATGTACCCTCTTGGTAAAGATGAAGACATTCTCAGTCTAAATTTACCAAAATAAATATTATTTATAAATAGTAGTAATACCTTTTTACACTAAATGAATACAACCATGCATACGGGCTGCTGGACATCTTTGGTCCCAGTTTCGTTCAATTTACAATCCAACTGAGGGGTGACACTTAGAAGTCAGTCCCAAAATTCTTTGTTAAAAGCACAACCTCAGCCACCTCCCTGCAAAATCCACCATTATTTCTGTGTGTCCTGGTGTTTCATAAACTTAGATGTGAGAGGAATTCCTTAATGTCCTGCAAATATCAATGGGAGACACCATCTGAAGGGATGCTCCCGGCATGGATGGAGCTTTGGAAGACTGATCCAGTCAGCAAATAGGACATCACCTCTGCAGGTTTATCACATGTCAACACCCAAATGACTGCCCAGTTCTGTAGGTATTCTTTGACTTACCTGCAACAAGCTGAGAATCTTGGAATGGCCTGGCCTCCTAAGGGTGAAACCTGACTTTTGATGTCATGGCTATGCATTGCTTCATCCAGAGGCTGCGGTACTGCAGGAATGAGGTCAGGCATTTAAATGTATCTACTGGTTTAAATTAAACTGAGTCATAAGAGGCACAGAGACTCCACATTGGGGTGATTTGCTGCAATGGCTTGAAACCAACCCACCCCTCAAAGGCGCAGTAGGACACAATCTCATCTTTAAATTGAGAGCAAAGGGGAAAGACTGTGAACATATGAACTGTATCTCAGGTGATAGTAAACCTGACTTTTTCAATTCAAGAAAGTATTTCAAGGCATAACGGCTGAAACTGAGAGCACAGATCTAGTCACAGCCCAAGAAAAAAACTTTGACCCTGTGGCTCTTTTTTACCATAGAGAAGCAATACCTTTTCAATTATAAGAGACATCAAAAAGTCTATGTGACAGGCACAAGGCTGAAATACTTACCTAGAATATGTCATTTTCCTGCAACATCAGGTTCTGGCATGGGTATCCTCATTGATCAGGCTTCATAAACCCTCAAGGTTACCAAACTCATCAGGGTGGAATCACATGTGTCCATCTTATTTTACCTTTCATATTTCCAAGCAGAACCAGAAGAAAGGCAGACAGCAATTTTCCATTCTGCAGGATCAGAAAAGAGTATGACACAGAGCCAACAATCACATGACTTCAGGAGCAAAGCTGAGGACATTTCCTATGGGAATCTGAGGCAGAAGAATGATCAACTCCAGAACACACATCAAGGGTCTAGCCATGTCTCCCATTAATTTTTTGAAAGCCTGAAATGCTACCAGTTCTCCAACCCTGTACACAGAAGTTGTAGGAGGAGGGACACTGCCAGGTAAAAATGATACCTGATACACTTGATATACACCTGCCACTCTCATCCAGATGTGCCACTGCCCCAGCACACATTAATACCTAGAGTAAACAACACATAAAAGGTTCATGAGTAGGTGTCATGGTTGTTCTACAGGGACACAGATGAGGGACGGTTTTCTGAGCTTTCGTGAGATTTCAGAAAAAATTCATTAATCAGCTCCTGATGACAAAAGAAGCTTCATGCATGGGACAGCGCTCACCACCTACAGTATAAGAGCCCGGGGGAACATATCAAAGGTAAGGAAGGATTAATTATGGGAAACAATGACAAGTAATAGAGAATGGAAAGTAAGAAGCAGTAGAAGGCATGGAGGAATGATATCAAAGCAGCAAAATCACTTTGAAAGCAAACTTTCTCATATGGTTGGGTGAAAAGAACACACCCCCACTTATGGACATACCTTAACTTATTACAACTACTTGTCAGCACAAGTAAGAAGGTGAACCTACAGATACCTCTGAGCCTGATGACTTCTGCCTGCCTGCGGCATGAACATTTATTCAAAGTTAAAATGGTCAAAGTGAGCAGTACTCCAAACTGGAGATTTTTCTGGTAATATGAAGAAAGAGAACTGGAAAACGCTGTTCCAAAGTGATATAAAAGATTACTAGCTTCAGCAATTTGTAAGAGAATTTGTTTCTTCCACTAGTTAAGCAGTTAATCTTCATTCATCAAAGCTTTTACACCAACTTTAGACTGTTAAACAACAGCAGGACTCCAGCCCACCTTTAGTTAAGATGGAACATAAATGTTTTGTTAAAATGAGAAACCATCCCTTTCCATAGAAATCAGGGAATGCTTTGTGATGAGCATCAGTGGGAGAAGACTGAATCCCATGTTGCATGATTACAAATGGTATTTTAAAAATTAATTTAGAAATAATTTCATTAAGATAAATACTATTTCCTCAAATAAGTATCTTCCCCTTGTTTTCCTCAAAACCTAGTTATATAAAAGTACAATATTCAGGAAAATGTTTTTTTATATACTGTTAATATTTAAACTGAAGATGATAAATTCAAGTGTTGATCTGTCTGTGCTACTGAACAGGAGGAGCTACTCTTGAGGTAAGCACTGAGAAGATCTGCCACCAGATCCCTGCCATGTCCCATCAGTTACTCGCATATTTTTGATGTACCAGAAATTCACTATGATTTAGTTAAATGAGATGCTTTTAGCTTCTGTTGGACCCTGAATGTGAATCACATATTCTCAACTAAATAAGGGAATAAAATTAAATACAGTTTTGGTCAACTTTCTACCATAAGTGAAAGTTTTGTGTTTGTATATACAGACGTGTATCTCCATAGATGCATACAATTTTTAGTGGATTATTCTGATTGTCTGTCTTACAGCTGCGGCACATTTGCTGCATTTAAGAACTTGGTGACCTTCTCCTGCATAGGAAACTGTGACTGCAAGAGAAGACACATCCCTGTTCTCCCCTGCGCTTCTCCCACCTCTGCTTCAGTACTCCCCCACATCCTGACACTTGCTCAGACAGGAAGGTCTGATAATTTTCCCACTTCCCAGGATAACTCATTTTATTACACCACCATTCTTCAAAATTCGCCACCCCTGCCCATGTTTGCAGTGCCTGTGCATTACAGCACCTTCAAATATAACTCTCTTCTGTCTACGGGGCTTGTGCATTGACCTTATCAACTTCCCTTGGAACGATAGTCATAAACAGCACTTTAAACACCAGATTTATTTAAAACTGAAGTGATCAAGAGCGCACAGCACAACCAGAGCTCAGGGAACATGCTTTTTTTTTCTCTGTCTCTCCCACTGACTGGCTATTAAGACTTCAGGCAACTTACTGAGTTTCTCTGTGCTTAAGTTCAGTACTCAGAGATATGTTTCTCTCTAAACTTTGCAGTCTCAGAGACAAGGACTATCTTTTACCCCAGATCTGTAAAATAAGTGGCACAGTAAGGCCTTGTTAGTAGCTGGGGTCTGTAGGTATTATGGCAATACCACAAACGCTGTTAACATTTCATAATCAAATACCACACTGCAAGTGTATTTAGCACCCAACAGTCAAATAACATAATAGGTCCCTGCCATGTAATCAAGGATACATTTCACTTAAAACAATAACACTAAAGAAGTCATCTGAGTGTGGAAACAGAAGCAGACTTGAGATACAGCCTCTGTGACATCTCCCTGGCGTACACAAGCATTTTCTGCCTTCCATCTGAGCTGCCACAGGCTGACTTGTTTGCCCTCATAACAGAAGGGGTGGTGGGTTTAGGGTCACGGTGGCCACAGGGCCTTTTGTCAGCCCAGCGCATGGGCAGCGTGGGTGCTTCTGCCTGAAAAAGGTGTTGTGTAGAAATATCCTTATTCAGCTGATGGCTGAGAGTGAAGCTGCCCAGCAGAGCAGCATAGGTGAACAAATGGAAATAGGGAGGAGGAAATCACCATCCTCTAAATGGCTCTGCAACACTGTGCCCAGCCAGGACTCTGCTGTCCCCTTCTGCAAAGAGGAGGTTGCAGTAGCTATGCAAACATCTGCTGACCTCACTGCAAGACGTGGCAGAGATAAAGCAGGCGACAAACACGAAAGGCATGCTTCCCTAGATAGCCATATTTATAATTTGTAGGCATACACACACATTGTAGGGCAAAACTGGGACCTAAACAATTTGTATGCATTGATTTTTGCACTAGACTCAAGTTGTTCAGTTCACCTCTGACATCTCTTAGCAGAAGTTTTTTTAAACTACCACGTGCCATGAAGTGAAAAATCCCTTTGGATCTGTTTCTGTCACAAGTGTCTTCACCTCACTGAACTTTCCCCGTAAAGTATCCATGAAACACAATGATGCCACTTTTAGTCATTGTCTCATTTTCCAGCTGTGGGTAATGAACACACTGTGTCTTAGTCTGTAATGATAAAACTGAAACCACATTCTCTGTGTTTATAGGCCTCTGTTCTTTTGAAGTGGTGACACCTATGCCAAAATAGATCTTTTTTTGGCTACAACTGGAAAAATATACCAATCAGACACTTAGTTGAAACATTTTATCTCAAAGCAGTGAGAAGGACTATCTTTAACAAATAACATAAAAAGAATAGTGTATTTTTATGATTTTTAAATACTAGAGATTTATAAAGAAAAGCAAAAATCCAGTTCTGTAAGGGTTCTGTCTTTGTGTATCATAGGGTGAAAACCCTTTGAAATATTTTAGTTGTAAGTGCTGCTCAGTGAAGTATCTCCTAAACTAGTTGGGTTGAGGATTTTTTTTTGGAGATGAGAAGTGTGAACCCAGCAAACCCAGACAGAACAATGTATTTATATACTCCATGTGAGCAAACCAGTTCTGCTGGCTCTGAGACTGCCTGGTGAAGACCAAGGAAAAGGCTACATCCTGCAGTAGGGAGGGTCCCTCCCTTCTGTTCCTGTGAGTCTTGTGCATTGCCATAAACGACCATCTGAAGGCTTTTCCAGAAAGATAAACCTCAATTAACAGGCAGCTGAGGTGGTGGGTGGCATTTCAAAATCAGGAGGTGCCATGTTCCCAGCTTAATGAACTCCAGCAATACGGGGCTGATGAGAGAATCCCCTGGCTTATTGGGTCGCACATGTGACTGCACTAAATTATACTGATAATGAACTCTTGCTCCCAGTGGATCAAGGTTTGGGAGACCTCAGAAGACACAATGAACTAGATGGTGCTGTGCAGCCCACTGCCCCAGGCTGCATCTGCAGCTGGAATCCCCCTGCCAACCAGAATCATTTTGGAGGTGTGCTACACACCAAACTTATCCCCCATAAACACTGTCCTGCATTTATCCCTTCTTGTTTCACTACTCACAAGAAAAAGAAATGCAAAGAAAAACTTCCAACTTCTATTCAAAGGGTAACAGAGATGATACGTAGGAATTACCCCTTTTGTTTCCCCATTATTATACCAAATCAAATGGGGATGACCTGGAGGCAGGGATGGGAGAAGGAGAAGAGAAGAGAAGAGAAGAGAAGAGAAGAGAAGAGAAGAGAAGAGAAGAGAAGAGAAGAGAAGAGAAGAGAAGAGAAGAGAAGAGAAGAGAAGAGAAGAGAAGAGAAGAGAAGAGAAGAGAAGAGAAGAGAAGAGAAGAGAAGAGAAGAGAAGAGAAGAGAAGAGAAGAGAAGAGAAGAGAAGAGAAGAGAAGAGAAGAGAAGAGAAGAGAAGAGAAGAGAAGAGAAGAGAAGAGAAGAGAAGAGAAGAGAAGAGAAGAGAAGAGAAGAGAAGAGAAGAGAAGAGAAGAGAAGAGAAGAGAAGAGAAGAGAAGAGAAGAGAAGAGAAGAGAAGAGAAGAGAAGAGAAGAGAAGAGAAGAGAAGAGAAGAGAAGAGAAGAGAAGAGAAGAGAAGAGAAGAGAAGAGAAGAGAAGAGAAGAGAAGAGAAGAGAAGAGAAGAGAAGAGAAGAGAAGAGAAGAGAAGAGAAGAGAAGAGAAGAGAAGAGAAGAGAAGAGAAGAGAAGAGAAGAGAAGAGAAGAGAAGAGAAGAGAAGAGAAGAGAAGAGAAGAGAAGAGAAGAGAAGAGAAGAGAAGAGAAGAGAAGAGAAGAGAAGAGAAGAGAAGAGAAGAGAAGAGAAGAGAAGAGAAGAGAAGAGAAGAGAAGAGAAGAGAAGAGAAGAGAAGAGAAGAGAAGAGAAGAGAAGAGAAGAGAAGAGAAGAGAAGAGAAGAGAAGAGAAGAGAAGAGAAGAGAGAAAGCATCAGATGTTTCCAAAACTCCCAGCTGATCTGTCTGGAAGATGTTTCACACCTGGGAGGGAAACCACTCATGTATGAAATGGCAGTAGTTGCTTAATCTCTACATATACTGGAGAACTGGAGAGAAGCATAAAGGCTCAGGCAGTTCTGCTTGTTCCTATTGAAAGCCCCTCTTTTGGCAACCCCCATCAAGTTGAGGCTGAGATGTACCATTTCCTTCTTACCTTGCCCTCCCTCCATTCTCTCATGCCCATATTTAACTGGAAACCAGTTAAATGTTTTCCTTAGGCCTGCAAGTCTAATTTTTTGTAGATTTGGATTGTTTGGGGGGTTCTTTCTTTCTCTTTCTCTCTTTCTTTCCTATAAAAAGGCTTAGTTTTGTGTAACGTGGATTTGTAAGGGTGGTTATGTATTAAAGGTACAAAAGAAAAAGAAATAAGGAAGTTTATTATTTTACGCAGTGGAACGGACACCCTATATGGCTAATTCTTGAGTTAAATGAGTTTTCCAAGAAAATGTTTGGTCTTTCATTGAACAATTATTTTAAACACTTTGCCACCAAGAAGTAAGGCAGTCTAAGTTTTATGAACATATATTTTTTTCCCTTCACAGAAACATTTGCTTGACCGATCCCTTATAGTTCCAGAAACAAGTACAAGTGCATTTGCTTAAAATAACAAAACCACACACAATACTTAACTCATTAGGATGATTTAACAGCAGTTCAGTATTTCTTTTGGCTGAGTGCTCTGGATGAAATCCCACGTGCACAGTCTTGTGTTTTACACTAATACTTTTACTTCAGGTTAAACAGTAATCTCTGTCAGACTCTGTGCCCCAAGTACACTATTAAAAGCTATCTGCTTGTGGAATGTCTCTGTCAAAAGGGCATGTGCAAAATAGATTCTAAAAATTAAACTTGTTTAATGCATTACACTTCATGGGTGTTAGAGCGGAGAATTAACTGAGATAGTAAACCCATACTCCCCACTCAGTTTAAAAGATAAACACAGTCACTGAGCAAGGGATATATTTGCAACTATGAGGAAAAAATTTGCCTTATTTCCAGAAAAACTGTCTCACAGTCCTCTTTCCTTTTCATGCCTGACACATGTAGAAATTAAACCTGTTAAGTTGTAAATTTAATTAAAAGAAACCTCATAAAATATATTAATACAATCTCTAGTACTTCTCTGTACCAAACTTTTATTGGCTTCCTTTTTTATGTGCCAGAATAATCCTTTGTGAAATTTCTCTTTAAATATTTTTAATTTATATCTCTCTGTCTGGTGACACTCACACTTAACATCCCAGCAGTATGGAGGCAGCTGCCTGTACCCTACACACTGTGTATCGAGTGTGTGGCACAAGCTTTTCCAGCTGAAACTTGCCAAATGTTATCCTATGATGCCATGCTCAGCTGCCATTTAGGTACCAAAATGTTGAGGAAGGGGGACAAAATCCTGACTTAAAGAAGATCATGTATTTACAAGCCTCGTTCTGCCATCCTTCCACAGGTTTCTAATGTTTCTAGTTTCCTACTGGCTTAATTAGAGCTGCAGGGGAGCTTCTAATTTTTCTGGTCACACTTTATTATCCTCTGATTACTAACCATTAGTCTTCATCTTTCTCTAGGGCTTTTTTTTGTTTGTTTGGTTTTTTGTTTTTGGGTTTTTTTGAGAGAGAAAGAGAGAGTTATTTTGTGGGGGTTTTTTTTTGCTATTTTAAAAGAATAATTTTTTTAATGGTCAGGAATGAGATATATGTTGAAAATTGATTTGCTTTTGTCAAAGCAAGTGCTAGCTCGGGATGATAATTTCTTTGTTAAGAGCAGATACAGAACTATTGCCTTGGCCTCATAAATTGGTACGCCATACCCCATGCTGTCTGCAAGTATCAGTATGGAGCCATGCACAGTAGATGCTGAATATACTCTATAACAGAGGTGTCCCTGTCAAACAAAAACTAATTCTTTTCTTTTTTTTTAATGGAATAGAAATAATGAGACACCCACACAGCATTTTAGTCCACATTTCTCTATTTCCTTCCCATAAAAGGTCTCAAAGAAATGCAAAGCACCATTGAAGAGTTCAAAGACATACCTCAGAATGTGACTGCACATTCAAGGCACACTGACATATTCAAGACTGGATAGCTCTATTGGAGGGGAAAAAAAAGAAAAAAAGAGAGAGAAAAGAAAGAAAATGGCTCAGCATACAAAACACAACACACAATATCTACTTCTACTGTGTGAAACTCAATGCATTCATTTTGCTCACTGAGCAAACTAGGTCCCAGAGTATAACACACAAAATAAATCTAGTTTTTTTGTGTTTTTTTCCATAGGAGCTGATTTTAGAGAAGCTAAAAATTACTCAGTGTAAATGATGCAGAGGCTGATGCAGCTGAATTTATAAATTGGGTTGAAAAGTTTGACATGCTGAATTAGATTATACTGTGTAATGCATCACTAAGTAATTGATATGTACATTACGTGCAAAGAAAGCCCCACTAACTCATGTGTAACATTTTTTTTTTTTTTTGCATTATTGCATAACTTGGCCATTGGCTCATTTTCAGTTGAACAAATTTTCAAAAGCAGATTTAGTCCTTTATGAGCTGAATAAAAAATTTTGTTACATTCTGATATTCTAAAAATAAAATACAGGATAAAGATATATTTTTTAAAAAGTAGAAACTATGTAGGAATGCATCAGAGCATTTAAAGCCCTTTTTATGGGCTCCGCCTGCCCCCGTTACCCCCCTCCATTTTTAGGGAAGTTTTCCTTACATTTGTTCAAGAAATGTAAAAGTCCAGAGGAAAGATGTATACTACCAGCACCAACTGGACAGGTGATGGGGAATTGAAGGGTATGAGGAATATACAATTTTCTCAGCTAAAACCAAACAATGTAAACCAGATTTCTGTCATTTGGGAGTACACTAGAAATTTTTTAAAATTGTACCAGAAAGAAATTTCAGTTTTACACTAGCTGTTCAGTATATTTCATCTTCCACTGATGATCTGCATTTATTTTCGGAAGATGAGAGCATTTCCCTCTGAAATTACTAGTGTATCTGCTCTGATCCAATACTGATTACAGCACAGGGTCTTAAATCTCTGTAATCTGTCTGAAATGTTATTAAATATTAGATTTCAGTGTGATTTGTTTTCTTATCACTTTATTTGTAACATTACTGCCATTCACCGCCAAGAGACCTTGAACTGGAGGCTACAGCTTTAATCTCAATTTGTTATACTAGAATGCAAAATTAAAGAAAGATGAAGAAAGTTGAATATTACCAAGGAATGTAATTGATAACATTGTGTCATTTTTGAGTTTTAATATTATAAACTGAATTTTATGATACTCTATCCTAATAGTGACATATTTAACATTTTAAGACTGGATATAATAATTTTATGGGACAAAACGGGTATAGTTAGAAGATTATACAGTAGTACTTTATCAAATCCTTGTATATTAAATACCAAAACACTCTGATAAAATAATAGTAACTTTCACTTCTCCTTGGAGAAGAAAATCTGTCTTTAATGTCTCATCTCTGGTTCAAGACTTCCTGGAGGTCTCTGGTCAGTAAGCAGTGCAGTGCACAGCACCTGCCCCCATACCTCTGTGCATGGGGGTAATGGACAGACAGCATTTACAGAGTACTGGAGGTTTGATTTTGAAAATGCAAAATAGGGACAGTTTTTATCCTGACAAATTCTGCTTTGTTTCCAGGCAATTGCAGTTTGGTAGGTGCCCAGAGGACGCATACCAAAGGGAACAGGCACGAGCATGCTTCCAAACAGTACAGGAGCAGCCAGGAATGGATAAATTTGTTTTTCCTCCTGTGTGTGACCAATTCCTAAAAGAGAGGTTTTCTCTTCCATATCACCACCCAGACTCAGACTTCCTTACATCCAGGTCCCTCTAATGCACCTCTAGCAAGCTGCTGGTAATGATGCTTGTTGATTTGCATCACATTTTCCTTCCCATCTTCTCTTCCCCTCACCTCCATCTACCTCCTTCTTACCCCATCCTTAAGCTATAGAAAACTTGGAATACAAAGAAATAAGGAAAATGCAGAAATACAAATGCATGTTTCAAGTGATCTACCTCACCAGAGTGTGTCAGGATGTCACCATTTGTAACATTGGTGCACATCTGTCATGGTAAAAGATGGAAACCTTCTGGACTGCGAAAAGGGAATCATTCACTGTTGCCCAGAGTCCGAAATTCAGACAATGTCCAAATCCAAAATAAGACCAAATAAAAACAATATATTTTTATATATATATATGTTATGACTGAAGTACAGAATATACAAATGGTTGCAATCTGGAGATGAGATATAATCATATGTGCAGGGCACAAAAAGGGAGGACAGCACAGGACGTGCAGCCACGGAAATCTCCAGATCAGGATACAAACCCAGCAATTCCATTGTGCTTTTTCACCATCATCCAAGAAATGTTCCTCCTTAACAGTCTATCCTTAAAGTGCATATAATAAAATGAGGCCTCTGAGACTTGTATGTGGCTGGCTCTCTCCACTGATTTTAATTCACTAAAGTAGAAATGGTGCACAAGGTCAGTTTAGATGGAAAAACCCTATATTGCAGAGGCACACACTAACCTTTCTTTCAGAAGGAAATGACAGAATTTCAAATTGGGGTTTTTGTATAGATTGGGAAAGGTGTCTACAGAAAGGAATAGTGACTGTGATTTTATACAGACATATATAAAGGCTTGAAGAGGGTCTGCCATAATTTTGTTTTCAAGTCCACTCTAACAGAGGGGTGGGAGAAGGAGGCAGGCAGGCAGGCAGGCTTATACTTTGGATATCACTAAATATGAAAAGACAATCTAGCCACAACTAATGTTCACTAAGGGGTTAATGTTAGAGCTGACTGCTCTAGAAAGTTCTGTCCCACAAGCTCAGGTGCCCCTGATGTGGAGCCCCAAGTATGATACTCTATTGCTTAAATTTGTCATCTCTTACTGGTGAGATTTAGGGATGGAGTTATTTTCCTTAATCTTCCATACAAAATACAAGTCAACAAGGGCCTTGCTAGCTAGTGTATTTTCTTGGTTTGCTTTCAGTTCACATCCCAGATGAATATCCTAACACTTCCTCTGTCTTTGTCCCTCTTCCCACCTGTTTTTGTGCATTTACACACATTTAGTCTGTCAGAGATATGGATTATTTTTTAGTTTTATTTTTTAATTCTACAGTATCACAGGATTGGGACATTTTAGAGTAAAATTTAGGGAAACTCAGGGATGCCTACCTATAGCAAGAAAAAGTCTACTAAAAATCTTCACAAATATCAAGGACAACATTCATCCAAAAATTAATCTAACTAGATTGTCGCTCCATCCATGGACAGTCCTGGAAAGAAAGGTCATGACTATCTCTCTCTTGGAAGAGGATCACAAAATACTTTCTGAGATGCTGGTTTCAAACAGACATCAATAACCCTGCCTGCAACTTTATTCCAGGGCTCAGTACAGAAGAAAAACATTTATTTCAACATGCCAGCTGTGTTCAAAGAGAATTCCCCTAAAAATACTTTCAAAATAAAAATGAACATCAATTTAGAAAAAAATTTAAAAAAAAAAAATCAGCCCACACTTATGAAACAAGAAGAGAAATAAAACCTGTCTGATCACATTGCAGAAGTAGGTGCACATTTTGTAGTGCAAAGAAAGGAAGCAAAGCTAGCTAATTTTCTCTGAGTTTTGCTTTTTTTTTTTTCCCTCTCAGAAAATAAAGACAAAAAAAGGAAACAAAAAGTGCAGGTGAAAACATGAAGGGAAAAGGAAACACTCGCTCGCAAGAAGGTTCTCTCTAATTTCACCTTTGGAGATGTCAGCAAACATAAAAACCTGCGCCAGCAGTGGGACAAGTCGTCACAGATATTAAGAGCCACATATTTTGCAGCAGGCTGAAGTCCCAGGGAAGCTGTAACCCCTAACCAGGAGCAGCTGGTGGCATCCCTAAGGCTTTTCAGCCCAAGGCTAGGAGGGCAGAGTGAGCTCTGGAAGGGGCATCGGGCTGGATCTGCATCAGGGCATTGCAGCAAAAAGAAGAGGACTCTGTGTACTTGCACGCTGTGGGGTGCTGTTCTAAAAATTACTCTTCCTGACATGATTGCTGTGATTTGGCTTGCTGCTCCATCAGAATAAAAGATATAAAAAAATACAAACCAACATCCAAACCCCAACCAAACAAAAACAAACTCCACACACACACACACACACACACACAAAATGAAACAAAAAACACTCCACACAATCAACAGAGCAACCCTTAAAAGCCCAAACACCCAAAAGGTCCATCCCAGAGCCACAGCACTCCAGTAATAATTAAAGGGAACATTTTTATATTATGGCACAATATAGTCACGGTGTTTGGACTTGTCAAAACAAACAAACCATATTCAGGGAAATCTGTGGCACAAAAGAGCTAAACAAATTACGGGGTAGAGGCAAACGTGGCCACACCATCAGCATTCAGGACTTGAAGAAAAGAGTGGAAACTTCCAGGGTCTGAATGCAGAAGTGGAAAAGCTAATTGAGCACAAATGAAAGGATCTGTTACGGCTGAAAGAATAAGTGAGAGTACAGGCAGGACAATACTCTCATTTATGATTCAAATATCCATGGATAGTGCAGTACAGCTTTAAATACAATTTACAGCCTTGATTACAAATGACTATGTGCATCAACTTGGAAGGAATGTAAGACTATGAGCGAGAGAAAGAGCCTGCCTTGTCAGAAAGAAAGGAGAAGGGGATAAGTGACGGCAGAGCTGGGCTGGACACTCAGGAGTAATTGGAATGTGCAGAATTATGAAATAGGGCTTTTAAAAACCTGAAGATGAACTGATTAGTGGGCAAGAAGGCTCACATTTAAAATAACTGAATTGTCCAGTGATAAGATTATATGGGGAGATTTATGCTACATAATCACAGTGAGATCAGGGGGAAGGGAGTATCATTCTGTCCCTATGTCTTCCAAAAGCAAAATATAAATATATGAATGTGGTAAAAATAATAAGTAGTGGAAATGAAGAACAGGGCTCTTTTATGGAAAGCAGCAGCAGCTTTTTTTCTCATCCTTGGGAGACCCAAAACTGACCTGAAACCACCCAAGTTGTGAATTATGTTCTACCCAGAAACTGCCTTATCCTCTCCCCTCCCGCCTTTTTTTTTTTTTTCAAGGTGTGTTATGTTTTATGAACCAAACATTACTTCTGTTAAATTTTCAAGAGTTGGAAAATTCTAAAAATCTTATGAAAATTGTGAAATTATTTGGGCTGCATAGCAACCAAATTAGCACTAGCCTCTCCTGGATGGACACTGGCGTCAAAGGCAGTGCTCCCTGACGTTTCACTGACTGTATATTCTCATGTTTTCTATTCCACACCCATTCCATGCTCCAGAGGACATTGCAGGCCACAGCAGGTAACAATAGTCAGAAAAATGCCGTTAACCCTCCATAGGTTACAATTTCCCAATTCTCCCAGAGCCTGTCTGCACCAAAAACTCACAATAAAGCAACTGGTGGGAGCTACACCTCAGTGACAAGGAGATAAGCACAAGCAGAAGCAAACAGCTGGATGACATTGTGACCTTCACACCTGCAGGACACCAGTACCTGAGACCTCAGCCCTGCTACACTTTTTACTGGTATTGGCTAAGCAAAAATACAGTTAAGCATGCGTTCACCTCTTTCTCTAGGTGGCCCCTAGACGTACTTTCTTCCAGGAAGAAATCACTAACTCAAAGGGATCCGTGCATCCGTGACTGTCAGCCTTAATTACTGGCAGTGCACCATATGCTCAGGAGTGAATCTCAAATTAAAAAAGCCTTCATACCTTGTGCAATATGCAGCAGTCCCTTAAGTAAATAAAATTAAGGAGCTGTACATATGCCCCCACAACATCGCAACCTGCTTCCACCAAACCCTTGCCAGAAGCAGTTTTCAAAACCTGCAGGTAGTGAGAACAACCAAAAATCAGGAATTGCCCCTCCTCTCCTTACCAAAAGCCACAATCTCCATGATTACGTTCATGGGTCAGTAACTGTGTAACAAGGTAGAAGAAAATGAGTCTTCTAATAGCCAGTTCAGAAAAATGCAGCCCTCATCTATGAGCCCAAAGAGTAACTGCACAAAGGACAAACCCAAAGTCTCCTCTCTCTTCCTCATCATAACCATTCATTGCAGAGCACAATAATGCTGGGGCAAGCATGTGTATGTTTACTTCTTTTGTAGGAGTTCAGCTGGCATCTTTCTCAAGCAAGGCAGTTAGCATGAGTAGCCAAACCTAGTACTGTCTCTCCACAATTATTCATTTTTTAAGGTCATTGTTTTTGAAACCAAAAGAGAATGAAACTATATGGCATATGCTCCCAATCTCTGATTGGGAATGGAAGAAAATAATGGCCACATAGTACTATACAATTAGGTCTGTCTTGGAAAGGAATTATACTGATGTTTTTCTAAGCAATGCCAGGTGGTTTATTCACCAAATAATGAGACACTAAATGGATCTAAAGTTTCTTGGCAACTGGTAAATGCTTACCTTGGACTCCCTATTTCTTTCTTCAAGAAATGGTTTGATTCTCCCAAGAGTTTTCTTAAGTAGCTCCTCAGCTGTGATTAAAAGCAAATAACAGTGGTCTGAAGGTTGGCTAACTTACACTTGTTTAATGATACAGCTCAGGGAACTGCAAGCATATGTCAGATGCCTCATTGATTTAGTAAACAGCTTCAGCCATCAGAAGACCTTGTTTACAAACTCCATAATTCTCTTTTTAAAAAAGCCACCAAAAAAACCAAAACTCTGATAGATAACTTTTCCCTATTTGATCACTGCCCAAAATCCTATTAGAAAAAAAAAAATTAAATCTTAGCTTCTTTATTAGCAAGAGGAACAAAAGCACAGGCTCTTTTTGCTGACACTACAGGAGGTGAGAAGACAAGCTCAGCAGCAGAGCACCTCTGGGAACAGGAGACGGCTACATCTGGGCAGCATGCAGAGGCCACAGCCCAGCACAGAGGACCAAAGGAGTCAGGTTGCCTCCAAAGCTGAGCAAAACAGGGAAAGACACTGTCTCAACAGGCTTACGGCAGTCTCCAGGCTCCACATCAGCTGTGATGCAAATTGGCTTTATGTGCATATGAAGAAAGACTTGAGTGGACCTGGCTCCAACACCTGCCCAAGCCTCAGTGCTACTCCTGGTGGAGCAGCCAAGGACCTCGAAGCCAACACTGCAGTAACTCCCCCAGTCATCCCGGGCCCCAAGAAGTACCAGCTGAATCATTCCACTGATCCCTGGGAAACATGTTTCAACAGCAGCTCTGTCCCATAATGCATCCCCCCACCCCATGATGCTCCATCTTTGAGAACTAGAAAGCAAGTACTCCAGCTCCAAACAAAACTGACCTGGGAACAGTACACCTCCTGTAAATGTACAAAGCAACATAAATAAACCCGGGACTAAGGTCAGGCTTAAGTGTGGGCTTTTTTTATCTGCCACAGAACAGTACCCTGCACTGGCAGGGGTGGACATGGCCTGGTGGGCCAGGGTGGACACCAAGGTCAGGAGAAGCACCAGCACTTGGCAGGTAACAGTGCTGGGGTGTCATTCAGGGGAAATGCTTTGCAGAAATAAGCCATTTCTGAACTACCAGCACACAGCAAAGAGAGTACCCAATGGATTTTTGCTTCCCTTTCTCTTTGTCAATTTAGGGAGCAAAGCACATTATAAAGATATTAATGATGAAAAAAAAAAGTGCTGTGAATAATTCTTCACTTATGGTTTCTCCTCCAAATATTTGGTATTTAGAATTAGTATTGCTTCAACCATCTCTGTCCGAAGATGGCTCCCATTTCAAAAGATGACTATTCACAGCCAGTGATTCAAAATTTCATTTATGTGAATATAAATTGATATCAATGTAAAATCCTACACGTCAAGTACATCTGCTAGAGAGCCATTTTCTAGAATATTCCACAAAACTCTAAACATACTGAACATTGCAAGGTTTCCCAAGAAGAACTAATTAACAATTCCAAATTAATATTTGAAGAAAATCTTGAAGCAATCGCTCTGTTCTCATTTAAATACGTGACTACTCTCTTTATAATGTGCAAAGCATTATAACCATTTGTATATGTTCCAAGTGATATATTACTGAGTTGAACCTAGTTTCCCCTTCTTTTGTTCTGGGTTCATAACCTTGCTGTATTATCTTCCATAACTCTATAGCTTGCTAATGCATAATTCAAGCCTCTCTTATTGACAAAAGGCGTCAGAAAGAAAGAATATTTCAATACCACTTTCCCACACAGATAGTATTGCTTTCACTTCAACTGGTATCATTTCCATACTAAAGCCAAATCCTTTAAAGTCTATTAAGTATCATTTTCACTGCTTATTTGCAATTGATTCACTGGGACAACTACATCTGTTTACCTCCATCTTCTGAGACTACTTTATCGCAAGTTTTTGTTGGGTTTTTTTGCCTTTTTTTTTTTTAAGAAGAAACTTCAGTTAAAACAATATGAGCTAACGTATGACATCAGCCTCACACTAATCTCCTGATTTAAGTAAAGCTTGGCTTTAGGACTAGTGTCACAGTTTCCCAAGATGTGTGGAAGGAGTGGAACCATTTTGGCATCATCCTGCAAAGCCTGTTCTAACTCCTTCCCTGCATAAAGTAACTATACAAACAGACATCAAATTCCTGTGCATCACTGCCTGGAGGTCCTCACAGTCAGCCATGGATCTATGCAAAAATCCCAATGCAGTTGCTTCAAATATATGCAGGTGGGAAGGAGAAGACAGTTTGCCCTTTTTCCCTATCAGTGAAGGATACAGAGAACTCCAAAGGCTTTCAGTCTCCTCTGAGACACAGCTTGCCTCCTTCCAATGGTACAAAAGGGACACAGACCCAAAGACAGACAGAATAATGAAAAACAATTAAACGCTCCAAGAAATAGCTAAGTATCAAACTTCCCTCATCATTGCCTAGGCCAGTTAGGACTGCCAAGTTCTTGTGTCTCCACAGACCCTCAGCTCGTTGTTCTCCCATGAGAGCATTCTTTGGAAGCCTCAAAAGGACACACCACCTTTCTTTACACAATGGCTACAGGGCAGTGAGCATCTACTCTCCCTGTGTCAGCTCAGTGGGGAGATTGTCACCACATCGTCATGTGGCTGTCTGTGGCTCAACATACTGTACTATGCAAGGAGCTGTGCCAGGTGAGGCTCCTCTGTAGCCTTCCTACACACCTACACATTTACCTCAGCTGTGAAATCCTGCTCTCCTACTTGACCTGGTAGGCAGCGTGGGCTCAGTCTGAAGTCAGACTGCCTACACATCACACCTGCCCTTATGGCAGGCAACGTCCACCACCCAGGCAGCATTATTTGTTTCACACCTCGGCTGCAGTAAGAGCAGAGGTTCAGGCAGATTGACTGAACCCAGGAGTGCCAGGGCCCATCCCCACAGCAGGTAATGCTTTTAGAGCACTGCATGTGTCCCCTGCATGCTGCATTTTTCTTCTCAAAGCAGCAACAACTTTGCCTCACAGGCAGCTTCAAGGCACTCAAGCAGGTAAGTGAGGTGGGCAGAGGGTGAATTTGCCCTCAAGACCAGCTCAGTCACTTCTGCATGGCAGCCCACATGCAGCTTTTTAGCATCAGGAAAAGTCTCTTACCATACAGTGCCCAGCACAGACGGACACCTACCTAAGAGGCCTTTTACATAATGAAGGAAACTGTAATCTTACAAATTATTCTGCCAAGAGTGGCATAAAAAATGATCAGAAGAGGCCTTACAAGGCACCTGGACTCCCTGGAGTCACATTTACCAAACCAGCCTCAGTAATAATGTGGTCAACATTTAGCTAGCTTTAGTTTTGGTGCTTCTTCCTGTGCCATCTCAGCACTTGTCTGTTTCATGCAGGTTCAGACTCCTGAAGCATTGTAATTCTGGCTACCGTCAAAATAAGTTCTCTAAACTTAGGAGCTTGTTTATCTTTTTTTCTAAAAACTCCCAAAGACTCATTTTTCTGCATAATACTCAGAAAACACAGCTTAACGTGTAAAATTCAGGTGGGTTTAATAGCGCCTCCAGCTGTGCCTCATTTTAAAGTCACTGTTTATTCAACAGAATCAATGCAAAGGAAAATGAACTCAGTTACCCAGTACCTTCATGGCAGGGTCTGAAAAAGTAGCAACAGTAACACTGCTGCCATTTGGACTAATCCCCTACTACTTGCCTCACCCTAAAATACATGGAATTTCTCATGTCATGTGCAGAGGAGACAAAATGATAATAACTCAAGTAACTTTGCAGGGAATTCCTTAGATGTTTCTAACCCTAAAAGCACTAGAACTTTCAGGGCAGTGCAGGAAATGGAGTAGCCCAAAAACAAGAGTGCTGTGAAGCAAATCGTCAACCTCATCAGCACCAAGTGAAAGGCTATGTCATTTCTGACACTTGCTCACTACCTGTCCTTCCCACTACCCTCAACAGTGTACCTGCCAAATTGCTTTGTCAAACATCACACACAACACTGAGCAAAGAACTAGATCTATAAAATCACCCATCAGATTATCTTCTGCAACCACAAATGGTGACTGGAATTTTGCTTGAGTCTGCCTGGATTTAACCCTAGCACTTGCACTCGACCTAGCCCAGGAAGTTCCCACAGTTCTCATTCTGCCCACAGATGACCCCATGCCAAATGCAAGGAAGCCCTTACTTGTTGAGGGTGAACACAGAGTTGCAGTGAACCTTTCCTGAAGTCATTGTACAGACTCTCAGCTGTTCATCACACACAGGGCTCCCCAGGGAGGCCTGAACAACTCCCCAACTAAAGAAGCATGGGCCTGCTGGATCCTGGGCTGCTCCCATTGCATGGTTGGTACAAACCAAAAAAACCCAAAACACACCTGTGGCAAGGCAGAGAGCCACTCTCCTCCATGGCAAGGGTCAGACCAGTCCCAGTTCCCTTCATGGCTCTGTCCTGACAAAGGCAGCTCTTGGGATGTGAGAGAGCAGAGCTTCCCCCTCACTGCTGGCTCTGAATGGGGAAGTGAGGTGGTCAGGGAAGGGAGGCCAAGGAAGAGCCATCCATGTTTCACTGCTGGGGAAACGGCAAGTACATGCCCCCCTCCACCACTCCAGTGCCAGCCTAGGGCCAGTGGCAGCAGGCAGCCTTGCACTTTCAAAGCACAGGGATTGTGACCAACCTGAGACTGAGCACCTGAGCAAATTTCGACACAATTTCACCTTCTGGTTAGCAAATTTCCAAAGATCTGTCATTGTAAGGAGCCCCCAGAACCTACAGGTAGACCTACCATACCTAGAGTTATAAAACGTGCTTCATGTCACCTCTGCACTAACCTTCCTCCTGACTAACAATGCAGTCCAAGGATACTCTCTGTCAATATTTGAAAAGAAAAAAAAAAAAAAATCCCTGGAAAAAACCCAATCATTCCCGTATCTTCAGCAGGCTTTTGCATGTTACCAGAAGTATGGCCACACAACTGATTTGCCATTTGACAGGAAAATCAGGAAGGAAACCCCAGCAGAGGGAATGGGACTAGGCAAGCTCCTGATGCTTCCCAGCTACCTGCTCCCGCCACTGCTCTGGAGATGTCACCTCCTCTGTGGTGCAAGCAACCACCTGCATCTGTGCGCTCTGAGGGAGGAGGAAGAGAAGTTTGAGAAAGCAGGAGCAATAATCCATGTCTTCTGTGGGTGAGCTGACTGCAGTGACCTCCCACTGCTGGCTCTCATGAGTAAGAACAGACCCAGCGTCCCTGCAGCATCACCATGACTCTGCAAACACTTGTGGTAAAAGCAAGAAATGGTTCCGTTTGAGACCTACCTTCACCAATGGAAATCCCTCACAGAAGCACATTTATCAGAGCACTGCTCCAGCACTCTGCGGACGGTTGAAGGTCTCAAAAACCATCAGTGGCTTAATTGTGCCAAGCAATGCACAACACTGCCCTGTTCCAGAAAAGCAAGCTGAATTCTGGGAGTGAGATGAATTGTATGGTCAGTGTCCCTTCTATTTTATGTCATATCATAACAATGAATATTTACAAAAAATCATTTTTCTCTGCTTAGAAAAACCTTCGAAGATTCCTGTGGTACTTGGGTTGGTTGATGATGATGAAAGATGACAGGCAGGGATTTTCACTTACAGAAAGGTAACATGGGTAACTCACATTTTCTAAACTCTTTACAAGTAACTCACCTGATGACACAGGAACAAACAAATCAAGTCCTCTCTACCAATCTCACATGAACCACAACTTAAATTTGAGATACAAAGGATTTCATGAAGGACAGAGCCAAGTGTCTAAAGCCATTTTAATATCATTTTTTCTCACCAGCTTTAAGCATCTCCAGCCCTTTTACCCAACACACTACATGGCATCTTAAAATACTCCATATTAGAACGTACTATCTGAAAGTACCCTCTAGCATCCTCAAAGTATCGCTCCAGTTCAGCATCTGCTTAGAACACTATGCCTTCTTCCCTGCCTTGTCTGGTTTTTTTTTTTCCCCCTCCTGCTTGGGGCTAATCAGTCTGCTTGTTTCTCTAAAAGAGCAATATGCTTCTCAAAACCCCTTACGGTACTGGACAGACCCCACAGTTCAGCCTCAACTACTCATAATTATAGTTCTACTTCTAGTTCACCCATTAGTGGAGAGAGTAAAGATCAAAAAAGGCATTCCTTTATTTTCTGTCAGAACATCATTCAGGTTAAGAACATTTTTGCAGAGTAAGATGATTCACTGAGTTTAAACTATGTGCTTGTTTTCAGAAGTTTCCAATCCATCACCCCAGAAGCTGCCTGTACTTCCCTCCTCATTTGAACAGAAGCCCTTTGCAATGGGCATACACTCTTATCTTTAGGTTTTGGAGTTT
This sequence comes from Grallaria varia, assembly GCA_013396735.1. Lineage (NCBI taxonomy): Eukaryota > Metazoa > Chordata > Aves > Passeriformes > Formicariidae > Grallaria > Grallaria varia. The sequence continues at coordinate 210,426 of VWZG01009802.1, read as the reverse complement.
CTGCTCCATCTCCACATCCTTTTGATATCTCAAAAATGTTGACTTTGCCTTTTTTGGCAACTTTTCCGCTCTATGGTGGCTCTCCTCTGAACCTCTTGCTCCGTTCCTGGCTTCTCCTTGGTCCTGTCCTCAGCTTTGGCCTTTCTTAGACACTGCTTTCCACCTATTTCAATTTCAGAGGGCCAAAACTAAGCTCTTTGCTGACCTTTCATGTTCTTTCTTCATGTGTCTTGCTTATGATCCTCCAAGCAACATCTACCTCAGTATTCAAACCCATAGAGCTGAGTCATGTTAACGCTCTTGATACCATTACCTAAACCACAAGAGAACAACCCCCTGGTCTGTGCCTGTTTCCTACTCACAAAACATCTTCTTCTCTCTCACAAGCAAAAGCATCGCTCACGTTCACTAGTAACTTAGATATACTTGCTTACATCCAACACATATGGACTTTTTCCCCTCATGTACCATCTGCTCTTTGACTACCAGGCAATTTTTTCCAAGGGTTTAGAGTTGGTTTTAGTTTTCTTTCTCTCAAAAGCAATACTAATGAACCCAAATAAAAAAATACAAGCAAAAATATCTTTTTAATAGCTACTGTCTACCTTGAGCTAGTTGATGATGTCAGCATGTGGTTATAGTCCCTCTCAATAATGCTGGCATTCACACAGCCTCAAAGCTTTTAACAGGGCAGTATGTCTAGACTTTCAATTATCTTCAACTGCTTTACACCACTTGCTGCTCCAGAAACAAACATTTCATAATTTATAATTAAAAGCTAAAGTGGAAGTTTTTATATGTATTAATGTACTCCGTTTCACTTGTGTTACTCTCTAAATACTGGGACCAAGCAAGCATTTCTTACCTACAAGCCCTGTGAATCCACATGAGCTTTGCCTCCGAACCTTAGACTGCCTCAAGTATGGGGTTGCCTAACAAAGCTAAAGAGAGCATGAAAGAAAACTCTGCAATTCAGTGGTTTGCACAGAACTGCTGGCTTAAAATATTGGCTTGTAGGGAGGGTGGGAAAATTGACTAGTCATAAAATGCAACCTTTCCCACTTTTAATCCAACATATTTTATGCAACAAGAACCTAATAAAGAAGTTACGTCTTGCTTTGTTTCACATCTTCTTGAGACTGATCAGTTTTTCAAGGAGAAATCTCCACTTGTGTCAATGAATTCCAGCACTCCTGGTGGAGCTGCTGAGATGTATTTGAGGTTGCCCAGTATGGGAATACAGCAAGGAGGAACAAAACCAAACACAGGCCTGGTCACAAACCCTTTGGGCATGAAAACGTGTGAACAGGGCAGGGATGCACTACCACTAGAATAACACAGTTTTGTAAACTGGCTCAATATATCACGCATGTTTGGATGCATCGAGAAGGACAAATGAATGCATATGCTCCACAACACACAGTACCCCAAAGTATAGAAGGCAGCAACACGTTTACAGGGATTACCATGAAATGTGCATGATGTCAACGCCTGGAAATCCTTCCAGCAACAGATTATTATCTTACAGTTAATAGAAGAACACTGTTGGCACCAACAAGCGGATGCTATTTTCCAAAGGATAAAAACTAGTTGTTTTCACTAAAGCTGAGTTTTTAATAGGACACAGGCAGAAATTAATGCTAAGGCTTTCCACTAAGGACTTTGAGTAGTTTTAAAATACAAACCTAAAAACCGTCTTGGCTTTCCAATTGGCTTTACATTTTGTAGAATGCACCTATTTATATATAGCATTTCTGACAGAAGAAATTTCAAGAATGCAAGCAGCCTGATGGCAATGTAGTAGCTGATAAGGTCTGTGGAAGAAGTTTCTCCAAGTTCGACTTTTTGTCAGTGTACAATATACAGGACACAAAAATACTCTGTTGAAGGTGGTCTGTCTTTCATTTCAGGTATAATAAAAGAGATCTTCTACACTGTAGCTGTAATAAATGGCCCCCCCAAAAAATAACAGAGAGAGAGGGAGAGAGATGGCAGATACACTGAGAATCTGCAGTGTAGATAATCAAACCCTTTATTGTCTAAGTTACATTAGACTTGCAACACCATAAAAACCTGTTAAGAAGAAGAAACAGTAGATTGGTAGAGGTAGTAGAAAGTCCCTGTAACAGTCATAAAAGGGCTTTACAGGAGTGTGTCATACCAAAAAACTTACCACGTTGCTTAAAAGAGCTGATCAAAGCCCACTGACTAAATAAATAAGGAACACAACTCATTTTAAATACTATGGCCTAACTAAAATAACAAATCAATACAATACAATGATAAAGAAGAAAACAGAAATCGTGGGATTCACTTGTGAAAACAGATGGTCTTTAAGGTTGCCTTTCCCCCACCCACCCTTGTTTCTTGTTTAATTAAGTGAAAATCTCATTTCTGTGCTATACACAGCATATAATTATTTAAACTGATTTCTCCTACTGTTCTTCATGAAGCTAAATTATGATTGTAAACTTTACTGATTAGTACCCTGGTAATGGCAGTGACAGCACTAGCTTCTCTGTCAAGGATTCTGGAAGAAAAGTTCCAGAAACCAGGTTTTGGCTCTAAATATTAACACAGATTTTCTAGTTCAGCTTGCCAAAAAAATACAATTAAAAATTAAAAAAAAAAAAAAAAATTACAAATGTACACTACACTTCCATGCCAGTTTGGGTATAGAAGAGATTTTAATAACTAAACCACAAACAAATAGGTTAAGCAACTAGCTTTTGTGCATTCCTGAATTGTCACCATTACTTTCTCTCATGAAAAATATGACTCGAAAGAGCAACAAAAGAGAAAAAAAATTTAAAAAAGCCCCAAAACAAACAAAAACCCCCAAGCAAACACCCCCCACCCAAAAAACCAAAATCAAAACAAAACGACAGACTGAGAAAGCTAGTGCAAACCCAAAACGATAAGCATTAAGCAACACAGTAAAATATTTCCCCTTTTTCCTTTTTCTCCTTTTTTTTTTTTTTCTTTTGTGGACAATGGAATGTGTCTATGCAACCTCCCTCAAAATAACTTCACAGAACATTTAATTACAGTCACTCTTAAGTACTTGCACAGACATTCCTAACTACACTGAGACTTACAGAGAATTCTGGTATACATCTCGTGTAATAGCATAACAAAAATCTAGTTTAAAAAAAATTACATAAGGAAGTTAATTTGCATTGTTGCAAGTGTTGCAAAGTAATAAAACCTGTCAAGTAATTTAAAACAAGTAGTATCCAGATCAAATTACTGACTAGATTTTTTTATAAAAGCAACCCCTCCCCACTCACCAAAACTGTTATAACAGAAAGATCACTTATTAAGGTTTTTTCACTTTTTTTTTTTTTTAAACAAATCTTTGTCAGAAGCCCATTTCTACAAAAACAGCGCTAGTTCATTACTGTAATAAGTAAACTGTGGTCTCACCTGTATTAAAGGTTAGCATCATTTCTGTACATGTAAAATTATTGCTTTTTTGAAAAATATATTTAGCATGCTAGTTTTTTTTTAAACTCCATTTCCTGCCTTTACAAAATGTTACAATTTGAAAAAAAAAACAACAAACTAGTAAAGCTTTTGCAAAAATTTTCACAGAACATTTTCTTTCAAGGCAGCAGTAACTTTTGATAATGCATAAAATCATATGTGCAAAATCTGAAACTCTCAGAAATATTACCATCACACATAGTGTCACAGCAATAAGAAAAGAAAATATTTAAATCTGTGGAATACATTTTTAATTGCTTACACTGCATGGTTTAACAACCTGTTATGTGCCACAATCCCACCTTGGAAACTTGCAGTTAAAGAGTTACTGTAGAAGAGGTATATAAAGCTTTTTTTTTTTCTTTTTTTTCCTAACACCACCAGTGATCACCAAGTACAAGACATGACATATTTATATGAACATTAACCTGCCACCACAAAAGAAGTTCCTCGCCTTTCCAGAACATCACTGGGCCCAAGGAGGAGCAGTAGCTGGCCTGCTGAACCAAATGAAAGAGCAGAGAGCACCTTACGGCCCCAGGGCTGCCTGAATTTCTTCAGTGACAACGTTTCTCCTCTAAACAGAGAGATCAGCAGCGTTAGACAGCTGAACATTTTATTATTTCCTTTTTTTTTTTTCCTCTAAGTGAAGACTTCCTTTGTGATCAGGTTGAAGAAAGTAGCCCTGTTACAAAAAAAAAGGTCCTGAGAGTAAAACACAGAAGCCTGGGTTTTTTTCCTTAGTGTTCGACCAGCTTTTCTTTTCCAAAGCAGAATGGAAGCTTTTCTCTGGAAGTGTTTCAATTTCCATATTCACATACTATTAATGGTGTGCAGTCAAGAGCAAGAGCACTAGAAATGCAAGTGGTCCCCAAACTGTAATGAAACAAACCATTGCATAATGATGGTCTTTCTCTTTAGTCCCTTTAATCCTTCATCAAGTACTGCTTTCTCAGCACCGAATGCCACCTTTTCCCCCCCGCACTCCTCATTCTTCTTCTGTTGTTGTTTTTTAAAATTGCTTTTCAGCATGACAGGCAGTGGCAGTTTCATTAATTAATACTTTTCCAGCCCTCAAATCCACTGCTGTTTTTCAAATGTATCAAATAGTCATTGTGAGCATCAGGGAGGTTTTTGTTACAGTGCTTAACTTCTTCATGCTGTCCAAATCACATAAAGTTTAATTTTTCCAGTGTCTCAAACTTCTCTTGATTAATATAGATGCCTCGTGCTGCCACAGTGCTTGCCAACTCCACTGTTTATTATAAAGGAAATAAGGAACCATGGGACTGATTAGTACGTCAATTTATATATATCTTGTGTAGCATCTTCATTTATTTTAAAATGATTAACAGCGCAGAGGCACCCCCCTCCTGGCAGAGCGCTGGTTTCAGTCTTGTGCAGCAGCTCTGGGCGAGGCGATGGCTGGCAGAGGGGCTGCTCTGCTCTGCTCTGCTCTGCGTGGGGGGCTGCCAGCGCTGCTCCTCAGGCTGGGGGCCACTGGCATCAGGGCTCCTCCGCCAAGGCTCTAGGTTCCCTTCCGGAGATGCAGCGTGTGGGTGACCTCCGCACCGACATGGTCTCTCCCCTGCAAGAAGAACAACATGGGGAAAAGCTCATTCTCTCCTCTGCTCCTAGGCATGACCCTCTAGCAAGTCCTGCTGGCATTCATTACCCTTTATTAGCATCACATACATTCATCTTGACCCACTACATGAGAAGTTTTTTGGCTTTTTTTTTACCCTTTTTTTTTTTTAAGCATCTCCACCAAGAGCAAAGTGTGTCAGACCCATATAAAGTCCCCAGCTGACTAAAAGAGGAAGTCATAGCGTCTGATGAAGCAGTTCAGAAAAGGCTGGAACAAAGACGGAAAGAAGAGGCCTCCAAAATGTGGAATTTTGTGCTAGCCAAAAGGGATTCATAACTAGATCAGCGTTTTAAAAAGGCTGAAGTTTGAGGTCACAGAGGCAGCTGAATGAAGAAAAACTGAATTCTTGGGCAGGTCTGTCAAATGCTAAGGGAGCTTTTTCCCCCCCTTGTCATCTTCCTTTTATTTTCTTAGCCAATTTTCATGAATAATTACCATGTTGGAAAAAATAGCAGGGATATTCTAAAATCAAGTGAAATTAAAGATAACATCATGAATAAGTGGGAGCCTGCAGCTCCCAAGAAAAGCTTTAAAATGACATTTAGAACATCACTGTCAGAACAATGCAGTTTACAATCCTGATCCTAAAACAACATGGCAAGATTAATCTTACATAAATGCATTATCCTTAAGCTAAAGTCTTGATGAAGTGAAACAGACCATTTTAAATTAATGCAACATAAAATACGGCACCCATGTAAAATCCAAGCAAGTTTCAAGCTGTGCCTATGGCAGCCCTCGAAATAGCTAAAGAAAGCCCAGCTCTGGTTGACATAATGTATTAAGTGCATCTCCTTTGTTAATAGATTTAGAAAATTCCTAATTAAACCTGGCCTGAGATTCATGACATTTACCAGTCAAAGTTTGGTTTAAGTCGGAAAGATTTGCAACAAAATTAAAGAAAAAAAAAGCTGCTGTACAGACTGCAGTATATTTGAAATGTAGGAAACAGTAACTGAATGAGAGACGTGATAAAACTTCCCTAGTTGGATGCTGAATTTCCTGTAGTAAACTAAGAAAGATGCTTTACATTTTTGTGTGGCTGCATCATGCCTGAGAGACACAGCCACAATTCCAAGAGGAGGCATTCATCATTAAAACGTCTCATATCAAACCGGCTCTACACACACAGGGGAGCGCAGCAGGGCTTCGCTGGGATAGGGGAGGAGGGATGGAGAGAGGCGAAGAGATGGCAGGCACCTTGCCCCAGTTTCCCTGCATAAGAACTGAAAAAGGGGCTGTAATTTAGCGTTGCTTTTTTGGAACAGATAGCCTGCAGGGTGGTGAAGGCATGCCATGGACCACACAGCATATAGGACCTGCCAAAAGGACAACCCATCCTCCCCACACCTGCAAGGACAGCACACGGGCTGGAGGTGATGGGTGGGTAGCTGATGCATATCTGTGCTCCCAGTTTCACTAAAAAATAGCACCTGAGAGTCACGTGTGCCAAAACCCACCCAGTCGCTCACCCCCTTGTACTCCCAACTGTCCCAAGGGTACAGTCAAATTTTGAACTGACTGATGCATAGTTGGATTGAATTCTTCCTGAAGTTAAATGTCTTCCCTTTTTAATAGCAGGCTTCCTTCACTACCAGTGAAAACCAGCAGATCTTTACATGAAACCCACAGCTTCCATGCCAAAAGAGGCTTTCATACCAGCTTCCAGGGCTTTTCATCAGTTAACAGGAAAAAATAGTTTGTGTTCATGTTCATATACTGAAGACAGATTATTGCACGTCATTGAAATAAATTGCAATGACCAGTTGGGAGCACAGATATCACTCTGGTTTGCTGGAAAGGGGAAAGTGTTGGGACAAGAACTACATCTGCTAATCCTGTCTCTAATGCTCACAAATTAACAGACATACAGTACATGCATATTACTCAGATGCCAGTACAGCAGCCTCCATGGTTCCTTGATTGTTTGCATTATAATCTCCATATGTATGAACGAGACAAATTAGGTTGCCACTTATTTGTTCATTATCTATTATTTTGATTAATGGAATTCTTGTTCTCAGAATAACTATTTAAAAATAACATTTGCAATAATGAGGACTGAACTATTAATCATGATCTTTAGAAGAAACTCTGCAAGGAACTGGGGCAAGACATTTCGTAAGAACAAATGTCATAAATAGGACTTCTAACAGACAGCGGTAAAATTTCGAATGCAAGAAAACTGAAACCAGCCAAACTCAGAAACCAATAGTTTAAATAACTTTTTAATCTAAGCTGGATTTTTTTGCCTTCTTCCCTTCCCTCCAAAGTTGCTTTAGGACAAGCACAGCTGTAGTGTGGCTGGACTGAAAAAACCTCACAGGTAACAGATGTGCCCAGCTTTTCCCCCAAGCTCCTTTACAATACACATACACACATATACGCACATAATAGTGTTTTTCTTGACGGTGCTTTCCAATCCAAATATCCCTCAAATTCTGACTATTCTCATTTATGCTATTTCAAGTATTGAACACTGCAAGGAATATTTTAAAATACTTTTAGCAGAGAAAATTAAGGTTTATGGACCCCTTATGAAGGTGTTTTACCCCTCTCACACAGAATCTACTGCACACCTCCCTTTCCAGCAAATGAGGCCCAAGAACTGTGGAGTCCGCAGCTGTTTCATAGAAAAGGACCATCATTGCCTTCTGGCACAGGGAAAGCTTCAGCCAGAGATATTCGTGATACCAACAGTTCATTTTTTTCCTTCTGGGCTGTAGCTTCTAATCGATTTTCTGTGAATAAAAGGGTGTTCTTCTGTAGAGGATAAACATCTGAACTTTCAGGGGTTTTGCTTGTTTCGCTCACAAAGAAAGTGGAGAACTTGGTGCACCTGGCTCCAGCCCTGCAAATATGCTTCACATTTATATATACATTCTCAATTAGACAGAACTCTTCCTCATTGCTTACCAGTAAATTATGCCTTTTGAACACCCAATTACTTGCTCCTTAAAATTTTTAGAGCATATTGATTGACACTGATAGAGGATAAACTATACTCCTAAAGTGAGCCAACTTTTTATACAGCTTTAAAAATGCAGAAGCAGAAGTCAAATGCACAGCACACCTATTAAAAACTGCTACCACTGCTGTCACCATTTTGCAAAAGCAGGCTTGAGACTGACTCCTGTGCCACTGGGAATTGGGCTTCTGGCTGTAACGCTGCAGCATCAGGCAGTGTCTCTGAAATGACCCCATGCTTTAGGAGAGCTTTGCTTTGAGATACACGCAGCAGCTTTGAGACACGTGCTGTTGCAGGGCCCCTTCCGAAGGGGAGCCAGTTTTTATCTTGCCATGTATATGCAATTGGAGCGTGCTCTCCGAATTCGTGCCTACCAAATCATATCTCTGGATGTTGCTTAGTGTATTTCAAATTAAGATACATATTCATTATGGACAAGCAAGCTTAATTATGTATATATTGGGATATTTAGCATTTATAAAAATATTCAGAATATTCAGTATGTTTAATATGGCAGCATTTCAACAGAATCTACTTGACTTTGCATAGATTGTATTGACTTGGGATATGTAATGAGCATTTTTTGTCCTTTAGATACAGACGAGTAGGAAAGATTCCACAGTTCATGGGAAATTAATTTTATGTAAAAATGTCCTTTTTTAAAAAGCATTCAGGTAGAAAATAAACCACAGTAAACAACATTATGAGTGAACATCTTGTTTCCTACGTTTTATTTATATTTAATTGGTGGTGACAACAAAGCATGAAACACAGCCCAGTGCTAACAGTATCAAAACTGGGTGTGTTTGATCTTTTTACACACTCCTATAGGTGACCTCCTTTTCAGTGATGCTGAACACCTGCATCTCCTGTTGGTGGTTCACTAGTCTAATGTATGCTTCTTATTCAGACTCCTAAATATAGATTTAGCTGGCTCATTTTTTGAAAAAGCCTGGCTGCAGACCCTATTTTTAACACGTGGAATCAGAATTATTCTGTGATAAAACTACTATAGCACTGTTGTAAGCTACCATGCTGGGGGATTTCAAAAGCTCTACCTAACATTCTTTCATAAGGGAAACTTTCAGAAATGATCTTCTGGTGGACTACAGAAGGGAATAGGGGAACCATGAGATACTAATGTTAATATTTTTACTCTTTAGCAGACTACTCATGGGAAGATATTTCACCTGTGAGGAGGAAACATTATGTAAAGTGAATCATTTCCACTTGACATTAAAAAAAAACTTTCCTTCTCAAGCTACCGTACAGGGTAACTATTGTTTCTTGCTCGGAGCACGTGCACGGCACTTCTGTAACTTGAACTGACTTTACACCATAAACTCTCATGAATAGATCTGTCCCCAATTAAGAAATGAAATAAAGACATGGAGTGACAACATTTAAAATGGGAAATGGTAATGTTAACGTTAACGGAATGCTGCAGGCACCGTTCTCAGTGCGAGCTCATTTCTGTGCTTCTAAAGGCCCCTACAGCTGCAGGTAGAAATGAGAGTATTCCCCCTGTAATGCCCAGGGATGCTGCAGGTGGAGTCTTCTGGGGGAGCACAATGCCTGCTCGTGATGAGAATAAGCAAAACAGCGGACAACTGAATAATCCTACCAGACACAGATGCTGACAAACTGAAACAGAGGCTGATACTGACAAGCAAACAAGACAAAAGAAAGGGAACTATCTCTGTGAGAAGTGATCATACTGCATCTTCTGTGGAAGCAATACTGACTGGCAAGAGATGAAGTGACTCATGAAGCTAACCCCTACTCAATATTCTGCTATATTGAGAGATGCTATAATTTAATCAAATGCTTTGAAGACAGATTGACATGGACTGAGACTGCACGAGCAAGCTACATTTGCCATGGAAGAAGTTAGTCAATAAATTCTGGTGTGACAGGAGTTTACAAAGACAAGATTATGAGTAAATTTATTGTGCAGTAAAATAACCTGGATTACAAGAAGAGTCCAGATGTGGTCTGAGCTACCATATTACTTTTTGAATAGATATGGCCATTTCAGAATTTTTTGGAAATCTATTTCCAACTTTGACCTTTTTTTGTCTTCTGGAAGAAAAAAAGCCCAGATGCCTTTAGAATCACATCTCAACTATACGTGAGAAAAAAACACGAGCATGAAAAGATGAAAGAGGATTTTAAAAGATGCTTAGGTTTACTAATCTACATTACTAGACTGATGAGAACCAAAGACTAGCTGAACTATTAGGCAGAACTGCAGTGCTTCACTCTGTCACATTTACTGTGTCTGTGTCTCTGTCATTCACCCTGTCTCTGTTATTGAGAGATGTGTCCTTGCACAATTTTGTGCTTATCTAGCATAATAACAGGGGCACTGCAGCATAAACTTTGCCGTTACTGTCCCACAAAGCGAAGCACACGTTGCCCACAACAACTGAAGTGTTATGCTATCCTGAAAACTCTGAGAATTGCTGATCACTCCTATGGCTTGATGTCAACTCACATACTCCTCCTGTGGCAGAGACTGGGTTCCCCATGGAGCCTTTGGGCCAGAAAGATGCAAGTGTGACAGAGAAGGTGCTAAGAATCATCCTGAAGGGTGCAGCATATGAACTAACTGATATAGTGGAGCCCAGTGAGGGTGTTTACTGAGCAAGTATAAATCAATTCCTAAACTTCATAATGGTGAAACTAGCATGAAGATGCATTCTCTAAGCATGGCTGAAAACACCTGCAACAGTTTAGCAAGAGACAGGAGGATGGGGGCTGTTGTAGTGAAAATTAAAGCTAAAACTGTGGATGAAAGGTAAAGCGAGTGATGCTGGAGGCAGTTTCACAACGAAAGAAAACTGCCCACAAGAAGGTGTGGCCTGAAACTCACCTGCCAAGCTGCAAGATGGAGTGGGAAGGTCCAGGCTATGACACTAGTCTCCAAATATGTAAGATACATGAAACAAAAGCAGCTTAATGATTTTTATGTAACAGCTTTGTCATGTATAATTCAGAGCACTGAGAAGTCTTTGTTAAGACAGGAAACTGCATACTAGAAACAGGAAAGTACGCCAACACACAGAGTCCCCAGAAAGTGGTGGATGAGAGCCTTACAAAGGTCAGGTACTGGATATTAGGGTATAAATACTCTTCATAAAAATACAGACTAAATGTTTATTGTCTTACTGCAGCAGAAAATGTGTTAGTTGTAAAAGCAAATTTCAAGGAATTCTTTATGTATTATTTCACTATTACATGTCACTGCACATTACAGAGTTACCTATCCCACCCAGTCCCCAGTAAGCCAGTAACATGTTTATTTAAACACTAACTACATGCTTTACAATTAACTGACTCTCTATATAACAGATTCTGATAAAGTGCTTAAAATATTTAAGAGCTAGAAATTAAGCAATACCATTATTATTTATACATGCTATAAAACAGTCAGTGTTAGTGATGAGTATCACCATGCAACTTTTTCCCAGCTACCACATTAAAAACCAAACATCCAATTAATTGTAAAACATACTTGTTTTGGGGCATCTGCGGAGGTGGTGTGAACTTCAGTACCTCGGAGTCCATTAGACTCAAATACCACTGTGGGAACAAGGGGGCTTGTTAACAGATGAACATTCAAGCTTCGTTAGTGTGTGTACATTATTTGAGACCATTACAGATTAACCACGTTCAAAAAAAGACACCAGCTACTAGCCTGTGGCCGGAAAATACCAATTTACCGTAACACTTACTGTAAGAGAGTGTGCTAATGGCAGCCTAGGGCCACTGCCCTTTTTAATTCAGACTTCAGCACTGAAGAAAGCAATCACTGACAACATTAATTATCAGTGTATGTGTAAAGGGACCCTCTTCTTGCATTACTTACCATTTGGCTTGTGTCATTTTGCATCAGACTGGCTTATGTATGCATCATTCACACTTTTGAGGAGGAACCCGCTAGTCTCACTGTCTCATGCAGTGTTCAGGAGGTCTCACAACACTGCTGGCTTTAACCTCCTCCAGCCTCAACCACAGACCGTGTCAGGTTAAAAATGGCTGGTAGGGATTTCCTGTTTTAAGGCTGACCAGTCTGAGTAAAAATCTTGTTTCCCACAAAAATGTTCTGTCAACAGCAACGACGAGGAAAAACAAAGCCTTATGTTCTGCTGAAAGGGGTACTTTGATTTCAATTTGTGCTGGTGGCAACAGAATTCATTAGCATATTCATTTCTGAGTACTCTACTCTCTAATTAAAATAAAACATTAGCAAACAGACTTATCTTAAATGCATTGCAATTTTATGGAGTTCGGGCAGGGATCAGGTAAGCAATATCTGGAGAACAAGAGCAAGAGTCGTAAAAATAAAAAACCTGTCTATTAGATTTAGGTACTGGAATTACTTAGGTTAACATGGTATGTGAAATGTAGTTCTTGGCATTTTGTTAGCTGAATCTGAAAGCAGGCAAGTGGAGAAGGGAGAAAGCAAGAGCAAGTGTGAAAAGGTACCTGTGTGGGACCTCTGATGAGTCCTGAGGTGACTGGGTTGGGTAAAGCATTTTCCACATTCTCTGCAGACACAGTCTCCTTGGCGTGTTTGTGTCCTGAGCATCCCTGTAGTCAGGAGAGAGAGGGAGGGAGGGAGGGAGGGAGGAGGAGGCGAGGGGGAGAGGAGAGAGGAAAGTTGAGAAGAAAACATTATGCCAGAAGAAAACATCATTAGTATGTCTAATGTGTCATTATGTGAGGCTACCTTCAGGCCCTGGATGACAACTGTCAGCCTTCATCTAGGCACTGGCTGACAGGCCAGGCACACACAGGACTGCAAGAATGCATAAATTACATTGAATTAAAAAATGCTCCCCATGATGTGCCCGCACCAGGACTGGCATGTCAGGTGTGCGCTTTTCAGAGCAGCTGGATCCACTTCTCAGCCATCACCCAGCTTTGTCAAGCAGTACATCAGGCAAATCAAAGTGACTCCAGCGTGGCGGAGACAAGTCACATGGATAATAGGAAGTGAGTAGGACCAGAGCCCGACTGTCCCCCCCAGGCGGCAATACCTCAGAGACAAATGCAGAACGAGCGCAGCCATCGCAGACTGATCAAACCTTTCGCCCCTGCCTACCTGCCTGCTGGTGCTGCTTTGACCCCGGACCTCTGAGGCACAGACGAAAGACATCTGTGAATGAAAGTGTCATTCCGGACATTTTGAGCTGGTAGCAGCGCAGAAGCCTTCCCCCAGCCTTGGGTAAACATGTTTTCTAGGCCATTAGCATTTGTGGAAAACCGCTCAAACCTCTCCTTTTTCTCCAAAGGTCAGTTTACAGCATCTGACTTAAAGGGCTGGTCTTTGTCTTTTTGCTGCTGATCAAAAAAGACACATTTGACTTTTATTGGGCTTTTTTGTTATTAAAAAAAATTATGTTTGAACATCATCTTTTCTATTTTGGTAAAACGGCCTCTTCAAAAGAAAAAAGCTGATGTTTCCATTTGCCACTGGAATATTTTGGCTTCTAAAGAGAGGGTTGTCAACAGAAGTGAAGTTTCAGCTTTTCTTTCATATTCCCCTCCCTACTACAGCATTTAAAAAAAATAAAATTGCGAATAAAAAAGTGGCAACAAAACCCCTCTACACAACTGAAAAATCAACTGCAGGATGCCAGAGGACTCATCCAAAATATGGATGCTGCACCTGAAGATGAATGGCAAAGAAGACAGCTGTCATTTACTCTGCTTGTATGACACCAAGCATCCTGCGATGGTTTTCATCAGAGCATACATTGGAAAGAAATGTCTGGCTGCCAAAAACAAAACAAAAAAACCCCAAACAAATGCCTTGCTCACAAACTGTTCTCTCTTTTTATAATAGCACCTCCTGCAGATGGCAGCATAGTCTGTATAATGTACCTGAACACTCGCTCCCAGGAAATAATTTCTGGGAGTCAAATAGAAGATCGTAACTTTGGGGAAAATCCAGACATGTGTGTATACCCATACACACAAACAAACACCTCAAAAAATAGTATTTAAAAAAAAAATTCACATGCAAGATTAAAGCAGATTTTTTGATCTGTTACTAGCATTTTCCCCTCACTGGCCAGAACTGTAGCTGAAAACTTGACAACAAAGCTGAGGGAAGTGTGTTGAGGAACCACCTGTGGCCTTTGCAAGACTGCCATGCTGACTGCTGGAAGGCAGGGACTGGCAGAGCAGCACCAGTGAAGCCCAGGAGAGATGGGTTCCTCAGGTCATGGTCCTGACACCTTTGGAAAGAGATTTAATCCCTCTACAACCCACATCTCCCTCTGAGGAAGGTCAATACACTTGTCTCAGCAGCCATTACAGAACCAATCCAACAGCCTTCATGGAAGCACTGCTCCCACCTGCAGTTGTGTATGAGGGAAGGTTTAAGATGCTGTTGTAAGTCAGTGTACAAAAGGTGAGCGGGTTAAAACTTTCACCTAACCCCTCCCTAGCTCTCACTCTTTAGTTATTCAAAAAGCAGGTGGAAAGAACGCATCACTTCCAGGTATATTTGCCACTGTTGTGTTTCCTAAGAAGCACCATAAGGCTATTGATAGTTCAGAGCTTTGAGCCATAGGCATCACTGCTGCGAGGCAATACCCCTATGAGTCATCACTCAGGTTATCCCATACTCAAACAAAAGAGGGTGGATGACTACAGGTGTTAGCAAATTGAAGGTAAATGAAGGTGACTATCTGAATGGGAGTTCCTGTGAAATGGATGCTCAGTGCTGGTCTCAAAGGAGCCCCAGAGAAAACAGTGCATCTGCTGCCATAACCCATCCTTTCCTAATATGGTGATTCATGTAAACGTCACGAATAAAATAAATAACCACTATTAAATAAAACAATAAGATTCTCTCTACAAGCATTTAGGAAGATTGGGCAGCAAGCTTTGTGTTTGCAGCTGTATCACAATAGCACATACAAGAACTCTCCTCCAAGAACACACTGGAATAAACAGAAGTGTAAAAGAAAGGATCCCAGAAATAAATGCAGTCACTCTAAAGGAAGTTGAACACTGTACTTCCACACATGAAAATATTCTACTGTGATCCAAGATGACATCCTATACCAAAAGAAAAAAAGTAAAGTCTATTGGGAATACTCAATTGAGGGAAAAAAACAAGACAAATAATACATCTAAGTGGGATTTTTTTGTTGTCCTTTATGTCACGATTGCCATATTCACATTACGATATTAAGGCTAAATTGTATGACACATACTGACTCACAGGGCTCAGCCTATCTGGGGCCATATGTTATTTCAGACAAAGTTCAATTACCCTCCTCTGTTTGCAATTGGTAGGATCTCATTCCTTTTGCCTGAAGCAGCTTTTTATTTGAGTGCTATGAAAAACAGCCATCAGGCCAATTGGTTGGGAGAAACATCAACAACCTGGAAGTTGTATATAAAACGAAGACAAGCTACATTTTAAAAAAAAGAGGCTTCAAATTCTGAAACTTGATTGCTGTAAAACACCCAGAATGAAAGAAGAGGTTTCAAAGCAGAGATGGGCCCTAAATAACTTCCAGTTAAAGTGTCTCTGGAAATCACTGTGCAGCAAAAGCGTTCTGGCAATAAAATCTCTCTTTTAAAAAGCAGGTAAATAGAGACCTCTTTGGAAACCCTGCCCCTATTTTACTTTGTTCCAACAGTCACCATGAATTTTCTGACGGCTGCTTCTAGTTCCTAGCTTTTACTGTTTTTCTCTATCCCTTCTAACATGGCTGGGAGCTCACTAGATCCATAAGGTTTCACTGAGCAGGTTGACACAATGTAATATTAAATAACATCAGGGAGGGCATCCAGGTGAAGACACCCCAAGTTGGGGGTGGAACAGTTCACTGGTATTTACAGCAGGAAGCGAGCAGGGAGAAACTTTACATTCTTAGGCACTG
Source organism: Grallaria varia (assembly GCA_013396735.1). Taxonomy (NCBI): domain Eukaryota; kingdom Metazoa; phylum Chordata; class Aves; order Passeriformes; family Formicariidae; genus Grallaria; species Grallaria varia. The sequence continues at coordinate 194,414 of VWZG01009802.1, read as the reverse complement.
GGG
>VWZG01009802.1:171554-193926 GCA_013396735.1 Grallaria varia | reverse complement strand
GTGGGTTTGCCTCTCCACGGGTCCACAGGCTCCTTTCAAGCATCCACAGCTCCAGCACCAGCTCCTCCATGGGTTGCAGGGGTTTTAGCTCTGAGTCCTTCCCCTGCTCCATGAGGCACCTCCTCCCCCCGGTCACTTCTGCAGCGACCTTGCTGTCTGCCTGTTATCCCATGTTCTCGCCCTCTGGAATTTCTTCTGCGCAACAACCTCCAATTCTTAAATATGTTATCACAGAGGCCTTACTGTGATTTCTAATTGGCTCGGCCCTGGCCAGGAGCTGGATGTCCCCCCTGGGGCCAAGTGTCATTGGCTCCCATGGAACAGGGGAAGCTTCCAGCAGCTTCTAACAGAAACCACCTCTGCAGCCCCCGCCACTATCAAACCAAACAAACAAAAAAACCAGCTACAGAAACCCAGGACATTTTTAAATGACTGAGTAAAGCTGAAAACAGCGTGGCTCAAAGGTGCACCTCATGGACTTTGTCAGACAGCTCTCGCCTTCCAGTCTTTTCCAAAGGTCCTTCCACCAAGACCTAACCAAACATTATGGCTCCTTCCTGCCTCACAGCTGCCAGAGCAGTCAACTTTCACACACCTTCTGGGCACTACACCATAGCTGTCCTTGGACTACCAGCTTCCAAATGTCCTGGACTTTGGACCATTTGCAAAATAGGGTCACAAGCTCCATTTCACACATGCTTTTGACAAAACAGACAGCATTATGTCAGGTAAAGACATCAGAACACCAGTCTGGAATATGTGCAGAATGTGTGCTATTTTCATGTGGAGTTTATTTGCACAACTTCTACAAAGAGAAGAAGGGTATAAAAAACAAGGACGGTTCATAAATGGTGAGAGGTGAGACTAGCTCCCATTCTCCTCCCCGACAGACACACACCTATCACCTGTGTAGTCAGTCTGTGTGATTTCCAGTTTCCACTGAGACAAACTAATTCTGGCAGATCATCAGAAGAGTATGGTTTCAAATGCAAATACATAGGTTTCTTTTTTTTTTTTAAACATTACTTTTTCTACTTCATGAACTTTTAAACTGTCTATTTGTACAATTGACTTTTCTGCTTATGTGAATTAGCAGTCACATACTCAGCCCTGCATCTTTTTCATTATAAACATATAAACAGATCAAAAGACTCATTTGAAAAATATGGTAGGGTCTTTGATAGGGACAAGGAAGGTCTTAAGACTTTTATCAAGAAAGACAAAGAACAATGACAAGTGATTATCTCTCTCAGTTGCTGGAAGACTAGTTTGCAGACAAAATTGAACAAAACCTCCAAAATAACATCACAGATAAGCCCCAGAGGATGTTTACTTTGCCTGAAGCAAAAAGATGATGATGTGTGCCAGCACCAGCGTATCAGGGGGATCTTCCTGTGACAGCACATCTGTGTAACTCTAGCCTGCTTGAAGCAAGAGGACAAAGGAACAGCAGTACTCCAGGTGGAACCAAATACATTTAACCTGTGACAGAAATGTCACACAGTGCACAAGGGGGGATGCTGCAGTGTTAAGAGAGCAGTAAACAAACCTATTCAAGCTTATCCAGCAATGATAAAAACAATGAACTTGTAATCCCAACCGTTAAAGGCAGAGAGGGAAAAAAATGGGCAACAGTAAGTCATGGCTCTGAATGAAGCAGGAACAAGCAAGCCAATGTCCTCAGCTATGGAAGGGCTTGTGAAAATCTTACCTGTGTGATCCAGGACAGGGGTGTTGGCACCACAGGTTTGGTACAATGAAGCAAGGTCCTTTGGAATGTATGTTTTAAAGATATTTAAAATGTCCAAATGTTTTTCATGCCCATCTGATCCCAGATCCTGTTTGCTGGAGTGTAAAGCTGGAGAAACTCCCACGGCGCTAGGCTGAGGCTGTAGCACTGGACTTGCTCGTGCTACTGCTGTGCAGTTTGCCAATGTCCTCATCTCATTGCCAGGCTTCATGTGAGACTCCCTCTGAGGCACTGATGGCTCTTCGTGTTTCGCGTACTGCTCACTTTTACACAGAGGATGATACTGCAGCGGTGGGTTGTATTTGGCCTTCATGGAGTCGGATGCACAGTGCTTACCTGGAGGGGCAAAACTAGTACTTCCTTGAGGAACCATATACTTTTCCACTTGCTTACTGTTGGTGGGCTGCACGTTAGGCCTGGATATGACCGTTTGCGTAGGTGTTACGCTTCTACTGTAGCTTCCCATTTGCATAAGTTTGGAATTTGCTTCGTATTTACTTTTTTGTTGTGCTGCTATGCTGTACTGCTCCTGGGAATGGTTTAACTTGGGCTGCCTGTATCCATCCAGCCCTGATAAGCGTGGACCACAGTGGCTAAAGGCATGACTGTCCTTTGACTGATGCATACTACCAGACTTTGCAGTCATCCCAACAGAAAGAGAGCTGGTTTTGGAACCTGGCAATGCACTTGGCTGTTGAGTACGTGTAAATCTGGCAATGGGCAAAGGCTGGCAATCCTTACCACCGAGAACAGGAGGGGGGCCAGTACGCCCACTCCTTGTCAGAAAGACCAGGTTGTTTTTAATACTCTTGAATCCATTCTGTTGAACCCAAGGGGGTACCATCGAGTTACAGCTGATTTTGTGCAAAATTCTTTTATGCATCCACAGGACTTCAGGGTAGTATGTCTTGTGACTGCAGAAAGGACATGGGTAGACAATTAAAGCAGCCTGCAAGGACGTATTCCGATATTTATTGCATGAGTTATCCCTCGTTGATTTTTCACTCAAATCGAGCGGAGCTACCTCGAGAGCTTCAGCACCTTTTTCTATCAGAGGATACTCCCTGTGCAAGTCTAGCAAAGTTTCTCTAGCACGACTAGCCTGCACTTCGAGTGATGTTTTCAAGTCCATGACCATGTCTGAAGATGTCTGGCCCACACCCAAAGCAAAGCTAGCAATGTGACTGGAGCAAGGAAGCCCTTGGCTGTGATGAAATGCTGGCATCTTTATGTCTACAGAACCTTGGTAATTGGAAAAGGGTTTCTTGATGACACTCTCCAGTGCTGACATCAGGGCAGGAATCTCTGGTTTAGATTCCCTGGCCTCATCTTCTCTGGTGTTATGGCTTCCCAGCTTTGGGGGTTCATCTAACTGAGATGTTATCATTGGGCCTTCCTCTTCAGGAAAGTTGCAGTGGCATGGCTTTTCATCTGAATGAGACAAACAGAAAAACATCATTGTCATTTTACACAGAAAGGAGCTCAAAAGACAGCAGAATTCAAGATTAGGATAAGACAGCAGGAGAAAAAGGAAACTTTGGTATCAGTTTCATAATGACATGCTACAAACTAAATGTACTGTATAAGCAAGAAAATCTTGAAATAAGACACCACAGCTCAATTTACTTTTAAAGAAGACTGTGGAGTCTGGATAAACTCTCTAATGCTGCATGTTCATGGTGTTTTGAAGAAAAAACAATTCAATAACATACCCATGTTAAAATTCTGGGACTGCGAGAAAAATAAACAAATCTGCAACCATTTAATGCTTTAACAAAAGCAAAGATAATGGAGCCAGATAAAACTGACCTAGTTAAAGGTCTGTCAGTGCTTCCATTACAAGCCCCTATTTTCAAACCATATTTTATAACTCAGCAATAAAAATTGGCTCCACACAAAAATCAAGCATATAAGCAGGTACAGCATAAAGAATAAATTGCTCACTTAAGAGGGATTTTCACAGTGGAAAAGTAAAAAAGACGAGTTATGCAGGATGAAAATTTTGAATGTTCAGTCCTTTAGTTTAAAGCAGGTATTTTTCCCCTTTTTTTTTTTTTTTTTTAAATTGTAACAGATGCTTACGTTTGAGTCAAACTTAAGGAAAATTGTGTGACTGCTTGACCCACTGAAAGATAAAGAATTAATCCTTTTAGCCATTTGGATTACAGAATTCAAAACAGACTTTCAATTCTCCTCATTTTCTTCTTCACTTCTCAGCTCTCAAGAATAAATTTATTTACCTAACACATGTCCTAGAAAGGGAACATAATGGGCAGCAATTAACACTGTTTAGGGTAAAAGAGAAGAGTAGGATTTGTTTTGTTGAGAACATGGCTATGTCTGCCTGCTATCCCAATGCAGATCTCTCAGAGTCACTGATGAAGCCAATGAAACCCTCCAAATCAGTTCACAAATCAATTCCACAGAGATTTTCATCACAGCAGTAATGCTTACTGCACTGGATCCATTTAACATGTAACTGAATTGAATCATCTGACAAACTTTCAGTTTCAATTAACATGCAGTTAATGAACCACTGCCAGGCAAGTGTAGGGAGACCATGCTCCATCTAAAACATCACCAGTCCAAAGTGATCACTGCATCTCCAGGAGGGGTGAGAAGGGGAAAGGAGTGAACTGCTCTAGAGCTGCATATCCTCTCACATCAAGTCAAAAAAAGCCAGGACTTCAGAAAATCAAGCGCCATGCATTAGCACAGTGCACTGCCACAGGCATTATTCTGCATGGTACAATGGCAGAAGCATGTTGTTGGCTGGAGTTGCTCTGCAAATAAAGTCTACTTAGCCTCACCTTCAATTCAAGCAAAAAAAAATTCTTAAGCTTTTGTTTAATTCAAGGTAATTAGGTTAAAAATAACCCATAGGTTTGCAGCCTTTCAGGGCTGAATGCTCACTCTGCTAAGCATATTTTCCTTTCAAACTGTCTAAGTGGGTATACTCAGGGGGAAAAAAACCCCACAATCCAAAAACTCACTTTTCTTGTGTTGCAGGGGAGAAAGTTTTGGGGTTTTGGGCAATCGCACACTACTAACCAAATTTACCATTTGAAACAAAGACACTGCATGCAGCGGTGAAATCTGACACTGCACATCTGGGTTGTTTTCAAAGCATATCTGTCAAAGCACAAAATATTTGTGCTCTTAAATAAGATTTTAAGGCTTCTCTTTATGATCACAAGGAGTGGCTCCTTTTATCATTGTAGTAAATAATAAAGCAAAGCAAAACCAAATCCTCAGGTTGTAGCAGTACTCCGTGGAGAGCGAGCAGACCAGCAAGCTACACTGAGCAGAGTGGGCAGAGTAGGGCAGAGGGAGACCACAGCCAGCCCTGTTCCAGGGACTGCAGAGCCAGGAGGCTCCAGCCACTCCTTGCTCCACCTGTGCAGCTGTGATGTAGGCACCACGGCCGGCACCTGCAACTCCCAGGCTGCTCTGCATACCTCAGACTTGATACTTTCTGACTTGGTCACAAATCCATGTCCTGCACTGTTTCAGCAGAGGACAAACAGATTGTGAGGGGTGGGCATGTGTTAGGTCCAGCCTTGGTCTTTAGGTCTGGAATGTTTCGTTTAGAGGCTTGGAAGAGGAGGGAGGAGGAGAAAGCAGAGAGAGACCATAGTCCCATGTGCCCAAATAAAGCTTGGGACTACAAACTTTGAAGCGGCTCCAGTCCTTTTAGCCCTAAATTTTTAGTGCAGCCATCAAAGAAAAAGGGATTTTTCCATGTGGAAAATGTAACACAGAGTAGAAAAACGATGAAGGCATTTCTGAGGTGTATCTAGGCCTGCAGTTGCCACAATGCTGAAGGCAAATGCTATCAGTACATTATATGAAAATTTGTAAGGTTATTACAAAACATAGCTTCTAACATCTCTTTGTAATGTCTTGCTAGATTCAATTGCTCTGATGTCTCACAAGAACAGTACTGAACTTACTCAGAATAATTTTAAAAGCTTAGTTCAGGAGCCTCACCAGCAGTATTTGTGCTAACTGCTCAAGCTGCACTTCTTGCAAAAAAACCCCAAACAAACCCATAGAAAACCAAAACCAACCAACCACCAAAACCACACCCCTACCCTCCGTCCCAGGATGTGAAGAGAAACCATCTTCATCTGCAGGCCAAGTCAGACTTCTTCATCAGTGCAAAGGCACAGCCTGAACTTTTCCCCTAGCCCCATCCTGCCCTTCCCCAGGGACCTGACACTACAGATACCAACAACCAGGTTGCCACATGCCATCCTTCCCATCATGGCAGGTGATCCAGGTTGGGCAGTGAGAGGGTAGCAAAAACCAGGTGGAAGAGGGGATGCAGGCAAGAGAAGATGGTATGTAACACAATAAAATAGGTAAAGCATTTTTAGAAAAATAGATTAAATTTATTTCTGCCTGCTCCTAGCCACTTGCCCCAGTTGAAAAGGGGTACTAACAATCCTTTTAAATCACTGCTATAAAATATTGTTCTAACCAGCACAGTACAGGCATTACTGTCACCAGAAACTTTTGAGATTTTATTATGGCCAGGTCAAAGCAAAAAGTCATGAGCGAGATGCCTTCTGCTTGATCTCCAGGGACTATAACTCACATTCCCCATTGAAAGATATCCTGGCTAAGCATGCTCTCACTTATTATCCTACAGTCCCCGTGATCTTCTTGTATTTGTCTCAATTCCTTTGTTTGTTACCCAAAACGGCTGTTTACCTGTTGTACTTATGAGCAAGAAAAGTCCTTTTACCACAGTCCTGAAATGTTAGGGCTTTTGTGGATCCCAAATATCTGGAAAACAGCTAAAGGGGAGGAACATTTCAGGGTGCCCAGGTAGAAGGTGGTGGCTGCTGATACCATCGCATGTCTTTAGTTTGGCCAGAGCTTCAAATATCAGCTGCACTGCAGGCCACAGGAAAGCAAAGCAGGACCATGCAGAACACTTAACTATATGAAAGCCATGGTCTAGAAACACAGGGAGATTGAGAAGTTCTTCAGAAATACACATAACTGCCATCACTCAGTGATTTTACCTTACACAGGCAGATGGAAGTGACTCCCCTTCTCATCACACACATATATCCTTCTTCTCTCTTTCCCCCCCTCACATGCACAAACTTCACTTGTTTTCTTCCCAGCACTGTTTCTCCACAAAACCACATTTCAGAATGGGCTGCACAGCTGTTTTAATTCATGAGGCATCCTATAAAGTAAACCAGGCTACAAGCCTGGGGACAATGAAACCGTGATTTCTATTCAGAAGAGCAGAACTGGCTAGAAATTGGCCCCCTTCCTGGCTAGCGTTACAGCACTAGGAGTCTAAGGAAAAGGAGCAGATGTGATGTGTTAGAATTTGAGTAAACATTTGATAGCGATTTGCACTTTGAGATGAGTGCTGTGGCTCGATTTGAAAACCAGCTGCAAATAAATCATGATAAAAGCAAAGGATAACATTGGAAGAAGGTGCGATATAGCTAAGACCTGTATAATGTCCTATTTCACTTGGTATTCTCTTTAATGATCTAGAAGAGACTCTAGTCAGCATGCTAACTTGAATCTCCAGGAAATATCACATTTGGAGAAGCTGCAAAAATAGGGATGAGGAAATAATGCACAGGGACTCAGAAAGAATAGATATGCAGTCTGAAAATAATCAAATGAGATTCATTCTGGGGAAAAAAAGCAGGCTAAGACAAGTGAAGGGAAATGATCCAAAAAAACCCATGCAGTGAGAGGGAAAAATCTGGAAAGCAGCAATGTTGAAAATAACAGATGTTACAATAGATGGCAAGTTAAATACGAGTGTACTAGAAGTTATTCAGCTTAGCTTTCACAAATTAAAGTATGTATTATAAAAATAAAACTACCCTCTGAGGAAGACACATGATGGCCTTGCTGGCCACACTGTTTTGTGTGTATATGCATACATATAAAAATATCTCTATAAATATGTATACACCATAGTAATGAGTGTTGTGTAAAAGCCCACAGTAAGTACATTACAGTGGGACACAGCAGAGAAACAGGCAAAAAAAGCAGTTTTGCAGCAGAAAATCAGGTCTTTTGCCCTGTGAAAGGAAGGTCCAACAAAAACAGCCTATGCCCCCAGAATATCTATGCAGATCTGCAAATACAGATAAGGCAGAAGGAGTCCATAGAACTGCCAAAGAAAAGTAACCCACCAGAAAATAAAGACAAAGAATTATGTGTCCCTCACATGGCTGAGGGAAGACAGAAGGGTGACAGGCCAATGTCTGCAACCTCCCCAGGAGTGCAAAGCTGCAGAAGTATTATGTCATCCTGAGCGCTGGAGTCTATCAACAACAATCAGATACACTTGCACGCAGGCAAACTCATGATGAATAGCAAAAAAAAAAAAAAAAAATCAACAACCTGATTATATGCATTTGCAGCTTGAAGAATAAATGTCAAGGGAAGAGGTGAAACACAGCTTGGACTGTAAAACCTATACGGACAAAACATGGATTATCAATACATAAAAATCCACCCTTTTCATGGGGAGGCAGAAAGCATGATTTACTCCTTCCCTTTGCTCTATCAGCACAGCAAAGCAAAACCCCTCATGAGCTAGTATCCACACACTATAACTGCTTTACAGACATATGCCAAAATCAACCTTCCTTTCATACTAATTCCCTATGTGGTTAGCTTAGGAAAGGACTCCTGGGGCATTGAACTGTGAGCCCATGACCCTCCTTGGCAGTAGGTTTATCCTCTGAGCACAGGTCAGGCTGTTCAAAGAGAGGTATCTGTTCTGCAGAGGAGGATGTGCCTTACACGAGCCATGCCTCCTGTTCTAGCTGCCTGTGTGTCTGGTTTTGATATTCCACGTGTAATCCATCACCTCCCTTGCTTTCTGCTCCGGCTGCACCACTCAGCAGATCCCCAACGTGATGGCAAAGTGGGCATGATGTGAGAGACAACTTCTACAAACCCTCTTAAGTTTTCTTACAGCACAAGGCCATGTGCCCCAGTGAGACACTGGGAAGAAAAAGTTATGCTGCTTTGATAGGAGATACAGCTTCTCATCTGCAAAGCTCATCTTGCTTTACATGTTCTTAGATGTTTTCATGGGTTCCTACTACACCAGTTCCCCAATAATTCAGAAAAAAAGAGAGAACCAAGGATTAGACTGGAATACTCAGTACAGCAGGATGGGGTAGGTTAGCAGGTAAGAGAGTGCTACTGAAGGGTAGAAAGCACACAACTAATATCCCTGCTTTCTCTTAGACTAATTTTAGAATTGACAGTGAGTGGTTTTGGCTGAGGTTTGAGCGTTTAACGGGGCAGAAACCCAACACAGCTCTTGATGCTGACTGATACAGATGGTTTATCAGTCAGCCAGCACACCCCACCTCAGAGAGGTTTCCCTTTGGCTACATGAGGTGGAAAGGGGAGTAATGCCATTCCACATCACGGCCCAGGAGCACAGAGAAAGCAAATTCCAGGTGCTTGGAGAAGACCTGCCTTCATCTGGTCATGAGCAAGGTCTTTCTGGTTTAAATCATACTGCTTTTTCTTATTATATTTTTCCTATTTTTGTTGTCACTCGTTGTTGAGGCGTTAGCTTTACACTTCCATGCAATGAGCTATACATTTCTAACAACATTATACTTCCATCCTTGGCAAATACACCTAGGTCATGGGTTTACCAACCAGAACTAGCAGCCCTTTGGTACAGTTTGCATTCACGGTCTCCATTTCCATTTTCTGCATGTAAATTTTAATAGTTCCTAAAATGACTTCTCGTTGACTTTTGAATCTCATCGCCAATAATTTCAGGCCAAGGATGAATGATGGGAACTGTCTACCTTCAACCTAGCATTGCTTGGGAAAGATACTGACTACAAAAAAAGCATGATCTCACAAGATAAAAACTGCAGTTTTGTATCCCTAGTTTTTAAGAGTGGGCCCAGAGTGGAAAAAATATTATCTGACCAAAGAAATTTTAATTCTTTTAGGCACTTTCCTGTTTTCAGTCTGGACAGGGTTAATGTTTTGCAATAGCCAGGAGGAGGTGTGGACAGCACCCTAATGTTATTTGATACCATCTTGAGTCATTGCCAGGGGCAGGGGAAAAGGACTCTAGATTGTGTTCCTTCAGGTGGAGAAACACAGTGGGGCAAAATGGTCCAGTATTTGTTTACTGTTGGGGGTTTTCGTGTAAATGGTTTCTTTGTCTTACACCTTTTGCAATTAATATTGTTGCTGTTACTGGTTGTTTTCTTATCTAATTGGTGTTTCCAGTAAATTGCTTTTATCTCAATGTGTGATTTCTGCCTTTTGTGCTTCCGACTGGAAGAGAAAGTCAGTGGCTGCATGGTTTTAGCAGGAGCATTAAATTGGAGAGTATCATTCCTAAATCACAAAGGGTTAGGGTTTTTTACACTATTTTCTTCCCAAATAGTACTAGCATGTTACACAATGATTACATGATTAATGCTCAGTGCCGTTCATTCAATTTTTTTTATAACCATTATTTTTCAGCTGCTTTTCTTGCACTTCCCCACCCCCCCCATACTTACCTTTATTCCTGGAACAACAATATACTGATTTACTCCAAAGTCTCATTCCCTTCATATCACTAAGTTTACCCTACACAATTTCTAACTTTATCTTCTAGTTACTTTTTACCCATACTGTCAAATGCACCGTACCGGCCATGCCCGGAGTGTGCGAACAGCTGAAGGGCCGGCCCTGTTGTATTGTTCATGTCCTCTCCTCTGCAGAACTGAGGGACGCTGCAGGGGACAAAAGCAGGACAGGCCAGAGGAGCTCACCACTCGCAATGCTCCCCAATCTCCATTTGACTAATCTCTCCAGCATTGTCCAGGAGGACACCTGCTGCTTATGAAAACAAAACCCACAGAGCTCTTACAAGCCGGACAGCAAAGAACATGAATAGGCAATCATCAAACTAATTTAATAAAGTTTGTTCAGTTCTGGACTGCACATGTTAAGGTTTTTAAACTATTTTAGATTATTAGTGTTATAGTCATGAAAGATACTGATTAGTTTTGCATTTCAGAAAAATCTGAAATGTCACCAAAGTGACTGGAAAAAGCAAAAAATTTTAGTTGCTTAAATTTGAAACTTAACCTTTTAAGATGAGTGAAATCTGAGTCTGAGAACAGTAATAGTATAGCACACAAAAGACCCCTTTCTACAAGGTATTCCCTAGCTCAGTAAAATTACAAATTCCTTTGCACAGCAGAAATGCTTTAGTTATGTCACACTTCACGGATCACTTTTTTTTTTTTTAGCCCAAAAGAAAGGGAAGCCTGAAACCATCCCCCATCCACAGATGCAAATTCCAGCAAGGTTATTGGAATTTCAAGCACAATCAAGGGAACAGACACCAACGAAGTAACTAAGGAACTAGGTTAGAAAGGGTATCAGGTCCAAAATCGGTCAGACTGAAGTGCAGGTCGTTAAGTACTAGAAGAACAAGCCTGAAAGTTCAGTAAACTTTTTCTCTACAGCTACTTGCATATAATGTTTCCTTGAAAAATATTTGGCTTTGTTGTTATCTAGGGTACGATGCTACCAGCCTCCCAAAGGCCAAATGGCTGAAAAAGCAGCTCCATATACAAATTATTCCAGTATCCCTTCACTCGGCATCTTTTCATCACCCTCAGTTTTGGAACAGTGCACACCAAGTGCAAAAAGCTTTGTGCTGAATCCCAAACAGAAGCCCTCTCCTAGGGCAAGTATTTTGTGATCTGCCTTCCTGGTATCAGCCACTCCTGAGTCAACACACACTTTGAGGTGACAGAAGGAAAGCATCCACAGCAGAGCACATAATGAAGTGAAAGTGCAAATGTGGGTAAAATGGCTGCTGCTGGCAGCGTGCCACAGGCACTTTTCCAGTGTTAACCACATCTCTCTGCACCTCCTCAGTGGCATTTTTTTGCTAAGTTGTTCGATACCTGGTGTATAGGAACTCTGGGCAGCAGCAGAGCTAGTCATGACTTACCAATCCTTTCACCAGTGTATTTCTCACAGAGGTCCATGAAGGTTCCCAGCAGCAGGCGAAAACCCCAAGGAAATAACATGTATTTATCTGCAGGTGAAGCTGCAGCTTCTATTATCACAGCATTTCCAAGTGCCTTCTTCACCCCTCATCCACACTAGGTTGACACAAGGATAGTGAATAATTCAGTGGGGCTTTTTGTGTTTGAGAAGAAAGCTTGTCTTTATCTAAAGAGCAAATGACACTGGTCTGATCAGTCTCACAAAGCAAGACTACAACTAATGCATCTGATCCCCATGCTGATGCCCCATCCTGTTCACATCTCCAGCACAGTCCCTTCTGGGATTTGGGACCAGACTTCCCTGTCATGGCCCACAGCCCCTCTTCACTCTCTCAGCCTCAAGCACATGCTGACATCTTCCCATCTCACACAGGGTCTGCTCCAGCTACAAGCCAGGCAAACCCTGGCATCAGGAAACAGACACTTTTAGAAATACAGAAGGCACTTATAGTCTTAGGAGTCATGTGACAACCAGTTTTATTAACTGATGATATTAATGTTGTCTCTTCAACAAGTTGTCCACATTATGCACAGCTTTTGCAATTCTTTCCCCAGCTCACAAAATTTCAAACCTGCTTTCCTTCCTTTAGGAAATGCAATGCTGTAAGTATGTAAGTAGATGCAGAAGAAAGAGTCAGTAACTCCCACTCATGGACTGAACCAGAATAAAGGCAGTACACTCGCTTAAAATGTACAGGCACCTTCACAGTTCCGTATCACTGGATGCAGACAAGTCTGGCTCCTTGAAAGTGGGGAGGGAATGGTAACTACTTATCTAAAAGCTGCGGGTAAAAAAAGGGAGAGAGGAATACATACACAGAACCAATCCAAAAACACATTGCAGGGACTGCTTGCCAAAATGAAAACTGTACAGTTTGGCATTGCCTTAAATGTTACAGCTCATAATATACTTAAAGAAAATTATGGGATATAAAACCCCTGGAATGCTCTGCAAAATTAGGAAGTGATTAGGCCAGATGATACCAATTTGAGTTTAACACAGCTTTGTCGTAATTCCAGAGTTAACAGCAATATAGTATGAACTGGTCCAAAAGCTAAGCAGAGTACCTCCAATACACTCTGTGGCTGCTAGGCATTTCTCCATGTGTGTCCTGCCTGTGACGTTTGGCGCAGGTAGAAGGAAGAAAAAGAAAAGATATAAGATTATTAACACAGCAGGATACATAATTAAATTTGAGAGGGTTGGATTTGGGTTGCTGTGTTTTTTGGGGGTGTCGGTTCTATTTTTTTTTACTTTAATGCACAGAAAGAAAGGTGCAGTTGGCTTTGATGCACCAAAAATACATGCAGAGGAGATGGAAAACTGTGACTCAGGTTTTTTTCCAGCAAGTGGCAGGCTGCCTGTATAGTCCCTTCAAACACAGACTCAAACATTTGCAAATCTTCCTGGAGATTTTCCCTGTCATTCCAGCAGTCATATTTGCCACAATGTCTGCTCCACAGCGTCTTCCTGACCACCACCTGTTCCTCCTCCTTCAAGAGCATTAAGGGGAAAGGCTTTCCAGGCCATGACTGTGGACTGGCAGCCGTCCCATACAGCTTAACATTCCTCATCCAATATTTCATTTCTCATGTCATTTGCTAAGCATGGGTAGCGTACTGCTATACATCATAAAGCCCTTTACTACAGCTACTCAGTCTAGAAACAGAAGGTACAGCTGTGCTGTCAGCTAGCACTCTGCAGAAATACCTAAGCTACAGCCGGCAAGCCCAGCGTGGTAACAGAGGGAGCAGTTACGGAAATAAGGAGCTCTGCATGACCTAATTTACCTTGTTCCTCCTGCTGAAGGCCATGCTACCATGGCTGGTGGCTCTGTTAACAGACTTAAGGCAGCCGAGAGTCTATACTTTGCATGTCCATCACATAAAATACAGTAGCACATGACAAAGGGGAACTTAGATTGTAAGTATTACATAAATTTTAAGATTCATTAGTTATACCACATATATAAATATGCTTTCTTATGCAAATATTTTTTCAGGCTTTCATTGGAAAGAGGACTTGGAAAAGAGAATGGAAGAAAATACCATTGGAATGAGAAAAAAAGCAAATCATACCAAATCCAAGACACAGGCTAGACAGACTGAACTGTGATTATATGACCATCACTGGAAACTGGATGCCCTTGATGAGGGGGACATGGCTGTACCATAATTAGCACTGTACATGGCGCTGCAAGGAAGCAGCAGGACAGATGAGGGCTGAGCCCTGTAGAGTTTCCACAAGATAGTGGAAGGCTCTAAGCTACCAACATATCAAAAGTTGATTTGAACAGCTCTGCTCTGGATGGACCAAAGGGAACCAGAGCTCCTGAGGAAGATGTGACTGCAGGCATAAGGGCAGCCTTTGGCCACTCAGCCAAGGCCACTGACTCAGTTCCAGCTGCAGCTGAACTGCACCAAAGGTCCTGCACATGAGACACACAACCTGCAGCCCTGAGCCAAAGGCCTCAAGAGACGAGATGGAGGTCCTGCCTGTCAGACACAGCTTCCCTGCAACCAGCCTCTAGCTCATCACTGGCAGTGTTTGCTTCTACTGACTGCACAGGACAGGGGTATTTGCAGGTTGGTTAACTGCTAGGTAAGTAGCCTTTCCTTTCCCCCTCCTTCTCTTTCCAGCATCCTCCCTTAAGGTAACAATAAGTACAGAAGGCATTTCCAGGAAAGTAAATGGCCTTCAGATGTGGTTTGAAACAACTCTGTGACAGCCTTATGCAGATCACTAAAGACATCAGCCATTTACTGCAACTTCCATAATCCCCTTGAAGAGCTAATAGACAAACCAAGCCCTAACATACTGCCACCAGCACAGCAGCAGAAAGGGCAGCTGTCTGCAGGCAAAATGTGTTCTAAAACGGATTTGGAGCCTTACCATTTTTCCTGACACTTTTATAGTGAGAGGTAAATTTAAGGGCTCAAGAAAACACCGAGGTTCTGGGCTTGTTTAAATTCTTACTTTTTAAAGCCTTCCTAATCTGAAAAATGAGTAAGGGGGGAAAAAGTAACTTTCAAGATGTCATTTAGAAGATTAAATAAATAAATACAAGCATCTATTATTCTCTGATGGACGAGATAAAGAAAGTCATCAGTTTGGGAAGGAAGTCAGATGAGAACCATCCCAGGGTGCACGATGTTACTTAGAAAGGTCAGGACACAAGGGGATGTCTCAAAGATGGTATTGAAAAAAGGAAGAACCAGTTGTAAACGTGTTTTAAGGAATCTCTCAAACAACAGAAACTTTGTTATGCTAAAAGAGGATGAGGAAGAGAAATCAAAGCCATTTGAAAAACTGTAACAAACACATCACTTTTAAAACAAGCTTTGTAGACAACAAAACAGTAATTTATAACATCCAGTCATTTGAATAACAGCTGTGGGAAATGCTAAAACATTATTAAATCTGAAACTAAGTACTGCATGTAGTGCATAGGAAGCCTTTCCACTTTTCCAATCAGCATCAAGGCTTAAGCTTTAAATGCAGCAGAAGCAAAAGAAATGCTGAAAAACACTGCCACAGGCTGGCTTAATTTGGAATTTCTCCTTTTCAAAGGGATTAAAAATAGAAAACTAAACAACTAAATACATACATCCAGAAAAGCTGTAAAGCACTTAAAATTTATTTCTTTTCCCCAACACTCATTATGTTCCTTACAAATGAGTAGAAAAATACATTTAAGGGCAACTTACAAACTTGGTTTGATTAAAAAACCCCAAACTTCTACATATGTACCTGCAGCATTTTGCAAACACCACTTTGGCTGAGAGGCTCCGTTAACCTCGCTGACACCTCTTGTCTCCATATTGAGAGCAAGCCCCTAGAACACAGCACGAAAGATCCCTGTGCCTGCTCTGAGATTAACAAGGGAAGATTTTAAAATGTCAATGATCAGTTATTTATGAGGTGTCCTTAAACAGAAAGACGTCTGCCACTCGAGTGCAAAGCTTGTCTGCTTAGACACACAAGCCTGGCAGGATGGAAGAGCATCTTGCTGGGAACAAGGAACAAGTTGCATTGGTTCTTGCGCGAGGGATGTGGCTTGGTGTATTTTTGCAAGAAGCAGTACTGACACCTCTCCTCCTGAGGAGTTTAAGTGTTAATTATTCCCCAGTGTTCAGGACTTACAGGGACCTGATTTTTTTGGAAACTCAGAAAGGCCATCTGTTTTCCCAGCAGCTCACAATGGATCTGGTCTACTGGTGAGTGGACACACTGGGAAGGGATGAGGGAAACTGAGGTAACCAAACCACCCCCCACTCCACTGCCTGAGCTGTGTATCAGTTGCTGGGTCTGTTTTTACACACATAAAAATAACAGAGGGAAAAAAGAAAAAAAAAAAAAAAAAAGGATTAAGTTACCAATAAAGAAAGAGCTCCTTAGACCACTTACATCACTTACTTGCCATTTATGCACACCCTTCTGTTACAAGGTAGGACATCCCCCATCCCAAACACAGTTGGCTCCTTAAGACTGCTTCCAGACAGAAATAAAACTTGACTAAAGAATGGGCTTAAGAAATTAACCTGGTTAATTCAGATTCTTAAACAGTAGAAAAACAGATGTATGCTCAGATATTTACAGAAAGAGAGTATGTCTGCATGTGTGTTCTCAGTAGCATCACACAAGGAAGTACTTACTAATACAGCCACTCGGGCAAAGATACAGATTAGGTCCACGTCATGAAAATAAAAGTGTTTTGAAAATCCTCCTCAAAGTCAGAGTCATTTTACATCTATTCACTAAGAGGCATTTAATCTGTGCCTTAATCCACCCACACACCTGACTACACACAAGGTCCAGGCGATAACTAGTCCTTATGGCACAGTCAGCGCACCAAGCAGATTTCAGCTTTAGTTCTTTAACCAGGAGAAACACACAGCTTCCGAAGGGACTTCTAGCTGTTGCGAGGGAGGTTTCGTAGCCAGCGGAGTTACCCACCCTCAGTCCGTGGCTCGGCAGCAAGCCGGCACCGGGCAGAAGGAGGAGGAAAAGGAAGAGGAGGGGATGCCCCGGCGCCGCCGCCCCGCCACGGCCGCCAGGTGGCGCGGCCGCCCCGCGGATGAGCCTCGACCCGGCGCCGCCTCCCGCCGCTCCGTGCCCAGGAGCCGGGCTCGTCGGGATGCCGGCCGGGACTGCGGCCCCCGCAGCGCAACGCCGCCCCCCAACAGCGAACAAACAAACAAACAAACAAACGCGCCGAGAACGAAGAAAACCAACGCGAAAGAACAAAAGCGCCAGAACAAAACAAAAACCCACCAAACAAACACAAGCGAAAAGCAGGCTTACCCAACAAAAGTGTCCCCGGGCGACAGCAGTGCCACAAGGGACACAGCTCCCCAGAAAGGCAAACCTTCAGAGGGATTCCTCCCTGCTTCCCCACTCACGTGGGGCAGTCCCATCCCGGCGCTGAATCCCAGCTCAGTACATGGACTGCACAGATCAAGTCACTGCCACAGGTGTGAGCGCCTACCATACCACACCTCCGAAGAACGGAGACAGAAACACTTCGTGGTGCCAAAAAAGCCATGGGTCCGGGAAGGGGCCGCCAGCATATCCTACAGCTCTTCCCATTACATCCTGCACCAGCTGTGAATTTGGGAAACGTGGTCCTCACTCTGAGTTCATCCCTCCTGCCATCCATAAGCAAACCCGTACGTGCTGTTACGACTCTGCGTGATGGGGACTCAAGTCATCTGGCACCCAAGTACAGGGCACCTGTCAGTGCCGCGGGCGAAGAGGGGCTCCCTGAAGGACTGAGGTGTGCTGATGTGTTTGATGACAACAGGCAACTCACGCAAGGTCAAAGTGTTTGCAACCATCATGAATATAAAAGCTGTCTCTGATCCAGTAATCTGGGGTGTAATTACAGAAAGACCAAGAGTTTTCTACATAATGAACTGTACTATACCATTTTTCTTTTTTATTTTAAACCATAACTTTCTCGCTGTAAATAGCTCCCAACAGGTTTATAAAGGTTACCTTACAGGAAACACCATGTTTCTTTTCTGAGTGCCCTTCTTAATGCATTGTAATCAGTTAGCCCACATGCTCCTCACTGCAGGAAGGGATCGCTAGAACTTTCCTAGTGCAGCCACTGGCGAAAATATAGGAACATGGGAGAAGATGATACAGACACCTCACAAATGCAAAAACCTTTGCCTGCCAAGTGCTAATTGGGAGACCATTCTTGCCAATTAAAAAAATGCTCTACGAGTGGGAGAAGCTTCACTTCCATGCAGCTAATAGGAAAGTAAACCAATGAGCAGTAACTTGCACAAGAAAACATGGATCTATGGAGATGGTAACCAACATACGCAACCAGGTCACTACTCCAGACTGCTGGTTTACGGTCACAGGAGGACAAACCAAGATGTTGCAACACCATATTATTAAATTAAAAATATCTGGAGGGGCACATGAATAAAAAACTTCAGATTTCGCCCAATGTAGTGAGGAAGATAAAGTTTTTATGTTCTGAATTCAACTTCAAGGCAAAGAACAGGAGAAGGATAAACGAGGGCAACTCTTTTCTAAGGGAAAAAAGAAAAGTCAATTATTTAAGGAAAGAGTCCTGACACAAAGGCCTAGGTCTTTTGAAGCAATGAAAGGTTTTATTTTATGGCATTAAAACATATTTCATATGCTTTCATTCACAAGGCACAGATTTCAGAAGACAAGCACATTTCATCATGTCCTGCTTCATATGAAAACTCTGTCACTAGGCAGCTAGGTGCACTTGGTTCTCTGGCACCTATTTTCATCTCCAGCCTATCAAGAGCAAACCGCTGACTCTTCCCTGATGCTGCAATTTTCCATTTGACTATTTGGGAATGGAAAACAATGGTAGCAAAGTCAGAACATGTAGTTTAAGGATGTTTTAGTAATAAAAAGTGGCACTTTCAAAGTAAATTCTCAAAAAAATTGCCTGGTTTAAAGACTTAGACTTAATTCACATTAATTCCTTCATTATTCCAGAATTAAAGTTCCCAGCAAAATATAAGAGCATAAATGAGCACAGAGTTTTACCAGGGACTTTCCAAGGCTCTGTCTTAATTTTGTGTATTTGTTGATGAAATACTGGCTTTCCCAAGCTCACTGTTGACAATTCCCCCGCCCTCCCCTTTTTTTTTCCTTTCTTTTTAAAGAGCCTTTAAAGTTTTCTTTTGTCTCTAATTAACAAATTCTATGTTATGAGATACCTCTTTTCATCTTGTTGGGTTTGCAATAAGGTTTCCCATGAGAAGGGAATCCTTAACATGGTTTCTAGATTGCACTGGTCTGTGTTGAAGGTCCCAGATGTGAAAGCCACCCTCCACAGCAGCATGTAGAATTCAGCAGAAAGCACTTTCCACCACTTACGGAGCTGACTCAACCTTTCAACCTCTGCTGTGTTCCCACTAAAGGGCTTTACCCCAACACTTTTCTTCTTTGCCCTTCCTGGTTCAATCTTTCTGTCTACCTTTCTCTATTATTCAGCCTGTGGAAAAGCTCAT
The DNA here is from genome assembly GCA_013396735.1 of Grallaria varia. Classification (NCBI taxonomy): domain Eukaryota; kingdom Metazoa; phylum Chordata; class Aves; order Passeriformes; family Formicariidae; genus Grallaria; species Grallaria varia. The sequence goes on along the minus strand of VWZG01009802.1, from coordinate 174,609 downwards.
TACATAGGCGTAACACCTTTTATCTTTATCAAAATTATAAGATGCCTTCCGGACCTCTTTCTCCTGCACCCTTTCAGTATCTTGTGAACTCATCCTTCTTGCTAGTGGTCAGTTCTCTTTCTCTGTCCTTTTGTCTTCCTCTATTCTCCGCTTCACCAGAAAAAAAAAAAATTGTATCTTAGGAGGTGGATGGTTTTGTAAAGGCAACTAAAGACATTCCTAGTTACAGCTTTTGGATTTACTAAATGCTTTAGTCCCATAAACAACCATGAGAAAGTTGTTCAATCCCTCTGAGATTAAAGTTCTCTACCCTCTGGAAGAGGAGCACTGTTATCCAGAAGCAAGAGTGTCTCAACTCTCCTACTAACTGAGAAGATTTGTCCTCCACCCAATACAACTCTTCACATAAAAGTCTGTCTTAATTTCAGTCGTGGTTCCTTGACCACCAGTCCTGTGCAGGACAGGAAACTTAAAAAGCTTGTACACTGCCAGTATTTGAAGATGTAACGCATTGAAAATAGCGATACTGATCGTAACTCATATTTAGTTTTCAGTCATTTACTAGAACTCAGTTTTTAGATCAGAGTTTGTTGCCTGGTTATTCCTTCTTTCGACTCTAGTTAACTAGTGGCAGTGAAGGTCTAAGTAGTTATCTAAGGCAAAAAAAGTCCCAGTCCTTATGAAGAAAAAGGTAAATTTAAACTAAACAAACAGCACTTTACATTCTCTTGCCTTTCTCCTTCCCTCAACACTTCTGAACCCCATTCTTTGATTCTTCTCAATTTTCTTTATACTTTCAGTGCCTTATTATTTGTGCTTGTGGAAAGTAAAAAAAAATTCCTTTAGGCAGTAACTCCTGCCCAAGAAATTCATGCTCCTTCAACCTAAATATAAATTTCAGATTTCAATTAAACTACCAAGAATTTCATACAGCAGAATATCATTTGGCACTTGCATTGTGCTAAGTGTTTTCCTAATGCATAGTGTTGGACGTCAAAGTAAGTACAGTTTTACCCTGGAAATCCTGTCAAAAGAAACAACTTAACACTTAAGACTACAGAATACTTTTAATACTGTGGTAAAATACAATCCTAGTTTTCAAACAAATGGAAAGTGCAAGTACCATAGCTGCTCTTATAAAAACCTCTTCATTTAGTTTACCTAAAAAGTGCACTGTTAGTGCAGTGTTTTACTTCTATATTTACAAGGAGAAGTGCCTTCAAAATGGAGCTGAAGTTTTTATGCATATGCTATTTTGGTCCAAGAATGATCCACTGCTACTGGTAGCAAATGTAAGCTGTAATGTTAAGAACATAAACCTATATTTTTAATAGAAAATGTTTCTATGTAACCTAACTATCCAGGTTACAATCTGAGTCATCTTGTTAGTAGGCTGAAAAAAACCAGAAAAACAAAGCAATACTTAGTCTAGCAACGTTATTGAATCACAAGAAATGAATTATTTTCTGTGGAGAGCAGACATTATAGAATCACACTGTTACAAACAGCACTTTCAAAATAAGCATATTTAGATCTTAGACTCATTTTAAGTAGGCTTTGTGAAATTTTAAAATTAAGTATAAGAAATTTAAAGTATCAGAATAAGCTCAGTTCAAATTGCCTTCAAATTCTAGGCTGATGGCTTCTATAATCCAAGTTGAAAGGCACAAGGAGGAGTTGTGAGGAGTTTCTCTATCCCTCTGCCAGTCTTCTCAAACCCAAATCCTTGCCAATTTAGTTTTCTCCATTCCACAGACTCTCTGCAATAGATGGCTGCAGCATCAAAATGGAGATCTACCAGTGAATAAGTCTCACCTCTCTGAAATTCCCTCTGAGGAGGTTTCCATTCACTCCAAGTCAGAAACAGGCTAACAGTCCCTTTTAACATGGTTGTCTTTTTGCAGGTGGGTGCCAACCCACCTCTTCTAACCAAGCTTCTGCCTGCATCTAAGAGGATCTAAGAAATCCCTTATTTGGTGTGGCCTGTCCTCTAAGACATGAAGACTCAGGGTGATAATGGGTCAACACAGTCTAAAGATAGATCAGCCTGCTCTAACAGCTTAATAGCTCGTTACAGGCAGCTGTAGCACTTAATGAGGCAAAGAACAACAACTCAGCTCCTATGAGGTTCTGCTCCCAACTCCCGGGAGTGGCATTTCCCCGCTTGGCCAAAAAATAAATACAAAAAAAAGAAAACCAAAACACCACCCCCAAACCTCAAAAAACAAACAAACAAACAAAAACAAATCAGAAAGAGACACACAACTTACGATCATCATCATTTTACTGCTCATCACTAAGTCCATCTCAGAGCTAATGACAGTATCTGCATAACCCAGATGCAGAGCCCATGTCTATCAGGTGATGCTGGCCACAGGTACCATAAATTCAGTCTCACTGAATTGGTACCAAGACAGGCTCTCCAGCAAACTGCTGGAAATGGATGCCACCACCATCACATTTGATCATCAGTTTAAAGGGAAAACAGGAAAGCTGTTGGACTGGCAGCTCTTTCCTTTTCACTTGCTGAACTCCAGCACCAGATTAGAATCAGAATCACATTTGGAAGGGACCCGCAAGGACCCCCAGCTTGGCAGACAACGTCTGCACCCATTCTCAACCTACATGTTCTGTCAAGCTCTGCCAAGGAAGCGCCCTGACACCACACAAAGGCCTCAGGATAGACAGTTTGGAAGAACGCAGAGGCTTGACCTTCCTAATTAGTTAATTCCCCAGAAGGAGTTCATTCCATGAACATCTGCTCTTCCAGGGAATGTCAATCTTTGTTGGAAGAAGCAAGAACAGTAACAAATCCACAGTGTCCACAGGACTGACATTTTTACATAAAACTTGCATGACAGTTACTTTAAGGGCCTTTTTCTTTAAGCAACCTTGTCACAACTAATCAGTTTGGGACCACAGAGGAGGACCACCTACACCGCTGCTACATCTGTACTCTTGATACATGCTATCTTCAGATTTGAAAAATCTGCAGATTTGTATTTTGCAGGAAAAACGCAGTAAAAGACAGGCTATTGCAGGCATATATTAAAAA
>VWZG01009802.1:152861-171506 GCA_013396735.1 Grallaria varia | reverse complement strand
AAAAAAAAAAAAGAAAAAAGAAAAAAGAAAAATACTAGTACTGGTGGATCACTGCAGACACTGGGTTCAAACTTCTTTCCGTATTAAAAAGTATGATATTTTGGACCTGATAGGAAATAACCAAAATTGCTACAGTGCTTCCCCTGTGAGCAAACCAAGTTGGGAATAGAAATGTATGAGCCACTGCCCCAAGTGCTCCAACGGTACTCTGAGATGCATCAGACTGTGCTAAGCAGTGAAGCATCCCTGAAGCACTATAACTTTGGTTAGAACTTGCAATTCAGAAATCTCCCAGTGACCCCATTATCAGCGTAGCATAGAGAAAACAGAGCTGGTCTCAGTATATGAAGGCAATGACTATTCAGGGAACTTTAATCAGAAGGAGTTTAACTGAACAAACAGCCATGGCTTCCAGAGAAGGCCCCAGTACTTGTAAAAATTGAAAGTAGCTGAGCCTATGCTCTAGAACAATAAGATAGAATTATTACACTAAAACCCTTTAATTAATGCATGCGACAGAAGCTGTGATTTTTAAACCCTAATCTCCCTGTCATTTCAGTTTTTAAGAAATAGTAAGAAGCACCCATCTGCTCAAGCTGCCACACGAGACCCAAAGTTCTGTTCTCACACCAGTTTTGCACCGGATGTCTCAATAAATTTACTGCTTATTTACATCAGCCAAAACGGAGAAGAAAGATGATGATCTCTTAAGTTTGCCCGTCTGCAAAAACGGCCAAAATATATTCTGCTGTTACAGCATTTTTCCCCCTAAAAGCAGGGGCTTGTTTCCCCCCCTTCCCCCCAAAAGAAAACCCATAGGGCATTTCTAAAACCCTGACAGATGTTTAATTACAGAGGCACTAGCCAGCATTATTTTGAGAAGCTCAAACATAGAACGACTGTATCTAACGACCAAATGGCTAAAGTGCCTGCTGTACCACTAACAAAGCAAAAACTGCACTAATCCACATTTTGCTAATTCAAACATCCAATAATTCATACGCAAGTAAAAAGCTGCCGGTAGCACAACACATCTGAATAACCATTTAATAGCAGGAATCTGTGGTGCCATCTCATGTTACGAAATATAGCAAACAGCAGTCAGCACTATGTTATGAAACATCAAACCGAACTCTTACTCTCAACATCTAAGAATGAAGTACCTTTTGTAATGCAGGTTTCTCCCCTGTCCTGCATTTATTAATTCATTAACTTCATTCATTTAAATAGGTCCTTTAGTCACTGATGTAAATGAACAAGGAACTACAGTACGTCTGTGAACTGTGTGGCAGGAAGAGAATAGAGATGGCGCTGCCTTCTCCACTGTTATTTCCAGCTGTTTCTTACAAATTTCTCACTGATTCCTGGAAGTTCTCACACTAGGTTCCAGTTAAAAAATTTTGCTTTATTCAGAAAGTTAGAAAATCCTATTGTGACCTGTTAAAAAAAAATAAAACAAACAAAACTCACAAATCCAGTCACCTACACCTCTGACTCAAATTTCTTGGCTATGCCTCTGAACAGAGCGGGACCTACACCTTCTTTGCTGAGTCAATTCTGTAGTTAATAATCTTCATCCTTTATCCACCCTCACAGCTGAGTGAGGTGTATGTGCCTTGCTGTGCTGTAGAATTGTGTACTGAGCATGCAGCAACACGAAATATTGTCTTAACAGATTTAAGTATGCCTCAAAGCACATTGTTCTGACAGCGCCTGGGTCTCCGTCATCACTCTCATAACTATCAATGATGCTGGTTAATTTTATAATCATAAGAGGTACAAGCCTCCATCTGGTTAGTCTACATATTGCTGCAGAGCTGGAATCACACTGATCAACAAAATATGTTGGCTAGTAATGCTCTGTTAAGGTGGACTGCTGAGTGGAGAATAGCCTTTCTTTCAGCAATGCTAAAGACCCCAGGCAAACACAAGGGAGCAGAACATGAGATCTGCTGTTCCTGGGGGAGAGGCGTCTGGCGCTCCAGGGTTGCTGGGGGAGGCAAGGCACGTGTATCAGGATTCAGGTGTGCTGGCAGGACCACCTGGTAATCTAACACATCAGGTACAGTCTCCTGAACTCCTGCAGTGTATAAGGCAAAAGCCTGCCGCAGCTCTTTCCCTGGAATGAAGCTGAAGGGAAGAGATTCCCCAGTTTAATGCCTGTGACAGAAGCAACCTTGAGAACACAGGTGGCACAGTTTCCAAACACTTTTTGTTCCCTGCTTGCGCAAACCCCAAGTACAACATCAACCTCTCCCACAATGGAGTCATGGTGTAGCCGCTACTAGAGTGCAAGCCACTACCATCCCTGTCATCCCTCACCAAGAGGCCCTGTCTCACAGGTTGGATGGGGAGAGCAGCCGTGGTGTCAATGCATGGATCCTCACGCCAAGTGCACCAAGGTGCCAGGACCTCCGTTCCAAGAGCCAAAACCAGACACCCATGGAACTGTCAGCACAAATGCAGATATCCTGGCAGCACTGCTATTTGTGTTGTTACAGCCCTTCTTCTAACCCCCTTCCTCTACACAAAACCCAGATAAATGTGCCGCTTGACTGACACTGTTGCACCTGCACCGGGGGTCCCTTCCACCAGACCTATATGGGTTGGAAGGGTAACATTGCTGTAAGCCTAACACAGACAATTCTGCTGGCAGAGCCAGGCTCTCCTGTGAAAGAGGTATTTCTTGCTTATCTTCCAGTTTTGGGTTACTTTTGGATGCTGCAACAAACTAGGATTCCCTTCCATTCCCTTTCATCATCCAGCACAGGGACCAGTGTTTCTTCCAAGCCTGGTTCACTCTTCCTCTGACCTTTGAAATAGGCCCTTTCTATGGACTCTCGGCAAGCAGCACATTTAAATGCAGAACTATGTTTCTGTAGATCTGCACCTACAGTACTTCTCAAATTAGCAAAAATCCAAATTACAGTGCTTATGTACTCCACTTTTCTCCTTTTGGACTTCAGAAAACACTTCTCCAGCAGGACCCTGAGTAAACTGATTTAAATGCTCTTAAAACTTCAGCTTATTCTGTAATGCTAAATTTGCATCTGAGGCTCTTCACAGCACAGGGTATGTAAAGTGTGATTATACAATGGAACCCTCTTATGCATTCAGTTAGGAAGCAAAACACCTCAACCCCTGTATTGTTTCAACCTGCTTTTTTGTATTAATCTATCAGGCAAACAGAAACAGCCAATGAGCACAGGGCAAGCAATGCTTTATTTTTCTGCTTTTTTTCAGAACTCACCTTCCTATAGCTCTACTCACATCTACTCACCATCAGCCACAGCACAGAATCGCCCGATCAAGTTTTATTTCATTCATCTATTCAAAATATGTACAGGAAGCCTGTTGTGATCCCACTGAAACCCCTGATGATACAACTACTAACCGCAAAATAAGGAGAACTAGTCCGAAGAACATAAATAGAAAAAAATCCAGTAAATTCAGAGCCTCTCTCAGCTTTGGACAGCTGGAGTTTTTAAAAACCCAGTGGCTCCCAGTGGCTCCATAGCATAAGCAATGAAAAACAGGTTACAGAACTCAGCAACAGGAATTAATAAAAATGACCAAAGGTCATCTGTAGTCTATCAATCACTGTAATTGTTTACAGTTCATATTACAGTAGAAAGGTATGAATGTTGTCAGTATTGTTCACTGGCTACTCAGATCTATCATGAATTATTGATAGAGGTTATCCATTTGAGTTCTAGCCTATTAGTCAAAACTCTAAACCTGATGTTCACCAACAGGAGAGCACTGCAAATGAAGGATGAAGGGGTACTACAGGGAACTATTTTCAATGATGCAAGCAGTTATGAGGGAATGCAGATTATCTGAAAACGAAAACTAAATTTTTCTCAGACCCAAGACACTACCCTTTGTGAATCAGCAAAACAGCATTTCATGTATACTTATTTTGCACAATTTATTATCAATAATAAAATACATCAGCCAAGTCTGAACTTGAGGTTTCGGTCTTAATCTCATAAATGTTTGGTGTTTGAGTTGAAGCCTGGGAAGTGCATTTGCCTCACATTTCCTTATAAATTTTGCACTGGTCATCTACTATGTATCTTCCTGATAAAACTACTTTGAACTAAAGTCAAAGAGTAAAACTCCTTTCTGTTAAGGACCAAAGTTTTGATGTTACTTTTAAAATAAGTAAATAACAAACCAGGAATAGCAGTACTTAAAAATATACTGGATGGCTGAGGAACTGCGACTTGCAACATGACCTACACTGCATTAATCCTGACACAGAAGTTACCCAAGTAACTTATTCCATGATGGCATTAATTCCAGTGGTAGCAAATGGCAACAATACCTTTGAAATCCAGAGCAAGGTCAATGCACCAAGTAAGAATCTACTAACTACAAACAGTCCTACTAATTAGTGCGGTATTTATTTACAATTCACCATGATTGAACTGAATCACCATTTTGACTCTCTCAGTCCATACTGCGGGGTGAAAAAGAGATCATAATTTCATCTTAGATTTAAAAAGATCAGGCTCACTGAGCGGCCTTTATGTGGTTTATAATGTCAGAATAACCCTTCACTACAATGACGACTGAGACATGGAATAGGATTGTCTATGAACAGCAGCCCCACTCTTTACTCTTTATAGCAGCAGTTCAGCACTGGCATTTGAACAAGCCATGATATAGTTGCATCCTTTGAGACGCAACACCTGAAATGCCTTCCTCATCTTTGCCCATCCCAGGAATCAACAAAAATGTAACATTTTTTTCCAATAAATGTGATAGGCTGGTAGCCAAAATACAGCTTTCTCTGCAAATTTAGGGATATCAGAGCCTGCTTTTAATTCCCTTTGCTGAAAGTCTAGACAGTAGCCTTAAGGCACCCTCTTTGCATATAAGGCAGGCCAGGGTATACTGGAAGAGTAAGGACTGTCAAAAAACCTGTTCGGGCTTTGGCAAATTAGTAGTACATATTCTGTAGACAGCACAGTTCTTAGGCTTCTATTCAACAGAAGCAAAAAAAAAGTTACAGTCTTTTTGACAAACTCAAACTTTCTCTGTCAAAAACCATCCTCCCTCCAGCTGTTAGGAAGCCAGCCTCAAGAAGGCTTTGCTCAAATCACCTTCTCCTACCAGGAGGTAAATTTTGTTTGACTCAGTTTTGGAGCCTGCATACTTTGGACTTTTAGATTCCAAGAACAGTAAAACCGGTTTTGTATTTGACTTCTTACAATCAACTACTCATCTTTTCTACCAACTCAGTGGCGCCACTTTTTGACCATAAACTAATTAACATCCTGCCTGAATGCTAAAGGAGAGCCTGTTCTCTCATGCTTCCTGTAAACAGTAAAATTCAACAACACTCCCACTTTTCCTTTATAATTTTTTTTCTCACACCAGGCTCTTGTACAACAGCTGGCACGTAGTGGTCAGACTGTCGACACCTTGCACACATACAGTCTGTGGCTGCTTTTGGAGAGTCACTCTCAGCTATTCCACTCCCAAGGCTTATGGATACAGACTTCCAGGCAACTGGGTGAATTCAGTTTGAAGTATCATTTTGGCAACAGGGCAATTGAAGAGACTGAACAGTTTTCACTAAGAAATTGACAGCAGAATTGGTCAAGTGTTTGGTATGGTGGCAGGGAGAGGTGAAAGTGAGACAAAGAGGGAAACAGATTTGATTGCACACAAGTAATTCATCACTAACTTAACTCTGTTGCTTCTAGCTAGTTAAAAAGTCAAAAGGCCCATACATTTGACATGGACAGCAAATACAAACAGCAACATTTAGTAAATCAGTTATGAAGATTAGCTTCACCTTGCACCATCTGAGCAAAATACAAGATCTAAAGCTCAAATGAACTTCATAACGTAGGAAAATAACTAACTGCACTTTAAAGAAAGCCTAGTAAAATTACTGCACAGTCAGAAGGGAGTAGTTTATTAAAATGTGATGATCATGTATTTATGTTCTTTTTAGTTAAGCTTGGTTCTGAAATATGAACCTTATATGGAAAGAAGCTTTGATAAGTCATTTATTTGGGAAAGCTTTTCCAGCCTTTTTGTTTCACACAAATTATTTGAATGTTTAANAGAAAGAACCGTGCCTCGCCAACACCACCTATGGAGACTTTCTGCTGTGCCTTTTGCAACCGGACTTGTCTATCTCGCATCGGCCTCTTTAGCCATCAGCGCACTTGCAGCAAGCGTGGGTAGAGCCCTTCCCAAATCTTCGTTCGCGAAGCCTAGCCATGATGATGATTAATAAAGAGATGTTGTCTTTTCCATCTTTCATATTTTTATTAAGCTTTTAGTGAAAATGCAGCTGCTAGCTTATAAGCAATTCAAAAATAATGTATATACAAGCGGGCAGCCATTTTCACAGTCTGGCAAGTAACACATTTCCATAAATAACAAAGCATACAGGGTCATGATATCAGCTGTTCAGAAATTTTAAAAAGTCAGATTGCGTCTATTTTTGCAGTAACTATTTGCTGGATTATTTTTATTTATGGCTTGAAACTGAATTTAGAAATGTTTTCCCTGAACTTTAAGCACTATGCTCCCAACTAACTGGCTTTCTCTAAGCTGTTTTCTCATTTGACTTCCATTATCTGTGTCCACACTGAGGGTGGGGGATGACACTGGCCCACAAGCTGGGCCTGCAAAGGTTGGCAAACATCTGAATCTACGCCTCATGCATTTGCGTGGACAGACTGCACACATATTGGGTTATTTGTTCACATATGTGATCAGCTGCCCTGTTACCTGGCTCTTCAGATGCACAGCATTAATTGCATTGTACACCAGCTTTAGGTAATTAGACAAAGCTGCATGTTTGAAAATTGTAACACACAGTAGGAAATCCTGCTGGAAGATTTTGGTCATTAACACTTTCGTAGTTCTCAAGATATACCACTATCTCCTCCTTAATTCTCTGGTTTGATCCCTGTTTAAAGTTTTTCTTTACTTTTCCCTTGGGGACTTTGCCAAGCTTTCAACTTGAAAATGATTCTGTGACATTGTCACTCTGCCTCCTTTTAAGAAAAAAAAGACACATAAACAATTCTGTGAAAAATAGAAGCAGTGTCCTTAAAAGAAATGAGGAAAAATGGAAAAAAATAGTATTTTTGACCAACAGACCTGATGGACAAGAGGGGGTTGTTATTTTCTTTTCTTTTAAATGACATATGAAATAAGCATTTCACGTACTTCTTCCTCCCCGGAAAAGTTGACAATTTTTCCAGAAAGAGACAGGAAGCTCCAATTCTGGGGGGAAAACTAAAACAACAAACTCCGAAATTGTCTCAGATCTGCTCGATTAATTTTCTTCCGCAAACATAAGTTACAAGCCATGTTAGCTTCGAAGCTGATTTTGACAATCTCATTACCTCATGATTCACAGAAGCTATGAGACTTTCCTCGTTATTTCTCATCTGAAAACATAAACAAGTCATGTCTTCTCAACAGAATGGCTTGTTTCATTCTGTTGTATTGAGGGGGTCACCAAGGGGGAAAAGATCACACTGGTGATTCTGAAAGCATGAAAACTCAATGGGCACAAAGCCATACACAGAAATAAATACAGCAAAATAAAAATAAACTGTTTATCCAGTCTGACTGCATATCTGGCATCCCAGAATCAGAATACAGTATTAGTTTCAAGAGAACAATCAAGCAATTTCTCCACTGATTTCAGAAGTCCAGATACAGAAGACTCTCTGAGGAGAGCAGTGATAACATGGTAACCCCAGAAATTAGAGAAGTGTGTATCTCTTTAATTTTGATTCATGAGCAAAGATTTTTTTCTTCCTTTTTTTCCCTAACTGCCACTAACTGTATTTCTGGTCTTCTGCTTCAAGTGAGCACCAAGCTACTAGGGGATTTCCTAAGTGAGATTACCAGTGTTTCTTCAGTTCCTGCTAGCGTCTTACAGTTGCACCTGTGACAACTTAACCAAGTTGGCTGTCAACGACCTGCAACCAAACATGAGGATTTAAGCTTCCTCAGAAGCAAAGTGCATGGATGAAACATAACCTCAGGGTGGGATTTCTTCTTTTGGCTGAAATTGGTAATGACTTCTCAATTCGAAGAAAGAACAGAAAATCTAAGCTAGACTAAAAACTTCTGCCTTTTTGCAAGTGTCTTGTTTTCCCATTCAGCTTTTGCTGAGGTACAGTCACAGCACAGAATATAATTAACCCTTGAGAAAGGGAAGAATGGGAAAATAGTTTCCCTTCTCTTCTCAGGAAAAGCCTTTTGGTGTGGGAGGATGGGGGTCAAAACAGAACAGCACCGCAGCTTAAAGTAAAGAGAGGCATAATTAAGCTTTCATACAACATCTGTATCACATTTACACATGCACTCACTTCCAGGGAAGCAACAGACATCAAAACTAATGGAGAACATCCCAACTCTCCAAATGCAGGAAGAATGCTGCAGCTTTCCCAGCTGTGCTCTTGGGACTGTAAAACAAGAGCTCGGCAAAGGAGCCTATTTTTTATGGCTTTTACTGTTGTTTTTGGCCAGGTACTGTTACAAAGTTCTTAAACAGAGTTATCCTACTGCACTATGAGAATTATGTATACCACGACTACTGGAAAACAATGGCTGCAGAATAAACCTCATCATCTTCTGGTTGTTATGCACAGTAATTGGTTCCAGGGTCAACATTGTGATGCTACAACAAAAGGCTGTAGCTTAAGGGCAAAGAATAAACAGCAGGAGTTAACGGAAGTTCTGTTAATATAAATGCCCCCCCCCACCAAATGAAAGAAAGGCAGAAAATAAAATATTATGTATAAGCAAAACTGATTATGAATCCAACATGTAATCTTAGCTCTCACCAAGCTGTTAACTTAATTACAGAAATACAGCAAGTATTTTCAAGCAAACAACGCGTTAAGATTTTGAAGCCAATTTGACAAACACTGTATTTGCCATGGGTGGCAATTTATTTGTGTGAAAAATACAGGCAAAGAAAGGTGTCTGAAATTACACTATTATTCACAAAATACCATTACTAGGATACAGACAACTTTGTTCAAAACACCATGTGTGATTGCTCCGCTGAATCTAAACATCTGGGGCAAGTTATCTATCTGTCTTTAGTGCCTTTGAAATGACATGCTATGTTTAAGCTAAGAGGACCAGTCACACTAGTTTTAACAGTCATGTTTTCAAAGTCCAGTACTTTATTATTCTGACTCTTCCCATTCAATGACACTTTTGATAAAAGTATATTTAATCCTTTTCCCCACACACCAGGAAAGTGAAACAGATGTAGAGTTACATTGTTTTCTTTCAAAGCATTTGTCCAACAACAATTATCTCCCAACACTCAAGCACTCTGATGAAGAGATACAAAGGAATATACATATAGTCGTTCCTGTGATTTGCCAGGTGAAACACTAGGACATGCAACATACCAAAATGGAATCTCTCATTTCTGTGTTTTGCTGTTATCACTTCTTCCCTTTTCAGTTTCCACTGTTCCCTAGAAAGAAGTTTTTACCTGTGTTTCTTTCACCTGCTCTGCTGCTGTGCCTGGCTTCGGGTGCGGGGACTACTCATGCAGGGTTGCGGCATGGGGCACTGTGTGACCTCCTTTCCCAGTGCACTCCCACACTCTCATGTGAATGGGATGACACTGAGCTATGAACATCTCCTTCCTTGGTGCTCCACTTTCTCTCCATGGTCACTCCTTTCCTTCCTTTATACAATACTCTGTTTTCAAGTGCCACCCGTGCCTGCATAGGCAGACTCCCCACAGTGTGCCAATTTCCCTGGCACATGCTGCTCCAGGCCTTGCCTATCCTCATGGCACTTCTCCTGTTGGTACGCTAACACCATGACACCACTTATGCAAACACAACATGCTTTTAACTCCAGCTTACTTCCTTGTGCTGTTGATTCAGCTTTTTCCCATTCTCCTGAGGCTCCCATTTGCTGCCACTCCTACATAAACCACCTATGGTTTGCAGCTAACAAGGGCTTGAATACAGATCAGTTCCCTTCAAGACAAACTCTTTCATCACTTCCTTCGGTTCACAACCACGTGATGGTCACAATGAGCTGGATCAAAGGGAAATACCCCCAGCCAGGTCAGGCCCATCACCCCACAGCACCCAGCTCTTGGCAGCACCAGCCTGGGTGCCCCATTTGCACACAGCAACATTTAGATACGTCGTGAAATGGGACTTTGACTCACTCTCAATTCTTACACTCTACAAAATAAACATAGATTGTTCATCTTACAATGTGTATGCTATGAGACACTTCTGATACCAGGCATCAGATAGAACAGGCTTATGCTAGAAAACAAATTCACAGACAGGGCAGCCACTGCAGAAAATGACATTTCTGGCTTGTGCTTTTGCATGGCCTCCACTACAACAGGGATCTGTGAAGGGCTGTCAGCAGCAGAAATCTGCTGGGAACTATGAATGAGCTTCAAGAAGTTGTTTACATCATTTGGATACACCTCTAGTAGTAACACATCAGCCCTTTCCTATTTAGATCTATTAATCTGTACTTGTTACAGAAACTCATATGCTTTCTGAATTTTTGCCTTTCCTTTCTCAAACCTTTTTCTGCTTGATGGCCTTTTTAATTACATTATATTTTTGGCCCATTCCAACCTTCACCTCACTAGGTGTAATGTTTATTTCCTTTTGGTTTCTAAAGGCGTTGAAGAAAGTTGCAAAACTGGAATCTAAGTAAATACTTCACGAAGAGTACTTTCCATGATGCCTTGGTTGAGTGACATTAGCATTTCAACTTACTGAATTCGTTCTTAGATATTTTTTCCTTTTTTTAAACACAATCTGGCTCAAATATAACTGATCAAGAAAAGTCAGTATAGCAGAAAATTTTAGGAGCACACAAAAACTTCATTATGCACTAATAATACTTCATTTCCATTATAAGCCTTAGTACTAGGCACTTGCATGCTGATAACACCAAAGATAAAAATCCCTAATAACTTCACTTGCAAAATGAAGTGATTACCTTTGAATTATAACTAATGTGCCATGTCTCTGTGTATAAACTACTAAAGAAAAACACTGCCTATTTCCTACAAAATTAACAGCATTGTGGTTTCCCTATCAAAAACACATTTAGCACTACAGCAGTAAGTGGTCCTCACTTATGTGCACCCATTTTGTTGTCCCAGAACAATCCAAGTAAAGATTAATTTTTTCCTGTTACAACTTTACTTGTCATTCTGTATTTAAGCATTTTTAGGACTTCTCCAGGCTTCTCCAGTACTTAAGGTTAAGACATTCTGGGAAATTGCTGTTCATGTGGACAAAGGCATGTGCAAGGAAAAGAAACTTCTGCGAAGTATTATAAGGGGTTTAGGATTAATATGTTCCATGTGCAGTATAAGCTGTACTTCCTGAATTCTCTTTTAAGGGAAGAGACAGATCTGTTTGCATTGTCTGGTAAAAAAAGGCTTTACTACCTACTGAATAAAGACTAAATCACAGAAAACTGCATGTACCCTTGGTTCGATGGTGCTAACACCTAGGAAAGCATGCAAAAGGCAACAATAAAATACAGGATCTGTTCCACTGTCTTGGGGTACAGCAGGCACAGGAAGAGATGAGGTCTTCTACATCCCATTATCATCCTGAGTCACAGCATTCAGTCTTTCACCATCATGACACTGGTGTGCAAACTCTACTGCTGAACCACCAAGAAAATGTTTCACAGGTTGGGACAAGGGGAAGCCCTTTAGACCTGAGGGTCACATTTCCAAAAGAACCCATACATTTCCTTTGTGCTTATGGTTTTATGTTCTCCCCACCCCCTCAAATACTTAGGTTTTGCTGACAACAGCTTGCCTCAAATGCTGTTTAAGCAATAAGACATCATAAGACATATGCTATCCTAAGATAACACACACCTCTGAAGTGCTGTTAGGTGTAGCTGATGCCTTCAACTGCCTGATGAATTTGTTATCTCAAAGAAACACAAGGTTTGGGAGGGCCTTATATTACAAACTAAACACAAATTTAGCCTTTAAATAAATAAATAAATGAAACCTGTGACTTTGCATCAAAAAAAAAAAAAAAAAAAAGAGATGCGACTAGGAGTAAATCCTAACTTCCGGCTCCCACACAAGACTACAATTTTAGCTTTATATCTGTGATATGACAAAAACAATCATTTCAATGTCTACTTTTTTTGTCATTTGAAGTAACAGAGATAATGAAGTAATAACTGAGGTTTCAGATTACCAACCTGGAAAACAAAGTTCTAGGGGTAGGAGGGCAAATCTTCCCCCATGGGTCCTGTACAAGGAAGAGAGAGTATCTCATGCTCTAAATCCATGTTAAGTAAGCAGCCGTATCCAAGTTACAATAATCATCAATTGAGAGAGCACTTTTACCTTTCACATGGACACTTTCTCAATAGAGATTCTGCACTTTAAAAGGATGAAGGGTTGGATTTTTGCCCTCAGCACCACTAAAGTGTAACCAAATCCATTAAAAGAATATCCATAAAAGACAATTCTGAGACTTGCTCCTCCCCTAGTCTTATCCCATGTAAAGTTTGCACTCTATGGTACATTTCAGGATATTCAATTTATACTGGCATCTATTACAGAAAAGAAAGATCTCTCTATTATTCTCTAACCTCAAGCCATTAGGTGCCAAGTGGTTCAACAAAGCAATTAACAATGATTCCAATCTGACTGCTTGTATGCTTAAAATCAAGCCAGCAGTTAAAAGTTTTGCTGGATCAGAGCCAAAGTATTCTGCAATTTGCCAGTTCAAAACCATGCTTGTCTACAAACAAGAAAAACACATTCACCATGAAAGTAAGGTCCCTCCACAATTACAAATCCATTCAGGGCATTGGAAATAACCCCTAGATACTGGTCACAAAATACGGCACAGTAGCAATCACACATCAAGTACAAGGGTCCAAAAATGTCTTCCAAAGCCTAAGGCACTGAAAACTATAATGAAAACCTCAAAGTTTTCCTCCACAGTTTTAATAAAATTCACTATATGCTTTCCATCTCCCCCAAAAATACAGATTTGGTGCTGATAAATCTTGTAGGCAATCAAAAGAAAACAGAGTACGAAAAAGTTATTGATGCTCCCATTGTAAAGGATTCCCTTAACTGCAGCCCAGCTGCACTTGACTTCTACTTGTGCAACTCATACCACATTCTAGCCCATTCACAGTAAAGCAATCCAGTGCTTGAATGAGACTACCGGGTTAAAAAGTAATAAAGTGAAGTCAAGTGAGACCTAGTAAAACTTGTATTTGTAAAATGCACCTGCAGAAAACACATTATCTATCAGTGCTAGGCCAAACCATGCATTACTTTTATGCCCTGTGCAGTGCTGAAACTCCCCCATGTTTCAGATCCCACATAATTTAGCCCACCACATCCACTGAGAGCACCTACTGCCAAATCTAATGCACAAACAAAGAAAACCTGACTCTAAGTTTAAGACTGATGAAGGGCAAACTGTGACCCGTAACATTAAGAACGGCAAAAAGCTTTAACATTAAAGGTATTTATACAAGCCCCATCGTTAGCAGTCATTTACAGATTAGTATAATCCCACTGAACACAGTGATGGTGCTACTGAAGTATTTGGGAATCAGATTAAAAACATTTTCATTGCAATTTTCATTCCTGAATCTTGTTTTGCTAGTCAGGGCGGGGAAGGGAGTCCTCGCTCTCTGATCAGAGAGAACTGCCTGAAAATAAAAGCACTACACAATGTGATCTTATGTCTATAAATGTCACAGAGCAGTATATCATATGCTATAGTTTGATGTAATAGAAACATCCAGTACTAAGAATTACCAGAGATGCAAAACTGACTTTTACAAGGCAGGAAAGCCGGGGGAGGTGTCAAGAAGCGAGGGTTTTGTCCAAGCTGAGTTTCTGTGCACCTGGATTTCCAAGTGCACATCCCTATATGCAGACATTTATAATATTTGCTGAAGAAGAGCTAAAAGCGTACTATGAAAACTGACAAACAAAGGGGCATTTTTGTATGCACAAACTGAAATGGCTAACAGCTTTCCACATTCTTGGAAATATTTTTTGTAAATGCTGCTGTATAGTAAGCATGGAATGGAGATTAATGACTCAGGAAGGACTAAACATAGACCCAAGGAATCCTTTGAAGTAGCTCCTGGGACAACATTTCCAAAAACTGTGGAAGCAGTAGTATGAAAAACTAATCTTGGGTATCTTACACAAGCTTCAGGGCAAAGCTTATCCTATTATCACCTATCTAAGAAACCACACTTGCTTCCCTTTTTCCTTACAGATAAAATAAAGGCTGAGTAAATCTATCTCTCCCTTAGCATCTGGTACAAATTTTCTTCCAAGCTGAGCTGTGTTTTGGTTGCCCAAATCACAGAACTACAGCTACAATAAACTGCCTAAACAATACTCCTGTCTGTGTCTCTTGTTACTGTATATGGTAACCTGCAGAAAAGGAACACTAACAATTGAAGCTAAATTCAGTACAAGTATCTCTGACATGCACACAAGTTCTTCAGTACTCAATACCCCCACTGAAATGTTTGCAAGGAATAAAACCCTGCAACAGTTGGATTAATAACTTCAAAATGCTGCGAGAGAAGTTGTCTCTGAGCAATAATAAACGCAATGTCTATTGTGAGAAGTCATTAATCTAGCAAAGTATCTCAAGCTCAGCCAGCAATCCTTAGTTCTGACTTGAGCTGACTGTGTGTTATCTGTTCCTCATCACCCTGCTCCATTGCAAGAGGAACTTGAATTACTGTTTAACACTCTTGCTGGCCACCCACATTAAATGAGACTGAGTAAAACAGGACCTAGTAACACAGAGCAAAGCATGGTAATCAGGAATACAGTGGAATTTACCCAAGATGCCTACAGGGCAATCGTTAAAGGTTCCTTAATTGGTAGAATGTCAGGGTAATGACTAAATGGTACAGACGGCATTACCCCAAAGCACTGCTGCCCTGTTCCATTGAAAAACATCTTGCATGAGTTTCTTGAAGCACAGCTCCCATCGTTAGCCTAAAATATATAAGGGGCAAGCAACTTCTTGTGTGTGAGGTACACCTGTCATACTTCTAAATGTCCTATGGCTTTTCTCTCTTCTTCTCCTCTCAATACACAGTGGAGTGATTCTGGCTGGCAGAATTTTTCTTGTTATCCATTTTTTTGGGACAATCAGCTTAATTTCTGTTTTGTTCTGTTTCCTCAGTAGTTCTTCCCATTCATATCAACCCACAGTTAAATAAAAGCAAAAACTATTGCTAATGGCAGCACCACAGGAATATATATACACTCGCACTCTGCTGCAATCCCGAGGAGTGTACAAGAGCCCAAAGGGGAAGAGAGAGGTAAAATATTGTTGCTTTGGAGATACACATAGGTCTGTACTGAACAAAAATGATGTTTCAACCTGCAGTGCTTTGTAGAGAAACTTCAGATCATGAGAAAGCAAAGCCACATGCAGTGTAGTACTAACACGCCATCAGGACTGGACTATGTGCATTACAGCAAGGCAGATATAAAAGAAATTTCTGAATGGTATTATTAGATGTGTTCAAACTGGTAACTGATCTAGTCCTGATTCACCAAACTTGCTTTAAGGAACAGCTGAAACTTTGGAAAGTCTCAAACAACATTTAATGGATCTTACTGCCAGCACAGGGTCCTTGCCTCTGCCCAGCTTCCCCTATGATTTAAATCATTAATCTGCTGTATTTCGAAGTCACAGAGTTTCATTGATCTCACTTGGATTAATAATCAAAACAAGTAGTTTGGCTTGCAAAGTTAAGAGGGTTTTATATTCCAACAACCACTTCTCAGCAACACCAAAATTAACTGGTGAATGTGTAATCACAGCATAACACACTTACCTTTGCAGTTCTAAGACACTGTTCCTATTTGAAACTAACTCTTTTCTTGGAAGTCTGAGGCAATAATTACCAGTTGTCCAGCACCAAAACATTGTCCAATTTGTTGTATGCTTCTTCAGCAAACCAAATATGCTAAATAACTTAAACACACTTAAGCCTGTACATATAAAACAAGGTATCATTTGGTGTAAAATGCCCCAAAAGCACTGCCTTCAGTGGCATGATACTGTGGGATTTACAGAGTCTGGCATGAGAAGTATCTGAAGCATAATTATTCAAGACAGATAGGAAAAATGCGTGATTTTTAAATAGTGGAGAGAACTTTCCTTGCACACAGAGAAACACTTTTTCATATAAGAACAATGAAGCCCTGGTACTGGACACCGGTAGCTGCTTCATGCACTCATGTAAGCAACAGAAAACATCTACTAGGACTATCTTCCTCTTCTATCTCAGGACTTACTAATGTTATGCTTTTATTCAAGCATTCCAATTTACATATAGGATTTTCTTATAATATGCCTAGGATAAATGGTACGCGTTACATCCCCTACACTATAACCTGTAAGTAACTCACAAGCAGCTGTCTCCTCTTCAGTTTACTAAAAAAAAAGATACTAAATCAGTAACTGGCCATGGATTTCTGAGAGTTTTTGAAATGTAACAAACACAAAGAAAGATGTCCAGACCTTCTGTTTTTCACACAGAAATCATCTTGGAGTTACCCACCTCTGAGTGCAGAACATCATGCGCCTTTACAGCTTCCGTGCAAGGCATTCAGCATGCTGGCATTGTCTTGGGGGGTTTGGGCCCCAGTGCCATTCCACACCCATCTTCAGCCTCCATCCTCTTTGAAACCTCACTGCACAGCACAGCTCCCTTCACAAAGGTCCTGCTTCTTTCTGCCTTCCCATTGTGCTTTCTCTCCTCCCTGCACCTTACTCCCATCTCTTGTCTCACCCCTTCATGGAGCTCATGTTCCTGAGCAAGTCCCACCACACCACCAGTAATTCCTGATATAACCAAGTACAGCCATGCACCACTGTTCGGTATTCATGGTTTGACGGGTTTTTTCATCTTCTGAGCAGTCTAGCAACCTGCGTCCACCCACGAGCTTCTTGGGCTGAAAACAGTGTTCATACAGGGCCCAGCACAACAGTCCTCACTCACAACCAGCCCCTTCCTGCATCAGCCAGCATAACAAAACCAGCATGTGTGCAGTATGAGTGAATCAGTCTCTCCCTGAAGCATTTCAAAAATTCAGAAGTCTGAGAGAAGGAAAAAGAAAGGCAAAGAGAAGGGAGAGAAAAGGCAGGAGATAAAAAAAGAAAATGGACAAGATGGTTTTCACTGGAAGCAGCATTGCAGGGTGCAACATCCTCTCCTTTCCCTGACAAGGAGCAGCATTCCTCTCCTTTATTCCTACAACACTCCTTTTCTTTTCTTTTTTCCCCTTCTTAAATTACTTTTAACATTTATTTCCACCCCAGTCTGATTCATACAGGCAAGTACCACCCTTACGGCACTCCCTTACTGAGTGGGCTAACACAGGTCTGTGCTTTTACTATGTGTGCTGAGCATCAAGTGGTATTTAAATTGTTTTCACTTCTTTCCTTCATCTTCCCACCTGCCAACAGCAGTAAAAACCTCAAAAATTATGCTTCCCTCTTCACTGCAGGACGGAAACAGTCCACAGAGCCTAATGTAACAAACTGTAACACCTTCACTGCTAAACACACCCTGGCAACGAAGGGGCTCAGGCCTTAAAAACACCACCAAATTACACTGACGTATCTAAAACTACATTTTAGCTGAGAAGCTGAAAGATTATAAAAACAGTGTTTTCTCTTCACTTTTATCAACACATGCATAATCCCTCCCTACTCTCAATCACAGCTCTGGGGCCCTTTCAGGGAAAAATAAAAATAACAAAAATACCCAAACAACAACCTCAAGCTGGGGAAGAGCAGAGCAACAACCTATGGGTGGTTCAAACAGCTTGAACTCAGTTAAAACTGAGTGAAACTCAACTCAGTGAAAATTCAGGCTCAGCTTGCTAGTGGCTTGAATAATATATAAAAATAAAGACTCATCTGGGGCAGGAAGACCTCATTCAAAGTCTGCCCTCAACAAAGTAGCTGTGCTCTGGGCCACCTCGTCTCACATGGCTGTCACAAAAAGTGCACATACTTCATGCATGATCTTTGTATGACAGGTATCACAAAGTACACTACATCTAACTCTAGAAAACTCATTTTCACTCTCCTACCACTCAGATGAAACATACTTTGTAGTCAGCTAGCTTACCCCTTAGCCGCTGATAAACCGGGTTTGGAAACATCCACCTCCCACCCCCCTCCCTGTGCCGGAGGAATCACTATGTTACTGCCTAAAGGCAGCAGAGACAAATCACCGATGTGTTAAGAACAAAGAAGTGCCCACCCTGGGGACTCTCTACCCCTTTTCCAAGCAAGGTGCAATTCTTGCTCTTCCCCCAGTAAGCCCTATCAATATTACCCAGCCTGCTACCCTCAGCCCCAACACCTGCTGGCCCTCAGTGACCACACAGGTCCACCGCCTGCCTCCCTGCTGCAAGACACTGTGCCTTAACAGGACTACTGAGATTATTTAGACTTAAATGCACAAAGAAGTACTTTCAGCTGCGTCAAGGCCACAACATTCAATACTTGGCAGTCTCAAGGCCCTTTTCTGACATAGGATAACATAGTAATGCGTCAAAGGAGCCGGGGGGGG
>VWZG01009802.1:141232-152707 GCA_013396735.1 Grallaria varia | reverse complement strand
AAACAGTAAAGATAAGAAAGAAAAAAAAAACCCACCAGCAGATACTATATAACCTTTTGAGTAGCACAAGACTTTCCTGACCACAGCCTGAGTAAAAACTAACACTGCAGAAATAATTTCAGGAACAGGAATTGAGAACCCCGCTTGCCAGCCTCCACTGGGGAGGGAGGCTTTCTGTAGGGCTTGAGCACTGCTATTGATAGAAAAGCCTCACCTGGAAGAATAACTAAAAAAAGCTGCAGCAAAGGATAGCAAACTACAGCACTTCTAGGACAAAATGTGCTTCAAGGCCATACCAGAACACCTGATTTTAGCAGGCACATATATGAGGGTGGAATTTGGCCTGTATTCTGTACACCTTAAGTTACTGTTCACAGGGGAGGGAAAGAAAGCCTCTTGAGTTTAAACTCTTGAGATTAAAATTAATTCCACACCTTGCTGGACAGAAGGACCTCAGAGTCACAGAACACAATAGAAGGGCAGTGACAGTAAATGCGCATACCAAAAAGAGACAACTGAGAAACTGAAGTCCTGAACATTGATCTATGAAACCTCCTTTAAAAAAAACCAAAAAAACCCCGAACAAAAAATAGCCCAACTTTCTTTCAAATTCAAAAAAATCTCTGTCACTTGTAAAAAATGTCCACTTCATTGAGGCAATGATTTCAGTTAAATAAACTCTACTAAGGAGCAAAGGTAGCATTTCTCCTGGATTAAATTGTTTCTTATTAGCCAATCAAACACTTGATTAGCTCTTCAGCTGTGATGTTAGCAAATACAGGATGAAGTAGCCACCCTCCTGACCCATCTCTGCAAACACATGCCGTTTCCAAGACGCACCTTTATTTAGGCCCATCAGTTTGCTGCTTCTTTACAGTTAAAGATAATGAGAACCAATCTGGTATTTAAAGAAACAAGCTTGCAGGTGTTGGCTACTAACATCAGTTAAGCCAGTAGCTTTAATTCCTGAGAGGTACCTGCCATGTGAGTAACTCTGCACTTTCACTCTTGCAGCAAGGGCTTGAGTTGAGGACAGAAGCAGGACGAGCAGAGATAGGAGACAACTCCTGTTGTTAGAATAAAGTGCTTAATATGGAAAGTGTGTAACAGTTTTCCTATTTGAACACTATGAGAAAAAATGTTGTGGTGTTTTCAGCCCAACTCCAGAGAGATGGTTTTCCACCACGGCAGTTTTGATAAGGGCACCGCACGTTACACTGGCAAAACATGGCACCCCATTTAACTCTAGACAAAGCTGCAGTTTTATCGCCACATCTCGTCTCAACCGTACCAAAGTGTTTCAGGGGGGAGCTGACGGATTTTCACAAAAAAAGTATGCATACTCCCATAAGGAACTTTTAGTGTTTGAGAATCCAACAGCAGACAGGAAAGCCAAAGTTTAAGTCTTTTAAATGAGAAGCAATCATACTGAAAATATTTAAGCCAGCTTGTCGCTAGGATTTTTTTTGAGTTGTTTATGGAAAGGGCAAGAAAGCATTAAAAAAAAAATAAAGTGGAGTTCTTGGATTAAATTATTTTTCTGTTCTAGCATGTACCAAATTTGTCCATCAGGGACTTGATCCAAAAGCAAAATCAAGTTTAGGACCGTTACTGTAAGTTTAAGGACAAAAATATTGGTTTAATTTTTTAGAATTTGGAGCTCTCTTACCCCTACACCTGTTATATTGCCAAGCAGTGTCAGCCCTAACTTTCGTTGTCCTAAAACCCTGAAACACACACAAAAGAATCTCAAAGACAAAATAAATATATCCCACATTGCTTCAAAAATTTATGAAAAACAGGTAACAATACACAATTCTGGAAAACACTGCTTTGTTGCTGAGGGGTCTGAAGCCAGGAAAAAGGGCAACACACATAATATCCTGAAAGAACAAGGTAATTGAATAAACCCACCCTCTTCCACAATGGTGCAGATTACTTCATCCACAATGGTCTTGAAAATGAGTTTAACTCTATAGATAACTATGTTCTTCACAACAAAAGGAATGAAAATGAGAGGAAAGCATTATTGTTCACCACACAGAAACCAAATAAAAACCAGCAGAAGGGCTAGCAAGGAAAGAATGGTTAATCTCACATTTCTAAAAGGGTATTATAAACAAAGCATGGTGAACAACAAAAATAAAGGATTAAAAAAAAAAAAAAAAGAAGATACAAAAGTGCTTAATGGTGTTCTTTTAAATATTTACTTTGCTGCTATTTGGAGAATAATTTGTTCCATTTAGTAGCATTGGACTCAAAGGACCACTTTAATCCAGAGAGATTAATTATAGCCTTTGGAGTTATAAACACAATTTGGGAAGTGAAGCAGAGAAGAGGAGAGAGACTCCTCTCACACTGGTGATTAACAAGTTTATGTGCTTTGTGGCTACACTGCACAGGCTGTGACCCTGCTACACCTGTACACTGCAGGCAGAATATGGCACAGAGTACCCATGAATTGAGGAAAAACAGTCCCTGAGATACCCAGGGAAGGCACTACCCTACCCTACAGTGTTGCTATAGGCAACTAAGATACCTCTTAGGTGTCCTTCACCGAAATACAAGTTCACTGGCACATTATGAGGACAGCATCTGATTTCACTTTTATTACCTGCATCAGAAATGAGTTACCATGCCGAGACAAGCAGGAGGCATGGGACCCCATCCATGCTGCCTTTAAACCTCTCACACGCTTTCACATATTTCTCCCTCTGCTCATTGTTGTGTCCCAGACCAGGAGACGCAGGGACCAGCAACATTAGCAGGGCAAGGCTGGGAGCAATCTTACCTAGCAAGGGGTTGGCTGCTCCCTCCTCTGAGCTCTCCTCAGCCCCTTCCTCCCCCAAGCCGGAGGTGGCAGAGTCCTCTGGGGCGGACGCGGAGCCAGGGGTGCTAGGCCCACTGACAGACCCCAAGTCACCTTCCTCGCTGCTAGAGCCATAGCGGTCAGGCTGGGCAGCTGTCCCGCCCTCACTGCAGCTCCTCCGCTCCTTGCGGTGCACCCGGGAGTGCAGCACCATTTGGTGGTAGGTGCGGAAGATCTTCCCACACTCAAAGCACTCAGTGGACTTGTTCTGGGCAGCCCGTCGGCTCTGTCGCGAGGCAGGGCGGTAGTCCAGATCACCCTGGGCAAGCAGGCAGCTCTCTCCTGGTGGGGCATTGCTGGTTTTCTCTGGGCGTCCGCTGGTGCAGCTCTTCTTCTTGGGGTTGCTGGGCGAGTCCTGGTCTCGCTTGCGCTTCTCCTGGTTGACAAGGATATACTCCCTCTTATCCTTGTCGTAAGTCACATCTGCATCTGTCAGGGCCTCGTCCCATCCCACATACTTCACATATTCTGAGGGCTCTACTACTTTTCCTTTGGTGGCCAGCTGCCAAGCTTGGTAGCTACTGACCGGATCCAGCTCAGCTACTCTCTTCCCAGCCTGTCCTCTTGTAACTCTATCCAGTGCTACAGATGGCCGTAGATTGAGACACTGCAAGAAAAACTGCTTTGTTACTGAGGAGCTCAGGCTCCCATCAGCCAAGCCCTCAGCTTTATCCCCAGTGCTGCCCGGCTGCACTCGGTAGTGAACAACATTATGCTCTTTCAGGCTTTCCATGTTTGTAAACAGATTTCCACACTTGGTGCAAACTTCATACAGAGATAGGCCTGTCACAATTGTCTCCTCTTGTATCACATCATTGATAGTGGCTATGAGCTCCAAATCATTTTTTGGTTTGTTTTTGCTCCCGGACCTGGGGCCATGCGACTTCATGTGGTTTTTGAGAAACCAGGGCTCTTTGAATCTCCTGCCACATATATGGCACCCGTGATCGAACGAGCCCCTGTGCTTTTTCATGTGAGCTTTCAGGAACCAGGTTTGACTAAAGGCCTGACCGCAGACTTCGCATGGAAACTCGCCCGCACTCAGCTCACTCTTGCAGTTCTCAGTGTAGGCCTCCCCATTGGGGACCTGAGCTGTAATATGGTCCTTCTCTATGTGGTTTAATAGTGTCTCCTCCCTCAGGGTCACGTAGCTGCATAACCTGCACTTGAATGGTTTGTGAACCTGGTGCTGGTGCTGCTCCAGGTCCTTCTTCCTTTCAAATTTGTTTTTGCAGAAGGTGCACTGGTAAGAGGTCAGTTTGCCATCCTCCTCGGCTGGCACCGTCTCTGTGACCTCCTTCTTGCTGCTTCTCAACAAGATCTTGCTGCTATCGACCTGAGAGGTACCGTTCAAGATCTTGTTGCATGCAGACGTACTTTTAGTGGGGCTGGTGCACCCGCCAAGACCCTCTGAAACACCCATCTCCCCCAGCTGCGCCTCTCCCATCTCCACCTCATGTCCCTGACTTAAAGTGCCTGTCCTGTGACTACGGATGTGAATCTTCAGGTTGCCCTTTTGGGAAGCTCTGTGATCGCAGTAAGGGCATTTGTAGGGTTTCTCACCCGTGTGCTTCCTCATGTGCTGCGATAGGGAGCTCTGAAAAGGGAAACTTTTACCGCAGATGCAACAGCTGTGGCACATGGTCTTGTCAGCATCTGTGTCATTCTTGCTTAGCTTGCCAGGGCTGGAGGATCTCCGTAACTCCATTTCTGCCTCTCTGCTACGATCCATCTGTATTACAGCAACAACAGGTAAGCGGGGCAGGAGGACAAAAGCATGTCTGGCAGCAGAGGCAGGCTGGACCGTGTTTTCAATCATACGGTTCTGCAGAGAAGTGTTTTTATTGCTTCATTCTCAAAGTACCATTTCTCGTTTCAGCTGCTCAGGACAGTCCAAAGCAACAATTTACTTCTGTGTGCTCTGTAAGAAGATGGCACAGATCACCTGAAACAAGAACAAAATCATACAAATGTACAGATTCTTAAGTATATTCAAATCTATTCATGTTTTCAATTCAACAGCCTCCATCACTCACCCCGCATTCAGAAGCACACCAAACAACAATTTATTGCACCAAAAAGCAGCAGTTTCTCCTTTTGCTGATATTCTAGACTTCAATGACAAGTGTGATTACTAAACACGTAAAGTTCATAAAAGAGGAAACATTCATTTCCACGCACTGACATCAGTGTCTTGAACAAAGTGCAAACTTTAAATATATTTTTCTGTTTTAAAACCAGGCAGAAGTGGCTAAAAATACACCTTAAGTAAGGAAAACATTTCTTGAGGGGGTTATTACACTTCAAATCTGTGGCTTTACCATCATGTGTTATTTCATGCAAAATACTTACTTGCCAAAGATGAACGGCTTTCCTAGAGACCTTAGCAAGTACCGTATTCCTACTGCCAACTACATTTCTTTGTGTCTAAGACACCTCTGCTGTGCTTGATGTGGCATGCACAGAGCAGGGGCAGAGGTTGAGGATGATCAGTGTAAACTGATTGGAGAGTAAACAAGAATCCAGAGCCTGACACAACATTCATGAAAACTAAAAGTTACTTCCTGATGGACAAGGAAGAAAAAAACCCCTTCAAGGGAAAAATTTAGTCTCATACTAACAATGAATTGATAATGTGTGTAGGTATCAAATTACCTGAGAAGTGAGTGATTTATGTCAACACCACATACAGGAAACCACAGCACCACCCACCTCAATGAAACAGAATCTTAACCATAAACAAAACAAGAAACAACTCTGATTAAAAGAACAGCTTAATAAAAGGTTAAATATTCTTGTATCTTGTAATGATTAAATGCAAGGGTCAGGATCTGCCTCAGTGCAAGATGAAACACAGCAGCAATTCTCCACCTTGTATATAGTGAAAACCAGCAGTCAAGATTCCCATAGGTTGTTTCTTTTCCAATTACTACACTCTAAAAACCAAATCTTCCCCCCCCCTCATTAAGGACTACAAATATCACATGACTAACATGAAAGAACACAGCATTCTTTAATGAAGAGAACCGATCTATTGCCACATTAAGAAAACATCAGCTTCTTAAAATGTAGCTAAAAATACACAGAGCATTAACAAGACCATATATTGGCACATTCATCACTTGACATTTATGACTCAAAAAAGAGCTACAGATCTACAATTCCAAATTTTAAGCTTTCTCACTGTATTCACTCCTGAGTCTCCTCCATATGTAAATAAAGGAACCAGTCTAACCATATCACCATCATGAGCTTAACAAACAGCAAGGTAAAACTGTTACAATTACAATCTCAGTTACACACTAGAGAACAACCTCATTACAATTAAGTTAATCTAGCCTTCTTATTTGCTACAAAACCATTCATTTCTGCATTTGATTTCCTGCACATCTAGTATCCATTCAGCATGTTAAGAGTTATCAAACAGCATCAACCCACACTACCTTTTCCTCAGAGAGCTGACAATAATATTCAAGGGATGAGTTACAAAAGCAATTTCATTTCTCAAATGAAGCAATTTTTTATTATCGTTAAAAAAAAAAGAAAATTTCACAAATTCACAAGTCCATATGAGCAAAAAGTTTACAAAACAAGAGTATCTAAATTAATCCTGAAATTAAAACCAAATTGAAGGACAGCCTCAGAAGAAACTTCCTGGCTATATAAAGGATGCCAGCCAGTGAAGCTGTGGCTGTACCAGAAGGTACAAACACAACAAATGGCAAATATAAGTGCAGTTTACACTGTATATCGATGGATGAAACAATACAGAGTAACGTCTTATTTATCTGACCCAAAATCTGACTCTGTCAAGTAACAACCCAGTTTACACCAGTGAGAATACTGCATTTATTGGCAGGCTGACTTTTAGACTAAAGACTATTTTTAAATATAGGTCCCATTTTAACTCAACTTTCTACAGCATTTCCTGTCTGAAAATTCAAAAGAGCTCTAAGAGCCAAACTTAAGATAAGAATGCTGTATGCAGCAGTTTAAGCACATATAAATCCAAAGCTTCAGAGTCCCTTTGTTTACTTGGCCACAGATTCCCTGGGCTTAGTCTTGACATATTTCACTTTAATTATTTATAGCATTTTCATTAATGAAACTTAGTTATGAAAATGAGGCTATGAAGAAAGCATTACTTTTAAGAAAAGTATTAGCCACTCACAGGAGATCCTCCAGCCCTATATTAAATTAGGCCTGAGGGGGGTGGGGGTGGGGAAAAGAGTTAAAAAATTAATGAATCATTTTATTAGTCTAAAATGCTTAATGGAAGTGTTTTTCTTCACCAAAATATTCTGAGAAAAATTGTTTTGTCTTTATTATTTTATCCTGGCCAATGCACTTCAGTTTACAACTTTAGAAATTGAAATAAAGTAATCCTAGATTTTAATTATTTGAATTCACACACACTTAACACCCACAAAATTTCAAGTCTGATCTTCCACAGACAAAAACTCCTTTGGGAGGAAGGGTGTTCAACCAACCTGAGCATGCTTTATACAGTCTGTGTATGTCTACCTTAGGCTTTGGTAAATCGACTGACACAAACATATAAACAACTCAAGACTCTCCTCTCTCACTTAAAAGTGATTCTTCTAGAGGGGCTCTCTGCAGAACTGAAAAAGCCAGCTGATCATTGGAAAGAAGTAAATAAAATTACAACTTTGAAAAAAGCTTTAATTTAGAAGACTGAACATACAAAATGAGGGGAAAAAACCTGTAAAAAATCCTACCCATAGGAAATAAAATTCTGGCTTAATAGTCTTTACCTCAATATTAATTACCAAACATCAAAGATGGCACAAAGGATGGAAGACGTCAACTGGTAAATCAAATCACATCCATTACTCTTTCACTGCGAGTAAAATCTTGCCATAGATATTTGTTTTTTTCTGGCTTACTGTGATGATAAAAATAGTTGTATTTTGAAAGAATTCCAAAAATCAAAGTATTCTGAAGTAATTCTCTTTCAGCACAGAGGGAATGCAGCCACCTCCAGCTACCCTCAGGCTGCCAAGTGTTTCATCCCTCAATAATTTCAGGTGATAACAAGTAACCTTTCACTGCTTTAGTCCAAACTCACCCTGCCGTTCCATAGCACCAGTCTGTCACACAGAATCCATAGCAGAGTCACATCCAGCCTGCAGATTTCTCACAGACTGTCACAGCAAAGAAATTCCCCCTAGCAGAGAGGCAAGTCGTAAGGAAATATAAGTGAATGTAAACTGCAGATTAACATGTAGTCTTTAAAAACACTGTGTGTGTTTTAATGGCACTGCAATCTATCCCAAATGCCATACAGCTTCTTGGGGACGGGGTTGTATTCTGTTGTAAGGGGCATATGAACTAGATTTAGTTTACATTGTTGCATTAGGAATCAGCAGTTCATGTAGGAAGCAGCTGGCCAGTATCCATGAGACATTTTCAGCCCCTTTAAAATACACTAAGGCATTTATCATCACTGTTTACGTGCAAGTTTGAACTCTAAAGCAAGATGGAAGAGAACACGAACACAAACCCAAAACCAAGATAGGTCGTGTGCTGAGAAACACCTTTGCACAGCCAAATATTTTAGTTATAAGGCTTGTTCCTGCACCATTGCCTCACAGAATTTATTTGCCTTGACCCACATGGGAATAAATACAAACTGTTTTTCATTCCCCTAGTCCCCCTGAAGGGAAAACAAGCTTTCCTACACACTTCAACCAAGCACTTGTCAAAATCTACTCTATTGCAAACATTCAGGCATCAAAACTTGTTTGTTTTTAAAAATAACCTGGGTGGAGCTATTGGCTTCAAAGGAAAAACATTTGACCAGTGACTTGCTCTCACCACAGAGCCCCAG
The DNA here is from genome assembly GCA_013396735.1 of Grallaria varia. Taxonomy (NCBI): domain Eukaryota; kingdom Metazoa; phylum Chordata; class Aves; order Passeriformes; family Formicariidae; genus Grallaria; species Grallaria varia. Next base: position 143,987 of record VWZG01009802.1, on the reverse strand, counting down.
CACCTTTTCCAACATCTGCCATGGCTTCCCCAGCGAGGCCATGGATGCCCACCCCTGCCGGCAGCTCGGCAGGTACCTTGGTGTATGGCTGCATATTCTGAAAGAGCACCAGGTATGTGAGGGTGCCCACAGAGTGAGACAGACCCTCTCAGGGTACTTTTGTGCCTCTTGGAAAACAAGTAATAAAAGAGAAATCAAAAATAAACAACATAGCAAAACTGGGTAGGGAAAAAAGAAGAAAAAATGAATGCAAAAAATACCACAGTGGGCAAGTAATTGCAAATTCACTTCTTACATACAAATATCCTGTGCAGTGCAGACAGAAGAAAACATGCAAGAAAATTATTCCTGTTTCAACATACAGAAGACTATACATTTTTTTAGATTTCTCTTCAATTAAACATGACTTTAAAAATGATATTGCATGAGCTATGTGAGTAATAAAGAAGAACATAAAATCTGGTAAGCTACAAAGACCTATTCAAATAGCGCAGTGAATCTTTTAAAACAAACTGCTTTCAGTCTGGGTGTATTTCAAGTCCCATCAGAAAGATAAATGCACGGTAGAGATATCGCTTTTTTAATTTCCAAGAGATTTGAACATACACTCCAACATGTTCCTTTGCCAATATCAACAGGGACTTAAAAAACAAACAAAAAACCCGCAACCAAAAAAACCCGCAACCAAAAAAACCCCGCAAACAAAAAAACCCCGCAACCAAAAAAACCCCGCAACCAAAAAAACCCCGCAAACAACGTGAGGTGTGATCTTGTGGAAAAATATCTTACTGAAATTCCTTTTAGATGATGAAATTATAGGACATACCATGTAAATATCTAGGTGAATTGGAGGAAGTTGAATATTTCAAGAACAGCAACCTGGAGAGAGATCTCTCCTGATTTGAGAAGGCTCGGGTTGCCCCGGAGTCAAACAGGTTTCTCCATTCAGAGTAAAGAGACCAGAAGAGAGCGAAGTGCAGAAGAGGGAGGACAAAAGACAGATATTTTATAATTGCCCCACTAGCCTTCGAGCTCACTGAACCACTGAACTCTTTCTCTGCCTCCGTATTTTCTCCCCAGGCTACAGACTCCATCCTCTTCACACACCAGCCTCGCCCTACCTGCACGGTCTCCTCTTCACTTTGTGAGGGGACATTGCTTCTTCTGGATGCTCAGAACCCATGAGGGGGTCATCCATCCATCACCCTGACTAAAGGCTCAATCCTGCCACCCTTATTTAGGCACTAGTCTTACCAAAATGGCTCTTATGAACCACGTCCCCAGACCATTTATGCCTTAAGCTGATAGCATCCTTCAGACTACACCAGAGCACAGAAGGGCGAGCGTACCCTTAAACAGTAAGTCTATAGCTGAATCTGCAGGAAATGCTGGCATTTTGCACCTTATAAAGATAAAGGCAGCGTAATCCAAACTAGCCAAGTAAAAACCTATTGAAAAATCCCAAGCCAGCTGTAGAAGACTGACAAATTTTCAAATGTATTCAGTTATTAAAAGCAGCAATCTTGACAACAGACCTCCTAATGTCTGTTTAAGCCTGCCAAAACTGACACAGGACTGAAAAAAAAAAAAAAAAAAAGCTCCTGGAAAAACAAACAAGAAATTTCTATTAGTCTATTTCCACTCAGGCTTTATAAAATCCTTCCGCAGTATTTTGCAATACTTTTTTGTTTAATTATTTTCAACCAGTCTTCCCTTCCAGCTGGTGAAGCTCTTCCTGTTTGCAAAGTTTGCTATCTGAACCCTGAGATATTGTTTTGAGCTTCTCCAAATACATCATGTGTTTTTGTGTCTTTCTCCCTCTACAAGCTAATGACATTATGCAGCAGGCTTCTGAGCAGCAGCCAGGGCTGGGAAAGCAGTCAGGCCTTTCTCAACTGATGCCGCACCCTTTGCAAGGGAGTGAATACAATGAAATAAGGGTAAAAACACTAACGCTAAAAAAGCTGGAGATTGGCATTTGTAGAGAGGTGAACAATCTCAAAACAAAGTCAACCAAACCTCTGTAACCCAGGTTTTTTTGGGGCTCCTCAAGAAGCCATTCGGGAGCAAGGCAGGGTGGGAGGGAGTTTGCTTTCACACTGGTAGGGGATATGTTGAGAAACACAGAGCTGTCACCCACTCAGTACATATTTTGTGTTTTAGTATACTGTGCATGTTTGTCTTCTGAGAGACAAAGAAATGTACTTTACTAGTTACACTGTAGTATTCTAAGCAATGAATTGAAATGTATCATTAACATCCAGGACAAGCTTTATCTTGCTAACAAAACAAAGGGACTATTCTTTGAACAAATTGAGGGGGAAAATCCCATAATGACAATGAAGAGTTCCTCTCCCTAAAAACTGTGCTGCACAAGAGCAACAATTACAGGCTTATATTCTGCAGACTGAGGTTGCAAATGGCTGCATGAAGCGACGCATTCACTATTGGGAGAGTAAGTACCATTGATGACAAGGCCTTGGGGCTTCTGCTGTTCACAGACCAATCAATAATCCATTATGAACAAACTACATTTCCCCTCTAATATGAAGAAATGAATAAAAGGGAGCCAGTAACACTAGCACTTTCATGGGAAAAAAAACCCCAACAAACAACAATGTAGAAATCACAAAATGCCATCACAAGTCTTAAAACTATTGGTGATGTCTAACACTGACAGAACTACTCACAGTAACCCTTTATTTTAAAGCAGTTGCTGTAAACCACTATATTATATTCAAAAAAAAAAAAAAAA
>VWZG01009802.1:105337-141224 GCA_013396735.1 Grallaria varia | reverse complement strand
AAAAAAAAAAAAAAGCGCTTATTTTAAAGGCAGGATTTTTTCAAGGCTACTTATTCTGGCTGGAGGAGAAAACAAAAAGCAATATTAATCTTTTAAGGCAAGGAGAAGAAAATGAACTGACTTCACCCAAACATCTCCCAGTCTGCTTCAAACTGTTTTCTAATGCAACATAAATAAGAACTTCTAATTAGAAATAACTGTCCAAATGTGACTGGTCAACCATAACAAGACTTTATTGCAGCAGCTGCGTTACCATCCAGACATGAGGCCCTGAAACTGTTGTTCTCCTATTGTCATTGTCACATGCTACAATACAATTAAGAGAGGATCCATTTAAACAGCATAACCACAGCAAACCTCAGCATCCTCAGTCCCGTTCCTATCTAGACCTCTGAAAATAGCACCAGAAGGCAGAAGAGGAGAAAAGCTCTCCTGAAAAATGACAGATAAAAGTACTTAAAAATAAAAAAAAAATTTAAAAAGGAGAGAGAAAAAAAGTTACTGATTTTTCTGATGGGTAACAGTAAATTAAGACTCAAAAGAAACACTGAGACTTATATTACTAATGCATAAGGTAGTCTATGTCCTTTTTCTGAAATGTAAAGACTAGTAGTTAAAGTTGACCTCGCGGGGTGGGGGCTGGCAGGAATGAATGCACAATGCAATTATTGATCAGCCCTAGAAAAGCCAAGAACTGCACTAGTGCAGATGTGATTTTTCTTTTCCTACGGTCATTAATGATATATATTGGCAAGTCAAAAGCTCTTATTTTGACACACTGTAACAGTATCATTAATTCTGAAAATAAGCTTCATCTTAGGTTCAAAAAAATTAAAAACCCCAAACAAAACTCCAATCAACCAAAAAAAAATCCCTCTCCATTTCACTTCATGTAACAGTAACATTTCCCTATTTGGCCACACCCACCAAGGGACTTACTTTAGTGGCTTACTATTCCCCTAGACTAAGAATTAAAAGTTGAACACCTACAGCTCTGATAGTTTCAGATGAAAAAAGTCAGTCAGTTACAAGCAAAGTCACCTCAGTACTGTGTATTACCTCCTTATTCAAATCGATGCCATTGATGCTGTCTATTCATCCATGTCTATGAAGATGCATACATATATGGACAGCACAGTATTTTCCCAGAATCAAATAATGCTTTTATATTTAATGATCTTGTTAAGGTTTCCACTACAGACCAATTTACACAGAGCTGCAACATGGGCATTTTAAATCTTCAGCGTGGGGACTGACTTCAAACTGTATGGGCAGGGTATTTTCCTGCCAACATGCTCTGTTACAGGCTCAGTTTGTATCTTAAAATGGTAAAATGCAGAAGTGCAGTACATTGCACACACAGACTCACACACTCCTTGTTCCCTCTTTCATCTGTCCGATCAACACAAACTACACACAAACCACATCCTCAGCTGCCATAAGTGCACACAGTGCCATGAAATCAATTTGTATCAATTCAGAAGCTGTACAGCTTGCTAAAACTGGAATGCCTTTGTGCTGTGTAAATCAAGACCTGAACGCAAGAAAAACATAAGCATAATCAAAAGTAAACATTTTCAATTGTTGATTTCCTACCCCAGCAACCTTGTCCCAAGTGCCCAAATTCCACCCTGTCACAACTAACAGTTACATCAGTAAGGAACAAACTTCAGTGCTTTAGTAGATTCATACCGTGCTCTAACTTGTTCATCACAGACCTGAACTGTAAAAAGCTCTATGTTTAATACCAAGCAAGTTTACTAGCTACAACTATGTGTTCACCAGGTCAATGGAAGGTAAATATTATTTCTGTGGGACATTGCTACAAAATAAGCTGTGTGGAGAATCAAGAAATTCAAGGTAATAAATTAATTTTGCTCATCCCTAATCCTACTGCTCAAATTGCTGCAGTAAAATCATTACCTTAAAAATGTAAGTGTTGCTGAGCCTTAACCTGTTAACAGACTTTGAGTTACAGCACTGTGCTTTGACTACTAATGTCTTACTATAACAAAAAAATATTTTTGAAGTAATACCAGCAAGTTGTTTACTTACTTTCCCCCCCTCTACAGTATTATGAAGGAATTGTAAAGCAGTGAAATGAGCAAAAAGACTGCATTTAAAAAAAAAAAAGTGTTGGGGGGGAAGAGCGGGACAGAGGGAGAAAGGGCAGAGGGAAAAGGGAAAGGAACTGTGCCCTGCAATACAAGGAGGGATAATCATATGCAATAAGCCATAAAAGCATTCTGTTAAACATTACCTTCTGAGATAGCACTGCTTAATGCTGAGAAGCAACACAAAACTCATACCACCAAAACCCCAATTGCAAATGTTGGGTTACTTTTTTTTTCGTGGGTATATATATGTATAGAGAGACATACAGATGTAGATATAAAAAAGTATTTCACTGTAAGCTCTTGTAAAACACAAAACAGCACGGACAAGCTCTATTTTAGGAAGCTTTCTTAAATGTTTAAGAACTTAAGCAGGTAATTCTTTAAGACTTTCTCAATCACACTTTTTCCATCCTCTGCAACATTTCTGAATGTCAAGCACGCAGACAATGCCCAGGCCCAAGCAAAGACACTGCACTTCAAAGATCCCAAACCAGCCCAGCTGAAGCTTGCTCTACACCAGCTGAGACTCAGGAGCTACTGTACTGCAGTACACCAGACCCAAACTGGCAGAGGACACTGCTGAAGGCTAATCTGTGGATAGCCAGTGTCACAGAAATACCTTCATTTCACCTTCTTTAAGCTGAAGATCAATTCATCCACAAACATAATTTGTGATGATGAGCTTATCTTACACTTAGTAATAAGACATCTGACTGCTAGCAGTTTAAAAGAAGGATCACAAGTTCCTAAGTTCACCAGCAGTTTTAAAGATGAGAAGTCAGCTTTTGTTTCATTACCCCAACAATTCATATTAGAGTTTTCTCCAGTTATCATCATGAAAAGCTATTTCCAGTACAATATGTGATAAATCCAACTTTGAAATATACAGAATCTTGTACTGGTCTATCACTGTCAGCATAGAAGAGAAAATAGGTATAGCCAGTACAATAAAAGTGACATTACCATAAAGCACGAGTTGACTTGCAAACTAAAGTAGAATCATAGAATCATAGAATTGCTTGTGTTGGAAAAGACCTCAGAGATCATCAAGTCCAACCTTTGGTCCAACTCCAGTCAGTTTACTAATCATGGCACTCAGTGCCACATCCAATCTCAGTTTAAAAACCTCCAGGGATGGTGAATCTACCACCTCTCTGGGCAGGCCATTCCAATGCCTGATTACTCTCTCTGTGAAGAATTTTTTTCTAATATCCAACTTAAATGTCCCCCGGCAGAGCTTAAGCCCGTGCCCCCCTTGTCCTATTGCTGACTGCCTGGGAGAAGAGACCAATCCCCACCTGGCTATATCCTCCCTTCAAGTAGTTATAAAGAGTGATGAGGTCACCTCTGAGCCTCCTCTTCTCCAGACTAAACAACCCCAGCTCCCTCAGCCTCTCCCCATAGGACTTGTGTTCCAGTCCCTTCACCAGCCTTGTTGCTCTTCTCTGGACCCGCTCCAGCACCTCAATATCTTCCCTGAACTGAGGGGCTCAGAACTGAACACAATACTCAAGGTGTGGCCTCACCAACGCAGAGTACAGGGGAAGGATCACTGCCCTGGTCCTGCTGGCCATGCTATTTTTGATACAGGACAGGGTACCATTGGCCACCTGGGCAAAGTAACTACTTTTTTCCTTTTTTCATTTATTTACTTTTTTAAACACAAAGGGAAGAAAGAAATAATCTTGTATGCATTTCAAATGAATACAAAGCACAAGATGACTTTTTCTGGATTTCAAAGCTTCCAGTCAGGAGAAAAGAAACTAAACCTAAAATCAAGTCTTTCAGCTGTTAGTTGGTCGGGCTTATTTTGGTATGAAGTGCTAAACTATCTTTGTGGAACATCATTGCAATATATTACCCAAAGAGACAAACATTCCATCTGATCCTCATAAACAAAATTTCAAGGCACTTTTTACCAATCCTGTTAATTTTGCTCTCATACTGGCACAATGTAAGGTATGATTCAGAATTTGGCAGGTCAGAACATTGTGAAATCATAAGATAAACCCCAATAACTGTTCTGAACTACCTTGCACATGTACTTCTGCTCTCCTTGCCATTTTATCAAAGACTTTGAGTTCTTTGGGCCAGTCCCTCACCTACAGGGTACAAGTCATTTTCCAGGAACTCCAGACACAGACAGAAATATATCCAAATGCAGAAATTTATCCTGTATTATATCCTCTGTGAAAAAGAAAGGCCTGAATGGCCAGCTATCCCCAAAACCATTTGAGAACTCATTGCTGGCCTTGGGAACAGGAAGACAAGATTTAAGAGCAGAAAAAAATCAAGAGAACAAAACTCACCCCTACTTAGATACTCTCGCAGCAGCCTCAACACACAGATGCTGAACAACTACATGAAAACAAAACAAAACTTCTGAAATCATCACTCACAGGACAGCAAGAAAGCAAGCCTGCAAGGAAGAAAGGTCTGTTGCACAGGCTGTTGTCAGTTTATTTGTTTTTCCATACACTACAACTTGCAAGACAAATCTATTAACTGGTAAGAGAAACATGAATTACATACACCAAAACCACAAATCTGTTTGCATCACAAAATACTATAGTTAAACTTTATTACCCCTTTCAAAGAAATGAGTCTAGGTACCACATGTACACACCAACACCCTCTCCTCTCACACACTTATCACAACAGAAAACTCAACAAGCCCCCATTACTATACACGTCGCTTCACTTCCAACGCAGCCCACATCCCTGCCCATGCCACTCGCATCCACACCACTTCTGCAGCACTGACCTCTTTACTGCTCCTCTCCTACCTGGCTCCATGCCACCTTTGTCACCACCATGCCTCCAAGTCCCAGCTAGCCACGCACACTGCCTGCCTGTCAGATCCCTTCTGGATCACCTGCAGCCAACTGCCAGGCAAACAATCCCTTCCCAGCCACTGCCAATCCACAGATGCAGTTTAAAGGCCACTACTTTTCCCCGCTCTTCCCTTTCTGTCTGCCTGCTCTTCAGCCCTGCTTTCTCAGATCTCCCCAACACTTCTGCTTCTTCCAGGAGCACCTTCGCCTCCTCTCTCCCAAACCTGTTTGGCCCCTTCATGACTAAATCTTTCATTTGGGCCCTCCCTCATTAGCACAGCTTTAGTCCCTGCTCACTGGCTCCTTGTTTGCCAAGACATTTCAGCACAAGCTCAAGTGCCTCCTCCCTCCCCGTTCTGTCCTCTTCCCTTGAAGATGCCCACTCTTCAGGCTTTTATATTCTAAGCTACAATAGAGTCATTTCCAGCCACCAACCTCAAAACTTGTTCATCTCTATCTTTTCAGTAACTGCTGCTCTCCCAAAACCCAAAGGATGCCAACACCCATGACAAATGTCTCACATATTAGGTTCAAGCACCATTCTTCTTTAAGGACCCACACATTCCCACTCTCTGCCCACCTCTTCTGTGTGGGCAGTGATTCACTCTCTGTATTACATCTTTTATATTGGTTTCCCACTTTCCCACTTCTGACCTTGTCTTCTGACACTGCTTTTAGAACTGTTTTTTCATTATATTTTTCATTCACTCTTATAAGCGTGTTTTCCACAAGTGGCTCAAAATTATTTTCCAAAATTAAATCCATTACTCAGTTTTGTTGTGTTTTTGTCCCCCTAATGCATCATATGTGTACTACAAATTGTTGTGTTCTAATTGGTATGTATATTCCTCAAGGCAGAGACTTGAGATTCTTTATACATATTCTTTTATGTACTTTTATACAGTGCCAAATGTTCCAACTTCAAATAATTTCCAAGAGCAAATTATCATTATAAAGTCAAGATTCACCTTTTCAAAGAGTCAGAGTCCCTCTTTTCATCAGAGGCACTGACAGAAGCTGAGAAATAACTTCTTTCCCATGAGTCCCAAAAGTAAACTAATCCACTCTTCTGCCTAGCCAGAGTTGATCCCTTAGTTAACCAAAAAAGACCTTCGGATAGTAAAGAAGCTAACGAGGCACAAATCACACATCACTAACCTCTAGCCTCTCTGGAACCTAGATTTCCAGCCAATGTTATGCATTTACAGGACATTAATAACAAGCAAGATGCATAATGACAAATAAAATTTAAGTGTCACAATTCTCTCTATTTCTTCAGAAGCAACTGGAAAAAAAATGGGCTTTGCAGAACATCAAATTAAAGTGTAAGATCATTAGTGGTGAGATACTCTTCTTACAGGGGTTAATCTCCTTCTACACCTGAGACTGTAAGTATGATTTGAAAGCTTTCCAAACTCACTTTCCTCCAGAATGTGCATGCTGCTTTACATCACACATTTTACCATTCTGCAAATAGAAATCTACTCCTCTACCCCTCAGGGCAATGCTGAAGAAAGTGGATTTTCCACCAGAAAAGCACAACGTAACTGTGACTCTTTAACTCCAAGAGCAGAATTTGAGCCACACTGCTAAATCCTTAAACCTGTTACACAACAAATAAGCATGGATTACAGCGTGGCTGGTTCATTATGGGATGTTTTGTGATGCTATTCCTAACATACACACCATTTGTCTTGGTCACATACATAAAGACCATTCCCCTATTTTTCGTTACACATCTTTATCACTGCTTTCACTTCTCTGCATCTCGCCCATTTATTACTCACCGGCTCCCTCTTTAATATACTTTTACACTCTAGACAGTGCTAAATAATCATGATATAACACCACAGTATTATACTTGCTCTGTATATAAACAACAGCTCCCGCTATAGTTACTTGACACTACTTACTATCAAAACAAACCATTTATAACTATATATTATCTTTAGTACTTCATGGCTACTTCACTTACAGCACTAAACAAAGAACTAAACTAAATAAAAAGAAGCAATCTATGCTGAGGAGATTTATATTTCAGTAGAAATATTAAGCAAAAGTTACAGAAAATGCCTGACTAAAAGCACATTTTTAGGCAGGTGTAATCTAATTTTGGCAGGTTTACAACAGTCAGCTACAATGTTTGCTAATACTTTAGAGGATTTTAGTTTTTACTTTTTTTTAAAACAGGTGTATATAAGCACACCAGTATTTACTTCCCTAGGTAATGGGTACGTTTATCAAAGCCACTGTTTACAATCTGAGGAGAAGATTTTCTCACAAGAAAAAACTTGCCATATATATAAAAAACCTCAGCCTCACAATATGAATAGCAATAAAAAACACAATCTTGAAAGAAAAACACACATAGCATTATTACTGCTGTGTATGGGGTCAAAAGCACACCACCTTATCTATAATCAAGTATTTCCTAAACGTAAGGAAACTTTTTTCATTAAACCCTTGTATCAGGCTTGTAATCAAGTAGGACAACTCCTTTCAACATCCCAACTCTAAAAATACACCTTTACTACTAAATGTATCATTCCTCATTCTGTCACACTTCTCTATTGACAGGCTTTCCAGTACCTCACTAACTTCCCACATGTGATTAATTCAATTAACAAGTCAAGGTGTTAATTAAAAACAATATCCAAAACCAGGTTTGGATAAAACATGCACAGAAAGCACAAAAAAATCATTATCTTAGTACTGCCAACTCAGAGCACTAAACCTCATGGGTCAGGCACATAAATACAGGACACGCCCATAGCTCTGGAGAGGTTTTTGAACATAGCTTAGCTGTGGATTTTCTTATTTGCCTTTGAGCTTTTACAGTACGCTCAGTCACATTTCAAGCTTCTTCCAATAATGACAATGTCAAGGAAGTTTGTTTTCAGAGACTTGCATCTTCTGTTTTAGAACCACTGGACTGCAGAAAAAGATACTTTGGGTAATGAATCCTACCTTCTTCCCTGACAAAACTGTTAAGAAGTGAGAACACCATAAGTGAAGCAAACAAGAGGTGGTATTCCTTTGCTCTGCCTCTTCACTCATAAAATACCCTCAGAAGGCTACAACAGCTTATCTATAAACACATAATACAGAGGGACAGAAAAAGCCGTCTGTCCACATAGCCATTCAGTGCATGGTCAGTCAGATGTAGAGACCATAAGTAGTCTCCACTTACTCCACAGCACTTACAGGTAATCAAAAAATCAGGCAAAAAAGAAAAGTAAACTATTTTATTTTGTTTGGAAAAAAGTAGTATTTTTTTAGGTATATAATGTTTGAGACATAGGTTCATAAATATTTTCTGCAATGTTTTTGACTAGACATCACAAAATTAAGAAAACTAAATATAAAGATGTTTTATAACACTGTATTTAACTTGTTGAGACTATATAACCATATAAAAATCTAGACATTCCCTGACAGACATCCAGTGCCATACATTCCTTGAGCCCAGCTACTTCTCTCCTGCAGGACTCAAGCTCTCTGCTAAATCTGATGCAAATGGCGCACAAACATTGCAAAACCTTTGACACCAAAAATACTTTGATCTTCTGCCAGACTGTTTCTGGAATAACCCTGCATATAAGTAGAATAGATGGTGACACCACCACTTGTAAGACAGGACAGCTCTGTGTCTCATTGCATTGGCCATTTTCAAAACTGCTGTCTTGGATACAGCTGAAGGCAGTCGCAGAATCTGCTAACCCTGTACAAGGAAAAGATTCGGTTGTTTCAACACAAACTACTAGGTAACCCATAAAAGAGAAGTCAACAGACCAACCCTCTGAGATACAGCAATAATGCTGGAAAATAAGGTTCAGAATAGCATCTGTTTCACCATTTATTCTCTAGCATATTATCAATTTGAAACTTGTGAAGACAACATTCCTCCATATGCTTCACACAACAAACCAAAGGTACAAAGGGTGGTCTCGTGCTGCTACCCAGATGTTTCCTTGTGCTGACTTCTTGACGACAGGACCAACAGAGACTGCTCTAGACTCTGAAGTGGTGTTTGGTCACCATGGGGCCCCATCATTGGTCGGCATGGAACCTCTCACACAAGAAAACCACTCTTCGGGAACCCTGCTATGGCAGTTCGACACAGCTCATTTAATCAACAAGTTTCTCTCATCTCAGGGCTTAGAGAAAGACTGCCAGCTTATAAGAAGTTTACAACATTCAAGGCTTTGGTTACAGACTGTGAGTCAAATTCTAACCTGAGTCAAACAGGTGTCCCTCCCAACTTACCACGCTGACTTTAGTGGAGTCCCTGCACACCCACACAAGAAGGGAGACAGCAGCCCCTCAGTTCTTGTTTTGAAGTGCAAGACCGACATTTATCTTCCTTACACATTTGGAATTACTTCCTTTTGCACCAGAATACTTTTTAAACCCTGCCTACAAGGAACACATCAGCTGGAACCAAGACACCCAAGATCTCAAGAAAGTTCACAATTCACCTAGCACCTCACCAGCTAATCGATTCAAATGAAGCTCAACATTTGCAAACAGACAAACCCCTGAAAGAAGAGCCTATACAGGGCTAAGAAAACAACAAGACACAGACATGACCTCTAGCTAAGTCACTGAGCTGCAAACTGGTCAGATCGGGAGAGTACCCCAGCAAGAGCTACCACCAAATGCTTGTCCCACTCCTCATGCTCCTTTCCCAAGCAGTTGCCACCAAGCACCATCAAATGAAATATACAGGACGGAGCACATGAACCTCCAGCCTGATCCAGTTCAGACCCTCTTACATTCCCATGACTATTAATAACAAATCTCAAGCCAACTGCTACTGTACAAGAAAAAGACGAAAGCCTCCTGCATTCAGATCTTACAGCCCACCCACCTCCAGCTGAAGGGTGGGGAGTCACTTTTATGTGACCGCAGAATTTCAGGGCAAGTCTTATCTTTCACGGCAAGTTGCAAAACAGCTGGCACTGCAGCCACCCAGCACACAGCCACCATCTCCAGCAGAGCAGTAGGAACACGCCTTGCCAAGGTAAAGATGACTCCTTTCCCTGCCTTTTAATGAACATATGCGAGAGGTCAACAGTCTCCAAAATAGCTGACAACACAACTTTCAAGTTGGGAAGGCAAATAGTGCTGATTCCTCAGATCATAAGAAAAAAACCCTATAAAAACACACATCTCCCACTCTGCTACCTGCTCTGTTTCTGTGTCACAACTTCCCACCACGCAGGCTGTCAGGAACACAGACATCTTCCTTACTACAAACCAGACACTGTCACAGCTGCCTACTTGAGGCTTCAGAGATATGCTCCTTTTAAGTCCTTCAAATGAACTCCAGTGGCCAACTCACACCAATTATCTTGCAGCCAAAGGGAAGGAACAAAAATCCAGTTAAAAAACCTAAATAATGTCAGGGATTTTTTTTAATCTTAGGCAATGGCATATAAAAATATGTCAGTAAGATTTAAAGGGCATTCAGTACACAGATTTTTGGAGTGAATGGCATGTTACTATGAAGAGTGGACATTATCAGTGTGTTTGCACACACACTAGACTTCACAGTTTTCACTGTAAAACCAATAGTTTCTCTGTTTGAAACAGCCAAGCTCATCTGTAGCAATTCTGCAGCTAACAAGCATTTGATTTCACTTTCTAGCAACAATACAACCATCATATTACAAATACCATCAAATGAAATTTTAATTATTTTCTAAGAGTCACTTGGTACCTGTTAATGAAGGCAAACTGTTAGGGAAATCCTGCCAAAAGAAAGTAATGACCAGATGTGTACCAGTGCAGCAAGGTCTAACAACTGAATAACAACTTTAAATCATTAAAAAGAATTGGACTCATCTACTATCAACGTTGATCCCAACAGTTATTTCAAAGCATTTCTCCTAACCCACAATCTACATAAGCTCTCAGAAATCATGAAATATACATAATTACCTAAATAAGAGAAAGAGCAACATTACAGGTTGTCACGTTTAAATCTCAAATTGTTTTCAGTGACTTCTATTAACCTCTCTTTACAGTTTTTTCAGAGTTCGTAAGGCTTCCTGCAGCCTAAAATAAAACAAAACGTGGAGATTCAAAAAGCTGTAGATGTGCACTTTAATTATACTACATTAATAATGTTTGTCATCTGCACTAACGTTGTAAACCAAAACAACACATGCAGATCTAGGGACACATTTGCAATACTTTGCACCCTTGGCCACCACACCTGCGCAGTAGCAGATAATTATGGGGGTGAACAATGCTAATATAGAGCTTGTGCTTGTATTGCAAAAAAGAGCAATTCACCAGTCCAGCTTAGTTTTAACTTCACAGCATGGGGCTTGGAGAAAAGACTCACATTTTGTACTGATACTATTAGATTGGTACTTTTCACAAAGCTGAAGTGAACTATGTGTCCGTATACATCAAATAATCGGAAAGCTCAACTGAACCACTTCGTATCACTTTACCTTTCCTTACAAGGGACCTGAAACTCAAAAATATTTAAATCACTCTGATAACCCTTTGACACAAACATACTGAACTCCAAGGCATAAAAACACAACATATCTTTAGCACACCACAGAAATATCAAATTTAAAAGCTATTTCATTTCTAAGTGCTTCTTTATTAGAAGAATGTTTATTGCTTCACTGGTTCATATTCCCATGTCTCTGGCCAATTGAGCAAATAAGTGAAACAATATCTATACATTTTATAATTAAGTTACCTCCACATTATTGTTCTTGTTCTTCACTGATGAAAGCTCTAAAGGAAGAAATGCCGTTGCAGAGCACTGGAGGCACTCCTCACAACACACCTTACAGAACAAAGGCTGAAGTCAAAAGTTGGTCTCATTCATTCACCACAATAAAATCTTTCAAGGGAGAGTCTACACAATGATCAAAAATCAATCAGCAAATGTGCGCAGAATCATAGTTCTTAACCTATCAATTCCAGCACTCACAGCACTCCTGTTAGCATTACAATTCTTTTTATTTATAATTACTTGAATAATTTTTCTAAAGAAACAACCAACAACTGAAAAACTGCATGCAAGGTTTTAATATTCTCTTGGTGTCTTACCATGAAGTTTGTTCTAACATTTTTCCAGCTGGCCAAGTAAAGCAAAAATGTGTCAAGGTCAGAGAGAAAAAAACTGATTCTTGCTTCATCTGAATTCCAGCTCTGGGCAACAAAAAAATCCAGCAATTTAAACAGGAAACCGGCTTGATAGTTCTAAATTCGTCTTTCCCATGAATGGAGAAGCAACATGCAGCAAGTCTGCTTCTGATTGTTTCATCACTGAGGAGGACAAAATTTTTAAAAAATCCTCTTACTTGATCATGCTGAAGAAAATTTGGAAGTAGGGGCTGGTTTAATAAAACTGTTCTCCAAGGAAGCACATGTTAGGTAAATTGCAGACCAGAGTAGTTGCTTTCCTGATACTACAATGCTAGTTTCCAATATGAACTAGAGTCTTTTGTACAAAACTTCTGACAACAACCAAGTGCATGTGCTGCCAGGTCACCGTTCATTGTCATACAATTTAGTGTAGTTTTGGTGACATGGCAAACACTCTGTGGCTTTACTATGGCTGACTTAGAGCTTAATTGCTGCACTGCTTTTTAAAAAAAATAGTTTTATTGGAATAAATTCCCTTTTGTGACAGACACTGTTCATATCTGGTATTGAAATAACAGAGCATACAAAAACATGAGGATGTGTCCTTAAAATCTGAGCCACTATAGCAGTGATTCAGAGAGAAAAAGTACTTTTTCTAAAACCAGACACATCCCTCATCTAAGAAAAGCAGTAAGAGATGAGGCCAGTACCCCAACTTTAGAAAGCGCAAAATAATTCAGAAGTAGGCAACAGCATCCTTCTTTGAAAAGGTGTCTTCTTGACCTCATGCTTTGAGTAGCCCTCTTATGCTAGTAGTCATATGTCATAACCTCTCTAGTTAGCCTCAGCTGTAATGTTTTACTCTGATAATATCTTAGTATAGTGAGTTGCACAGGTCAAATGTCTTTGAGAGTTCAGCTCATTCTTGCACACAGCCACATGAAGACATTTCACTCAAGCACAGCTCCAACTCCACAGACTGTTAACAGGCAATACTGGGTTTGAATATAAGTTCAATGTAGAATATTGTTAAAATAACCTGAGCCTAAAGCAATCTTTCCTCAATAACTACATTTAATTTGAAAGAGATGTTAAGCCAGCTTTACCATACAGTGTATTTTTTATACTTGTACATGCCCAGACACACAATACAGGCAGACAATGAGAGAGGCAAGAATAGAAATTTTCGAAGTAGCCAAGGAGTCTTAGAAATCACATTATGGAAGTTCCTTTCAAAACTTCAGCTATGTGTTTTGCAAGTCTCCTCATTTGCTTTTTTTTTTAATCACAGACAACTTAGTGATAAGCGCTTAATAATGTAAACCTAGAAAGGAAAAAAAAAAAGTCTCTTGCACATAGAAAGAAGTTGGAAAAGACAGAGGGAGGTAGGTTATAGCGTGAGTTTTTGAGGGAAGCACTTTTTGGTCAGTAGTTTAGTGTATAGGAGTTCAGTATGCTCTAACTGCCACTTAGAAAATGCCCTATTTTGTCTGCAGAGTAAACCAAAAGGTGTCTGAAACCAAAACTTCCAGGTATTACCCAGAACACCTATTTAAAAGGACACAAAGTGAATTCTGCTTGAATTTAATAACAAAAATTGAATTGAATTGAATTTAATAACAAGAAGTACTTTATACTGTCTGAGGAAATCTAGGATGTCCTGAACCTCACAGCATGTCCACACTGTACGGAACTATTTCAGGACATATTTAAAACTGCTCATTTGTGAACACACTTCCTAAAAAATACAGTCTTAGCACTTCTATGTTTTGTTGTATGCTGCTTGAGCAAAATTATCTGATATACATTATTTGCAGTGTCCTAAAGTGGCCTGCATTAGAGAAAACCTCATCCATCTCCCCATTTCACATAAAACCACTAAACTGCTCTGAATGGTAAAGTCATTATTTTGTAATTATAACTCTAAATTAAGGCTTTTGTGTTGTTAATTCTCCAGGAAAACTTGCACCTATGTTTTACAATGAAAGGAAAAATATCAAAATACATCTTACTGAAGGTTTATGAATGAATCCATTGTATCACTGATGAAACAAGCATAAGGCCAAAATCCGTTCTATTTCCACATTACTTTTTTTCCTTCTACAGGAATAGAAGTTGACCTAAAACGATTTTTCTTTCTGAAACCAAATGCGGAGAGTGGGCTGTGCTGTAAAGACAGGCTTTTCAAACATCGTCAAAAAAAGTTATTAAGAATGGAACAAAAAGAAATTGAAGTCATTAACAGAAACTTTACACAAGACCAAATTCTGCAAACACTTACGCAACTGAGTAACTTCACATAAATAATCTGCTTAAGCCCAGCAGGGCTACTCTTGTTTTCAAAACTATTCATACTTATGAAGTGTCAGTAGAATCATACACAGTAGACTTGATAAAAAATGAAATTTGAGATTTCACTGTGCCAAAAAGGCACTATTTAAAACACTTTATCAAATTCTCTTCATCTGCTCTAAGCAAAAATAAATATAATATTTAAAATTATTTAAAATTAAACCTGAAATTTCCCAAATGATGTGCAAATATTTTTCAAACAGTTAAGACTCTGGAGATATTAACCAGGTTACTAATTTAGGGAAACAGTTTTCACATCTCAGGTATCTCTACAAACCATCACGTTTAGGTGCTTAACAAGAAAAGTTGGCTTTTCAAAGTGCTTATTACTGCATTTCCCATTGACTACAGTGGGATTCCCAAGTACTCAGCTCTTCTGGTTAAGGGAATACTTAATACCAGGACACAGGAGTGCAACTAAAGAAATCTCTGATTAGGTCATCCAGATTTTAGAGTTTTCATATGAGTACCTGTTTGTGCATTGTTCTAGAGATGATACACTATCACACATCCAAAAAAAACCCCACAACCACCCCCCCACCCCAAAAACCTCACAAAAACAAACAAACATACAAAAAATAACAAAAAAAACAAAACAAAAAAATGAAACTTCAAAACTAGAAATTATGACACAGTAAAATTCAAAGCACACGCCTTTTCTATGAGGATGCTAATAAAAGACTGGAGCTTTGATCTTCTTTTGAACAATCACTCATACAGTGGCAGAAATATCCTTAACCCTCCAAAATACATTCACCCAACACTACAAGATGCCAGTGCTTTCTCAATGAGCATTAAACAGAGGATGACTTAACCTGAGAAGTCCTTTAATACTTCCTGTATTACTATGCTGTCTAAGCACATAGCAAAAACCTTCCCATTGTACCTCTCCCTGGATCTGCAGATATTATTCACTACAACTTGGACACAATTAGCTAGAGTTCATTTTTCAAGTGTAGAATCAATATTGTCAAGTAGGAATCTGGGTGGGTTTTCTTCCCTTGTGTGAATGCCTGCAACCATTACTGAATCATTTCTCATCAGCTATCTTGCATAACCTCAGCGTTTGCTCTTTCAACTTTTGCCTTTGTTTCTGCTGCATCTCCACTTTCCAAACCTGCTTCCAAACTCATTTTGGAGGCATTTAGTCATAGCAGTGTGGTAAAATGACTTCCTTGGGATGCTCACTTTGTGCTATATTAAACAAACAAAAAAAAAGCATACCACACATATTAAAAAAAGTCGCTTCCTGATACTTCCATTGATTTTTTTCCTCCTAAATTTTAGGGTGTTAGTGACTCAGCCCCCCAGTGAAACTGATGCTGGAAAGCTGTCAAGAAACTATTTATATCTTGCAAGTTATTAAGTGTTGCAAGTGTTTATATTGTAATTTAGAGAAATTATCTGTTACCAATACTTCAACTGTCTCAATCACTGATTTCCTAACGTAACACACCCATAACCGGAATACAGATCAATACGCGTTTGATAATCACCAAACATAAACTGCCCATTTATAGTATTGATCAGCAGCTTTTTTTACACATGCAATAGTTCAAGGGAAGAACAGGCACTTGGCAGTATCAACACTGCACTGACAGAAAGAGAAACTGGCTGGCGCTCACGCAACATCATGTCAGCAGATACCACGTCCATCAAACACTGACAGTTTGGCAGATCAGACACTCTCTGCCATAATGTCATAATGACTTCAATTTACTTCTCCACAGCACCCAAGGGCTGCGATTTCATCAGCTATCCAAGTCTCTTCTCTTCAAGAACAAGACTCTCTTGCTTTTACATCCCTGACAGCTTCACATATTTCCTTAAAGTTTCCTAGTAGGCATAATCAGAACAGGAAAAAAACACAAAGCTGTTAACTGGTTTCCTCATAATTTATATGAATAATTTGTTTTATTTAGCAACTAAAATTTCATGCTCAAAATTTGAACAGCAGCAAGCTTCAAGTGCTGAAAAACAAACAGAACAGAAGAGGGAAATCCTGTAGAAAACCCACTGGGGTGGCAATTTTCACAAGCCCAGGGCTGACAGGGCTGCCTACACTTCTAACTGAAGACTAAGACACTGGTGTTCAACATCCAGAAATGCACTTCCATTCACCAAGGGGAGGCAAACCCAGCTTTAACTGAGGCTAGGCACGAGGAAAGCATAAGCAGCGACATGCTTTCCAGCGGTAGCATTGGGAGAAAACATACATCACTGCATTAGGTCACCAAGACACCCTCAGCAACCAGGAGACAGTCAGGTATTTCCTCACAGTTAGTCAGATGCGGCAACAGGACGAATGACTATGTCCATCAGCAGCTGAAATTAAACTACTGCTTGAGTTTTGGCATAAAAATGTTTCAGGTTCCTTAACTTCACTGCACCCGTATTTTTAACTAGACAGGTACTTGTTTTTTCTCATTCCAACTCCCTTAGGCATTCTCTGTTGGCCAAGATGATTTACATACTGTATATGGTCTTGAATAGCATAGTTTGAACCTTTTCCTTTTAAATATAGTGAGTGTATCATCATGAGTGCAAAAGAAGTGCATCAAACCTATTTTGAAAGAACAGAGAGACCCGTAATGAAGAAATCAAACACGGGTTTCTATATGTGATTTCTGTTTGCCACAGGAAACGTTTTGCTGTGTAGAGCACAGGCAGCTAGACCTACACTTCTGGTAAACTGTAGGTAGACAAACCTACCCACCTGAAAGTGAAGATGGGTGAGGAGGCAGGCTTTCCACTAGAGGACTTCAAAGTACTCCCCAACTCAGACAAAAATGTCTCAGTGATTCCAACAGCAGTGAGCCACCACCTCCAAGCTATATCCCTGGCCTCATGTCTTCATCTCTCCCATCCCTGTCCCTCCACGAGGGCTCTGCCCTCCACTGCATGGCCACTACGACACAAACAGACACAATGCCATGAGGGACAGGAGCTCTTTCTTACGGGGTTTGGTTGCTTAATAAGTCTGGCCCATTGAGCTTAAAAGGATAAGAAACCCCAACAACATGAGGCAGAACTCCTATGTTGTTGTGTCAGCATAAAGCAAATGATGCTTTCACTGCAGTTTGCACCACTGAAATGGTTACATCCTATGCACAGGGCAAAAAGAATAGCTTGCTCTTATCTTCAAATTTTATTAAGAAATAAATAAACCAACTTCTTATTCACCTAACAGCTTTTAAAAATGAAGTAACAAAAAAACAATCCTAAAGAAAAGTTTATATAAGCTACCTAAGTTTACGCCGCAATATGTGATTGTTATACAAATACAGAGTAATTACATCTTAAACCCCTACTTTCAGAGACAGATCTTGTTTATCTGAAGTAGTATGCAAACTCAGTTTGTTATGCTGCAAAACCTCTCCAGATTATTAAATTAGATCAGGTACCATATGACCTAGCTCAAACACACCAATGCCTGCTACACTGCTGGATGTCTCATCTGCTAGTAACCACAAGATGAGTAACTCAGCACAGGACAATCAAATCTCACTGCACCCTCGTGACTGCATCAACTCGGTTTTACCACATTTTACCACACTTGTCAATTGCTACATCCCAACCAAATCCCTTCCTCCTCCCCCTTCCAAAGTTTGATAGGACATCTAGCATGTTAATGATGTCTCTCAGATGACCTGGTTTTTACATTGATCAGGGTCACAACCACAAAAAAACCTCTAAACAATGCACATGGATTAAAGCCAAACAAAACCAAAAAACCACGTCTAAATATTGACTCAGCGATTCCATATTAAACCTTTCCTGAAAGGAGGGGTACAGTAGGCTGAGGAACCCACCTGGCTCTGTACTTCCCCAACAATCATGATGAAGGGCCATCTCCATGCTCAAGACTGTTGTGCTTAAAAAAAAAAGGATAAAGAAATCCCCTAATGATGACCTTGGATTCTGAGCTTTGCTTTCAAAGTCTTTCAAAGTTTTTCTCCTTTCACACAGTGGGGAAGATTCCACATGCATATGTGTCTCCAGATCCTGGTAACAGGATCCAGTGAATACATCAGTCTTGCTTACAAGATTAATATTGGCACATTCCTAATGAGATCATGCAACTAAGTGAAGCTGCTCAAACTGGAAAGTTTCTGATAAAATGGGTGTACCTGACACTGCAGTGAGTACTTCCTTGAAAATGTTAAAATACAATTTTGGTTTACCCTAAACATTCTAAACTTGCAATATGATTTCCTTGACCTGGAACATTCTAAACCAAATGTTTCCTATTAAATCTAATCATCTACCCCCAGATAAATCTAGTGCTGATACACATTTTTGTAAAATTTATGCAGTTTTAATGAGGAAGAGTTAGTTTTTGTGGGTTTTTTTAAGAAGAGTAAGTAATTCTCACTTACTTCCTTGCCTTGGAACCTTACAACCACACACCAGAAAAGAGTCATCTTTGCAGTGACACCTGCAGTGACTCCCTCTAAGTACATATGCAAGCAGGCAGTGTCAAAACATGCTTCCTGAAGTGATACCTGAGAGAAGTTTTTGGCCAGAAGACAACCGTATAGGAGTTGCAACATGAAAACTTGTGGAGGGGAGTGGCAATGTGCTACCCTGCTCAACCGCTCCAGCTGTCACAACGGGGCATGTGGAGCAACCGGGCAAGATCTCACCTATGCTATGTCAGCACCGCATTTATTAAGTTGTTTTTCATTTATGCAAGTCAGTATTTTAGCTTTCCTAAACCTTCTTTCACGTTCTCTTCATTGATTTGAGAAAAATTCACAGGAACAAACATTCTCGCCTGTTCCTTCAGTTCCTAACTTTGCACCTGCAGCTCTGCCATCCTTCAGGTACCTGGGCAGAAGCATCAGCTGGGGCCTGAGACCCCAGCCGGCCACAGCTTGCAGCAGGGCTGTCCTGCACACTGGTACTGTGTTGCACACCCAACAGGGCTTTTAAATCATCCTGATGGTGACAGCTTCCCTTAGGATAACTTCAATGCTATCATCTAGGCTGCTTCAGATGTCTCTGAGTGAGTATAAATCACAACTGACTTGGGAAGAGTACCAAGCGCCTCAAGGTCTTGAAAAATACAGCCAGTGGGGAGCTCTAAGGATCCCAACACTTTATAGATATGAAAACTACAGCTGAGCATCAAGTGCTAAATCTAGTGCTCAGGGGCACTGCGGACCTGTGACACTTCCAGGAGGACTCTGAAACCATAAACCTATGGATGGATTACATTTATTATGCCAATACATAAATACAGCAGTTTCATGCAGTAGACAAACTGCTTCTTCTACCATTTACCATAAACCACCTCTTTTAACACACTAGTTAGGAACACCTCAAACAGAAGTATTGACTGCAAAGCAATTTTTTGAGCTCCAAAATTAGGCAATAGTGAGTTGTTAATTGCCTCTGAAAATAAAGCCCCAGTTGTACAGACTGATCCACAAGAGCGAATCTTTGCAGTCAGTTCAATGGACTTCCAAGTGGACACTAGCATCTGTCTATAGGTATCAGCTTGCCAGACCAAGAATGAGTTTAAATTACAAGCTTTGTACTCATGGCACATATGTTGATTAAATAAACAAATAAATATAGATACATTTTGTTATTGACAGCACGGCAACTCCATGCAAAAACTTCAAAACCTGTTTTCATTTTGAGCTCTCTCAAATACTAGTTAAAAATATAAAATCAATAGCATCCTTTAATGTTTAACCAAACCACCACATTTGTCCCTGGTTAAACTCTGCCAACACTGGAAAAGAACCAGAGATTAATTTGGTTGAAGGAATTTGGCTTTTAACCTAGACAATAAAATGTACTGGTATAAGAGCTTAAGTCTCAACTGGCAATGTAAGGACGCCTTAGGGTACACTCTGGCTCTTGCCAACACCACGTATCCACCTTTATAGATTTAAAATAAATCTCTGACTTTTTTTTCCACATGTATAGGCATATACTATATTACCAAAAAAAATCAACACTGACTTGCAAGGGTTAACAATATGATGCTTGCTAATGTATAACCCCAAAACTATAGAGGACTACAAATAATCTAATTCTGCAAAACTGGAAGTAGAAGGAAAAAAAAAAAAAAGGAAAAGAAAGATAACCGAAATCTGCTCTTTACTAAGATAAAAGAAGCAGAAATAATGAACAACTACAGGACTCTTAAGTCAATCTATTAAACTGCATTCTTATCTTCGGCATTAAGTTCATCATACATTTACTGTTATTCCAGCAAGCAAGTACCTTTTTTAACAATACTTAGCTAGGTGTCTTCTGTCATATTTGAGGAACTACAGAAAATAATCTGTTTCTAAAGCCATCATCATGACAATATTGCCTTCATTTTTCCACTATGTAAAAAGGCATGCACCATTTTCTACTAACAACTGACCTGTTGTTTAAACAAATATATTCAGAGTGTGCAGGTCTATATCCTGTATGCACAGAGGATCAAATTGACCTGACCTACACTCCTGAACTCTCCACATTAGTGGGTAGAGACGGCAAAGAGTTGAGAAGAATCCAGCCCACAATGTCATGAAGGAGACAAGGGTACAGAAGCACATCATGTTGAACGGTCATAAACACAAAGTGTTCTACGTAATTATGTGTGGCCAAAGATGCACTTGCACCTACAAGGCTGCAGGTAATCTGTTCGCACGATTTTAAACAGATAGCCAGCATCAATAACAGATACGAAACCAACAATTTCATATTTTTCAAGTCCTGGCCTGATAAACAAAAAAAAACAAAAAAAACCCCCAAACAACAAAAAAACCTCCACGCTTTTTACCACTTANAAAAAAAAAAAAAAAAGAGGGTTTTTTTTGTGTGTGTGCGCATGTGTATGTGTACACCCAGACAATGCCAAGCTTAGGATGACTGAGTCATAATAACACCCTATGGGGCCAGGTTGGGTAACCATTGCTAACACTGGCAAACTCCTACTCACAAGAAAGTGCCTCTCAAGTCAGTGAGACTCCTCGGATGAGTAAGAAGTGCTCACTGATGTCAGTAAAGATTATCCAGTGAGGGCTTTGAAGATGCGTGTGCGTGTGTGTGCATACACACAGGAGCAGACATGACTCCCTAAAAGCCACAAATTCATCATCAACCTACAAGGCAGTATGGATTACAGAAAAACTTGTTAGAAAGTGAGACAAATGATCCTATGCCATGACCTCAAGGTAGAAATAACCTCAGTGTAGGCCATACCTACTGATACCACGATTAACATGACACAGTGAGTACAGGGCTGAAGTTAAGTACACAGAGGCACAAGACAAATGCCAGCATATACCCTTCTGCTAGACCAGTTCCCTGCCATCCTGCTACATTTTCTATGCCACAGTGCATATTCAGCACACCTAAGGCCAAGCTCTAGTCTCATGTATGCTGTTGTAAATTTAAATTAACATGACTGAAGTCACTGGAGAAACACCACCAAAATGCACAGCAACTGAGCAAGGCTTAGTCTCTGGGGTCAAGCTGATGCAACGTCCTAAAGTGATGGAATTTGTAACATTTTCTGCCTCCTGCCTAGAAGAAATTACAATGCCATTTACAGGTCCACAAGTTGTGGCACCACGTCACTCCCAGCTGCACTGGTCAGAAAGTACGTAAAAGTAAGCTTTGTATCTGTGCATATTTACTACGCCAGCAGCTCTCAATAACAGGCTGAATTACCAAACCCAAAAAGTTAATGTGCTGTTTGCAAAGGCAGAGTATCTTTGCAGTGAAAGTAAATTTCATAAACAATACTTTACTCCAAGGGCCAGAGCTGTACTCACATGGGTATACCCATACTACATGGCATGCCACACTTTTTCCACCTTGGTCACTCCTATCTCCTGTGTGACTTTTCGCTGTCATCTTTTCACTGCTACCTCTCTATAAAAGACACAAAGAGGGAGAGCTAATGAACCACTCATTTTTTCCAGGTAGCTGGCAGGTTAATGTCTGGGATGACCCAGGGACATTGGCATTGACCACATTTCTAGGCACCCAGAAAGTGATGTAGAACCAGAGCCCCATGGTGCTGTTTTCCTGCAAGCCTGGGGCAGGACCAGTTCCTGCACAGAAACCAGCTAAGTTTGAAGGAGAGCAGAAAACATTTCCATAGCATCACCACACAGGCAGCCAACAGTACCAGGAAGGCTGTGGCCAAATTTTTGCCTAGTATTGTGTATACACATTCAAACACCAGACGAGGATCAAATGCTGAAGTTGGCTTCCTCCCACGCTAGTAAAATGCACAGTAAATTCAATTCTAATAGCTTATTATTGTGAAGAGGGCTGTGATAATTAACAGACATTTATTAACATTTAATTTGACAGCAGATATGTTTTGGAGAACTTTAATGATCCATTAATGGATCCATACAACCACATGTACACAGAGAAGATAACACTCAAGTCTGGGGACTTATTCTTACAATGTGTTTGTACACATCCCAGAACAGCAGCAACAGATCATCATTGCTACTGGGTGCCATCATATGACAACAGTTTATAATTATACTCTCTTGATAAATCGTAATCTTCTGTAAGCCTAAACCGCTGACGTTGTATCAGATAAAAACAGATGCCTGCTGCGTTCCCACACACCTTTACCTGACCATCATGTTGTGGTTTGATTTAGAGGATGACTATTAGCAAAAGGAAGTGATCAAAACTAAAGAACTCTGGAAAAAGGAACTGCTACAAGTCCTCATTTTTATCTCCTTTATAACGCTAAGAGCAAAATTACTACTTTTTTTTTAAGAGACAAGAAACATTATATCCAGTATGTTCTTTGTAGAAGTAATCAGAATTAAGGCTGTAGCACTAAAAGGCATATCTAGAAAATGCACTTTCAGGACAGATTCATCACAGTATCCAAGGAAAAGACAGGGGATGAATAACAGACTTCCCAAGTACTTTTTTTTTTTAACAGCTGGTTTTGCTGACACACATCTTTCACAAACCTAGCTAGTCCTAACAAATTCTACTAATTCACAGCAATTTCTTTGTTTCCTTCTCAAGGCAGTTTGCTACAAGTGCTAAAAATTAATCAGCCTTAGGTGCCTGCTAGCATCCCACTTGATATCCTCCCAGCCCCTCTGTGCTAACAGCCTGGTTTCTCAGCATAGCTTTGTCCTTCTCACGGGCCCCTTGCAACACTCAGACTGCCCCCATTTTCATCCTGAACACAAACCTGCTCCACCTCATATTTCTCCTCCAAAAACTCTCATGCTCAGCGTGCCATATCTACACACTCATCCCAAGTCCCTGCCACCTTCAGGTTTTGAATGTTGACACCAGCTTCAGTGCGCAGAAGCTGGCAGAAGGGGACTGCAGAGCAATGTACATCAGGGGGACAAGAGACAGGAAAAGTGTTTACAATAAATGGCAATCTGTGCAGTAGAAACCAAGTCTTAACTCCATTAAAGTAACTATACAGAAGAAAAATTCATTTACTTCATGTACATGCAAACACACATGCTCAGCCATTCTTCTCTTCTCTGCTTAAAATCTCCTCTCCATAACCCCCACTACCACTCTAATTTTTACCAGCACCTCTGGTGATGAAGGAGAATCACACATGCTGGAACCAGACAAAACACCAGATATCTCCCATATCCTGCTCCTACACTGCTCTGCACACTCCCATTCTCATGCTCTGTGAGACAGCAGAAAACACCCAGCATACCAATGCCATGGGAAATAAAACAAGATCTCAGACCACATTAAGCCATTCCAGACATCCAGCAGTGCTGTACAGGAACACATTGACTGGGGGAGCTCCAGCCACCACCTCAGTCTCACCACTCATGAAGAAAAGCATCACCGAGGAGCAATGATTCTTTCAATACCTTAACACAGGTAAGTACAGATTCCTGCCATAATAATTTCTGATGAAAGAAAGTAGAGACACCCATCTGCAGAAGCTCAGTGTCCCCAGGTATAGGGGAAAGTGGTTCTCCACCTTCAATGGTCTTCCTGGACATTCACAGCTTCTCCAAACACCCATTTCCTCCCCTCTATTTCTGTATGATCTTGTTACACTCTCCTTTCCTTCAAGGCTGTGTTCAGCTCCTCATTCCATTTTCCTCTTCTCCAGCTTTTGATGCAGCTTCTGCCTACATCAACTCTTCACTGCCTCTAAGCAAGGAAACTGATGGTGATGCCAGCTGTGAAACAGCTGACCGATTTTTACAAGTGAACCACCTCACACTCGCATAGGTCTGCTACCCCAGACACAAGGTGTAATTACCTTACTTGTGGGTGGAATCACACAAGGAGTAACTCTGATTATCTGGTCTTCAATAAACTTCACAGAGCTGCTGTAAGACTCCACAAGAAAATCTGAGTCATTCTAGACAAAATCCATTAGACCCTAACAACATGGAAGGAAAGTAAGGATGACTCTGGGAAGAGGATCTTTATTTTTCCACATATGCGATACTTACATAGATATTTTCTTTTTAAAAGACTGCTGAGAACATTCAAACTGAAAACTTCATTTTGCACATTAGAATGAGGAACTGAGATTTTTAGCCCTTTAAATACTGTTCTCTTCTTCAAAGTGTGAAGTACACCGAATAAAGAACAAACCGGGTCTGTAAAAACAACAAAAATCTGCCTCATGTCTATCATCTTCTTAGCTGTCAGACTCGCAACTCTGATCATCTTGTCCTTTTTCTTGAATGTTGAAGACAGTTTAGTTTAAGAGAGAGTGCTCCTCTTCCACGGGGATCACAGAGGACAGAAACACTCCTGAGCAATGAGGTTTTTTTTCTGTGCCGAGGACGTACCAACTCAGAGGACAGTGTTCCTAACCCTATGGAGCCAGCAGGCCTGCTTACGGCTACTCACACACTGCAGAGTAACCGGCGCTGGGTCTGTACAATGAACTGCCAGAGAGAGGACTCCAACTTCGGACAAACTTCTTGACCTTGCCATTGCCCTTGGCTGCTCATCCTTCACCAAGTCCATTAAGCTCTCTCTCCCATCCTCCTGGAACACAAAACTCACAGAAGAGCCATGCAAAACAGGTAACCATCTGTCTTTATCTCCAGCCTGGTGATACGAGCCTTGACCCTTGGACACCAGTCCCAGAGTCTGCAGGAGACTTGGAGAAGATTTTTGCAAAGCCAGAAGAGGACCTAGTCTTTAGAAAGGTAAGGAATTAGCCTGATCTCATATCTCAAGGACCCCATTTCCTTCCTTTTCACCAGCCTGCCAAACTGGTCAGTCCCTAGTGGATTTCTCTATAGCTATTATCTTCCACTCCTCTATCAAACCAGGTCAGCATTTCTCTTCTTAAACTTCCTGTTCTCCACCTAATTTTCTGTCAGAGCCAAGGACACAAAAACAGTTGTAAGTCTCTCCACCAATCTTGTGTAGTGCTCCAAATTTAGCTAAAAAGTTGCAGAAATCCTCACCTACCGTTTCACTGGGCAAGTGCTGAAGAGCCAAATAAATGTCATTAGGTTATCTCAAGTTGTACACCAGGTCAAGGCAGGAAATGAGTGTGAAAGTCACAGCATCTCCTGAGCCAGACAGCAGAAAATTAGAGTAATATCTAAAGGACGACATCACAGCTCTCATTTTTTATGAGGACTCAGAGGGGATTCCCTGGTTTGCAAGTCTATTCCTACCTGAGAGATGAACGCGTGACCTGCAAAATATAGGTAGCAGCTAAAAGACTCTGTTATGTAGGGGTACATACAGTTTGTTTGCAAGTTAGAACGGGACACACAGAAGCCACCAGTCTGTTGTACAGACTGAACATAATATACTTTGTCATGACTAAAAAATGCCCTAGGTTCTGCACTGAAACAGGAGACACAACAGCAGACAACTCAGCAATAGGCATTTCAAATTCTGTGCCTAATGGCCCGTACAAATTTCACAGATTACTGCTTTCACTCTGTTTTTCAGACTTTTAGCAAGCTAACTCACCCTTTTACAATATTGGGACTACTAAGACATCTACTCCAGAGTACAAAAATTTGGGGAGGAAAGGCTGCCCACAGTCTAAAGGCCACTTCTGAGCTCCAGATACCCTCCTTTTAAGTGCATGAAACTTTGACGTGAAATATTAACAATCCTCGCCTTTTGCACTGCTTACTTTTGTGATGGCAACCTATAATCCCTAATCAACCTAGAAAATAAATGACCGATAAACCAATCTGCTTGTAACCCCATTAACAGATTCTGGCTTCAGTATCAACAGGGTAATTTGCTGAGACTATTTTTAATCCTGACTGCTAAACCATTAATCCCACAATTTCCACATAGTATTTCCTCCACTCCCCCCAAATTCACCAACAACTTTACAACTCAGTATAAAGCAGATAAATAAATAACATTTGAAAATATATACCTTCTGGCACTGGAGAACCAAAAGACTCCGATTACTAGGTTGATCCCACTAAAGCCATTACTTTCTAATTGGAAGGAGTCATTCAGAAGCAAAGCTGTGTGTCTGGCATGTCACTTGACACCTGGTACATACTGCTCATGATAAGATGAACTCTCCAATATGCTTGGCACAATAAGAAGAAGTGAGTTATTTCATCATACCACCAACAGTCACAGCTCTCTACTAAAATCTGTTCCAATTTAATGGGACCAAGGTTATCAACATAAATTGCCATGTTTTCTCAAAATGGCATTAAAACATTCTCCAACTATCATTATTAATGTCAATATAAATTATGCATTGAAGATCATAGCATTCATTACAGAGGTAAAATTTATCTGGAGGGAAAGGAAAAAAAAAAAGGCAAACAGAGCAAATCTAATTAAAGTAAGTATTTATAGATTTTGTACAGCTTTTCTCTGTAGTGATGAAAACACTTCTCTAAAAATGGTCTTAAAATAAGCATTCACAGAGCCCTCAAAAACAGTACCAAGAAAGCATTGTGTTAATCAGCCAAAGGTACAGTTACACATGGGATGTTGCAAAGGGACTGACGTGATAATACACGAGATTGGTAGTTTATCCAAGGATGCATCAATGTGCTAGCACAACAATCTGGAAGACAGACCTTTGGTTTCTCATAAGCAGCTACACATACGAGGAAAGGCTGTATTTAGTGCTGGATGGGTGGTGTTTAATGCTCCTTTCAACTTCTATAAATTACAACGTCAGCCATTCCTAATTGGTATACATTAGCATTCAAACACCACATTGAAATTAGAAGCTTAGCAGTTTTTCAGTACACTTACAGACACTTCACACAAACACATGAATAACCTTGTTGAAATATTTTAGAATTTCAAGGTTAAAAGAAACGACTTTAAGAGACAGATGGTGAGCAACTGGTACCTCACTGAGTAGTGCCACCGACTTCTGAAAGTTCTCACGCAACATGCCGTACGGGGCTAACTCCTATTTACTGTGCACCTTGGGACCTCAGAGTAGATCCTCATCTCCTAAAACCCTGAAGATATGCATAGATAAGATGGTACAGGGGAAAAAACCCTAAAAATACAACTCTTAGGGGCTTCAAATCCAAAGGGAAAATAAGATATCTTATTTCCCTAATAGCATAGTTTAAGTCAATCCTTAAGCCGCCTGATTCATGGTTTTATCATACTTGTGGCTGCCAATAATGGTACCAGCTCACCAATACAGGTGCCTCCCAGTCTACAGCGAAGGAAGCCAGAATGCATCCATTAAAGCAGACAACTAAGCAACCTCTGTGTAAAGACTGGAGCAGGAGGCGGGGGGGGGGGAAGAGAAAGTCTTTGCAAGCACATAGTCAACCATCAAAGGAGCAGCTCTAGTTTCAGCCAGCAGAGACTGTAACACCTCGCCCCGCAATCCTTTACAACACACCGTGTCACTGGCTATTGTTCATAACTCTTCCAGCAAAACATTTCAACATTCAGAGACTGACTGTTTCTTAAGAAAATTATTTCAGAAGGGAAAAATATTGCTTACTCATGAACCTGGTATCATTGTAACAATGAGGAAAAACAGCTAAAGACAATTACATTGCACAATCCTAAGTGCATCATTTATTGTACTAGATTTCAGAAAAAGAACATTCTGAAACACTGAAATAAATCAGAGCATAAATGTGACTTGTCAGCTCATACAATATGGGTTAAATGCTACCATATGGTGAGTGCACACACGTTACTCTCTTAAAAAACAAAGAACATGGCTAATTTCATTCCCAAATCTATTTTTAAATAAACATGATTATTTTAAAATTAGGCTGTAATTGTGGCTAAAATACCTAATTTTCACCAGCCTCTCCCTCTTTCTACTACTTCATTGCTCACCATCTTTTTTAAAAAGACAAGGAAAAATTACTATTCAGTCAGCTTTATCCCCGTAATAAACCAACACAAGCATTTCTATGCAGTGTAAAAATAGTGACAAGCCAACTCACCATTCTTCCTTTATTATACCTGTCGGAAAGCAAAGCATGCGTGCATGTGAGTGAGTGAGTGTGTGTGTGTGTGTGATACGTTAAAACTCACTAACATACGATCCGGTTTTCAGCAAACACTCCCAACAGGACCTGCCCGATAGACAGAGCTCTCATTTTCTGTGCACCCCCCAGCATGTACTGACATACAGTTTCGGTATACTCCCAGCCAAAAAAAGAACAAGAAAAAAAGGACCTAAGGAAACATGTATGAAATGCACACAGGGTAGCTGGTGTAGATTGCTGTTGGTTTGAAAATTGTCAGTCTAGCCTCTGTGCTGAGTACTTGTTTTTATCATTATACTATAAATGAAACGTCAGGAGTCTAAAAATAGCTACAAATTGTAATTATATATGCTTTGTAGTTTCTATTTTACTTTGAAAAGAAGATTAAAAGCTAGATGATTTTAGAAACCAGCCTTAAAGATTTGGGGAGCCACAAGATTCTTCTACTTTGCAATTTGGAGTACACTGATAGAAAACATTTCCTTTTGGACATAAATATGACAGCCCCAACACAGAGAAGGAAGCTCTGAACACCATACAGTGAGATGGTAAGAAAGAAAAGGAAGAAGAGTAGACAAAGAAAAAAGTAATTTCTTAGAGATCCTAAGAGTGCCCTGATTACGGATGTAATACTATAAGCTTTAATTAGGAGCTAAGTGCTGTGTGCTGAATTCATCCTCACACACAATATTGTAAATTCAGAGTCACCCTACTAAAGTCATCTTGGGTTTACAACAACTGTACAACAGCAATGCCGGGCCTATAGCTTCTGCATCAGCCCTTTATGAAACATGGATTTTGTTGAGCAAGAGTTAAGCTACGCAACATTTTGCTGATACAAATTAAGTTCTTTTCCACAAGCAAGCACTTAAATGAAAGGTTAGCAAAAATTAAGTACTCATCAGAAGGTAAGCAGTCTTGAATCTACAGAAAAGAACCACTGTTCCTCCATGACGTAAGACTTAAAACAGTTTAGACCAGAGTCTTCAGCAGCCCCTGTCCCATCGTCCCTGTAATGGGCACTATGCGCAATGCTAACTAACAACTCGAGAGCGGTAATCAAACAACTGATCTTACAGCAGCTGTGTCCTACTCCTATTATACCTACTAGAATTTATTAGGCAATAAATAGTTTGGGAGCAACTTAAGAGATGCAAGTATTGTCCATCCACATGCTAATTTAATCTCAGAACACATGCTTAATGCCCTGAGTCCGTTCGCATAAGGGCTGTTGCCTTAATACAATTTCAGGAACACAAGGTGAAATTGCTAACATGAAGTGTGTAACAACACTGATGGGCCACTACAGATAATCAAGATGTAAACAACATCAAAAAATGAACAACCAGCCTTGAGTAATCATGGCATCAAAAAAAAACCAGAGCTCACTGGCTTCAAATGGCAAAGCAGGTTCAGCAGACCAAGAGACCGAGCATTTGCTGACTAATAGTTAGGTAATGAAAGTCAACATTTGCAATGAAGTCATCATCCTAATGAAAGCCATAGCAGTGTTAACTACCTGGACCATAATCCACTAGCAGGTTTTAATGAAGGCTCACTAGCATAATATTTACTAGAATCACTCCAGCTGGAAAAGGAAAGGAAGTTTCATTTACTTTTAACGTAGAAGTGACAATCAAGAAATACTGCTGTTAAGTTGTTCTAATTCCCAAGTACAGCACTGATGACACCCAGAGAGTTTCTGTGAAGTTACTGTAGGTAACTGAAAAACAGAATTTTGCCTTCAGTGTCTGAGTCAGAATAGCTTTATCCTAGCACTGAAGTGTATAAATATTTGCAATATGCAAGATGTCTGATTTGAAAAAGCAATGTTGCTCCAAGTTTCAAATATTTGTATTGCAAATATCTAAGCAAATGAATGTGACTTTTTTCCCTAGGTTTTCGTTTGGTTTTTTTTCACCACCCCGTGATTAGGTATCTGGATTAAGTTTATGGCTACAGAAAAAAACAAATTTCCGTAAGTTTTTAGCTGATTAACTGCTGATACAATTAAGGATTTCAGATTCACACACAGAAAGTGTAATTGCATCCAGAATCACCCTCATGTAACTCCCGGTAGTCAACAGGAGTGACAATTGCGCTTATTAAGGGGCAGCACTGGGTTTACAAGCAACACGACAATTTACAGGATGGTTGTACACTCTTACCCAACTGAGGAACATCACACTTCTGTGAGAAACAGTAGCAAGACCATTTCCCTTTTCTGTGAAGAAACTGAATGCCCATTCAGGTTTAAAAGGTATGTACCTACAAATTTGCACTTGTGTCTCAAAAACTTAAACAGGCACATTTTGTTGTAAAATTTGCAAGCTTCGACAAGTTGCTTCCTGAAAAATGCAATCACTTTGCATTTCAGCTTTCTATTTTGATGACTTTAAGAAACAGTATAGTCAAACCCAGATTTCCATTTTAAGTACACACATAGAGACTTCATCACTAGTCGCACAAAACCTTAGGCATTGGTTCATTTTGCATACTGCATGGAATTCCAGAGAAGTCCTGGAAGTTCTGAGCACAAATTTAAGTCTTGATAGAAGTGACAGGTTTTGGATTCTACTAAATACAGATGCCCTTCCTTAGATGGGACCTCAGCATAAAACTCACCAGTTAGGATCACAGATGATTACACATAACTGTTGAAATCACCTGCACACAAGACCTCAACTAAAAAATCCACATAAACAAGCTGCCCAAAGTTTGTAGGAGTTGGTGACCGCCATTTCTTATGAGGATATTCTTCCAGGTCACCTCTAACACAAACACCCACAGCAAGGTGCATTTTAAAGGTTACTCATGTTTCAGACAACTGAAGCCGAGAGCCCAACTTCTTAAAGTGATCTGTAAAGTGTGAAGAACATAAACACCCACCATTGGTAACATGAGGGATCAATTCAACAGGCAGAGATTCAGAATGGTGGCACAATCATTTTCAACCCCTTCAATAAGTACTTTTGTACCAATAATTGCTATTGTTAAACCCTAGTGACAGCACAATACTACGACCAATGATAAAATCATAGGATTAACCCAGTTTCTAAAGCAAATACATTAGTCACTGTCACAGGAAAACTTTAATCTACAAAAGTTGAATGTCACTCCTCTTGCTCCATTCCAGGCAGACACAGTTACTGAGGTCACTTTCAACTAACAGTAGGTGGATTTCACCACAGTGATGTAAACTGTTTCCTATGATGCATAGGGAAGTAGTAGTTCACATTCATGAAGGGACTGTATGCAGCTCTTGACACACGCTGTCTCATACAGCAATTTAGAAGCTTGTGCTGAGCTTAGACATGGGCCGTGCTAACAAAGACCACTCCTCTCTTTAAACATGTTTTAGATAATTCCTTAGGACAATTGTTATATTCTCATTGATGCTTTATTTTTTTCTTTTTTTTTCTTACCTTCTGCAAGCATTATCTTTGCATATTAAACTAAACAGTTTAGAGGGGGGTTATAATGCCCTGTTGTTCACACAGACCACATAGCCCGTATCACTAACTAGGTGTCACTTCAATACCACACCGTTTTATAGGAACTAAACACTTGAAAACAAACCTCAGGCAAGAATTTTTAGAGATACCTCAAAACCAGTTTACACCAGGA
Source organism: Grallaria varia (assembly GCA_013396735.1). Taxonomy (NCBI): domain Eukaryota; kingdom Metazoa; phylum Chordata; class Aves; order Passeriformes; family Formicariidae; genus Grallaria; species Grallaria varia. The sequence continues at coordinate 108,740 of VWZG01009802.1, read as the reverse complement.
GCTACTAAAGGTGTGCCTGCACCAGTAACACAGAGACCCACAAAAATGACTTTGTTGTACAGAGCTCAACCCAGATGGCTATGGCAGCTACTCATCTAAAACTAAAGCTGCCTCCTGCAATATCCACACCGTGATACTAATCATGCCACAAGTCCTCCTACACAACTTCAGCTTCCAGTTTCACCAGGGAGGAAGCTCCAAAAACCACTGCAGCCTACCAAGTGGGACAAGTTGGGGTGTGCAGAGCAGCGCACAACCAGGCCAACTGTGGGTTTGCATGACTGAGGTGAAGGACATGCTGGCGGGAAACAAAGCAGCAGCGTCCATTGAGACAACTCATCCTGGCCAGCTGCCACAGACAAAACTACAGGAGCAAAACTACCAAAATGCTCCCCATCTCGATGAAACTCAATAAAAAACCCAATAAAATACCTCAAAATAACTCACAATACAGTTATTTTTAGCGCACTAGCAGCAGCCTTCTTGGGGGGTGAGCACCCAAGGCGCTCTACCATGTACACCCACCTGTGGAACACAGCACCTGCACCACAAACACGGGGGCATGTGCACACACATGCACCTGCTTTGGTGAAGCATACTCATACCCCTGCACACAGATATCCAGCAGGACCTACAGGCACACATCTGGCTCACGTGCAGTGATGCTATATACCCCATCCCTGCCCTGTTTGTGGGCTCACATACCCCTATCCTGCTTGCCACAACACCCTTTCCTGCCCTGCGTGCAACAGTGTGCTCTCCAGCACGAACATACATACTGCCCACAGCCCCAGCCACACAGCCCTGACAGGGGGCAGCTGCAGGTCACTGCCCTCCCTCAGGGTTAAGCATCCTCCTGCTTGGTCCAGGACACACAGGGCCTTAACACACCGCAGGAAAGCAATGATCAAAAATCAGGACATGCACATCCTCCAAAATAAAACTCTCAGCTACCAACCTACCCACATATCATGCACTGGGGATGAGAGCACAAGGGAAATCTGACAGATCTTAAGAAAGACTCCCCCTCTCCAATCAACCCATGTTGTGTCATTCAGCTTTTGCTTAAAATTACAGGTTTCTCTTCTTTTTAATTTTTTTTTTCTTTTTGGGGAGGGTAGTGAGGGGAGAAGCGAATGAAACACACGGTTGCCAAGTCGAGTTAATGAAAAACCCTCTGGCTGTTAACTCATTTAGTGCAGCAACCATGAAATAAAGTCAGTGGCACGGGGCCAAAGCACAGCGGCCCTTTGCGGGGCGGGCTGCCGGGACCTCTCCCCGGCCGCCGAGGAGCCAGCCCCGAGCACGGCGCATGGCCCGGGCTGGAGGAGGAAAGCCCTAGAAATCCGGGAATTCGCCTCAGAAAAATCAGACATTAAAAAAAAAAAACAAAAAAAAACAAAAAAAACCCACCACCAAAAACAAAACACAAAAAAAAAAAAAAAAAAAAAACAACCCACCAAACAATCACACAAAAAAATCAAAATATCGATGGTTCCGCCAGGCCCGAGGAGAGGTTGCATCGAGGCACTTCTGGGCTCCCTTCCCAAAAAGGCCCGACCCCACCGCCGAGGGGGGCGCGGCGACGGGACGCCACTCCCGATGCCGGGCGGGGGAAGGCGGCGGGCACGGTAGCGCCCCGTCCCGCCTCGCCGCGCCCCCGCGTCCCTCCCCGCCGAGGAAACTTCTCCGCTGGCAGGGAGGGTTCGGCCCCCCAGCCGCGGGGATGGGCAGAGCGCCCGGCCGGCGGTGGGCAGCGAGCGCAGGAGGAAGGGGCGGCCGGAGAGTTGCGCCTCTCCCCAAAAAGAGACTTTGACCCCGCATCGCTCTCCGGCGGACCTCGAATCACATATTTTTGTCACAGGTCGGATCCTAACGCACGTCGACACAGCGTCTAATTTATGAACTCATCAGCCTAATTTCATTATTTAATCATGCGCCCAGCAATCGTGTTTCCTTAAGAAAGGACTGACCTATTTTTGGCTGGAGATAAACGATCATGTTAACAGATGTTAATCTTGTAATCTGTTTTTCCTGTAAGCACTTCGCATACCCATGTTTCAGACATTACCAAAAAAAAAAAAAAAATCTTGCCCAAACGACTTGACGTCACGATTCAGTTCTTATTAAAGAAAAAAATCTCGCAGTGGTTTCAAAGACATTAAATCTTTTTCACTTTATAAATGCTGATTTGTTCTGCCTCAACTCCCACAGGCTTTTATTTGCATTTCAAATTCCACAGGTTACACCAGTCGCCTTTTCAGAAAATGTAAACCAAGAATAAGGCAGCAAATGGGGGGGGGGGGGGAGAACCCTGCATCTGGATTAAATAAAGAACAGAATTAATGTTTCAAAAATAGTCCGAACAAAATGGTATTTGCACGTCCAGCGCCGAGCGCCTCCGTATCTATAGGGGTAGTGTAAAGGATAAGCTGTAGGCACACACAATGCGCGTTCCCCGGAAGATCCCTGTCTGCTGCTGCGAGTTTATTAACGCTCCTAATAAATGGTGCTGACTCCAAACCGACACCTTTCGGCTTAAAACACAGGGTTTGTCTCCAGCAGTTAATTGCAGAGGTTAGCTGGTTTGAGGGGAAAAACAACGGCCGGCTGTCATGCTCCACACGCCTCCCCACACGTACTGCCAGTTTTAGCACCCCACCTTCTTCCCTCATAGCAAAGTTTACCCATCCAAACTTTCCTCAACTTGCCCAAGTGCTTAATTCGCATTAGGATCGCGACTCGGCGCTATGCTAATGATCAACGAAGATAGCAGCGGGGGGAGGGAGGGAGGGACGAGGAGGAGGAAAGCTTTTAGAGCACAAAATGTCTGGAACTGCATTATTTCTATTCTTCTTTTCTCTCCCTCTCTCACTCTCCTTCCTTTCCTCCTCTCAATACACCCTCCCTACACCCTTTTTTTTTTTTTTTAAAACATATATATTAAGACTCCCTGCCTCCCTCCCCACCCCACCCGCATCAAACGGGCTATTTTTCCTCTTCTGGAAATAATCGCTACGGAGACATTGTCCTCCGAGCCGTCCTCGCTGTCTATATGTGAATAATTGTTTTCTCTGCCCGCCCACCCCCAACTTCCTTTGATAAACTGTGTACTTCTCTAACGGGGATCACGCAGCGACCGACTCGCCACGGAACCGAGCGCGACTCAAAAACAAGGGGGGGACACACTCGGGCACAGCCCCGCATCGGGCATTTCACGCACACGCTCAATCAATACTATCGGGGAGAGGCGGGGTGGGGGAAACAACCCACTCTTAATAACTGAAGTGGCTACTCGGGGCTCGAAGACCCATCACCCACCTTCTTCAGCCGAAGCATTTTACTTTAAAGTGAGGCAATTTGTTCTTTGTCTCTTAATGGATTAATATCCCAGTCCACCCCC